>VXAL01014883.1:0-20116 GCA_013399475.1 Chauna torquata
TGGAGGGGGGGACGGGCTGGGGCCAGACGAAGATGGAGGAAGCAGGCAGCGAGTCCCATGCTGGGGGACAGCGGGGCACCCCGGGGTGCCGGGATGGGTGCCCCAACAGCCTGCGCTCCAGCTGGGCACCCCGCGCCCACAGCAGCCCCAGAAAACCACGTGGACCCAAACATGGAGGACGTCGAATACGGAGGCAAGGCCGCACGGCCGCCAGCAAACCCCTCCTGCCGAGGGGCAGCATCAGCCCAGCTTCGGCACCCGCTGCGGAGAAGCAAACCCAGAAGACAGCTTTACTCGTTGTTAAATAAACTTTAATCATTTTTGCACCGGGGTGAAAGGAAAATAAAATTTTCTTTGTGGCCTCACAACCGGCCAAGGATTAAAATCAGCAGGCAGGGGGAGCAGCGTGGCTCTCCTCTCGGGGAAGGCCGCACTGTGCCGTGGGCTCTCCCCGCAGGCGGTGCTCTGCCTGCCCCGCACGTTCAGATCGCTGAAGGCACCAGTGTCGCTTCGTCCCCCCGACCCCGTGCTGGGTTAGTGCCCCCACCAGCAGGCAAGCGAGTTCTGTGCAAAACCCCACATATAAAAATATCGGTTTTCTGTACCGAACAGCCTAAAAAACTAGAGCTTTAATCAATGTCAGTTTATCCACACCCTTGATTTGAAATCCTGACGTGCACCCGGGAAAGCTGCTGCATCTCCAGCGCCCGGGGAAGTGCCGCTGGGGGGGTCGGCAGCGCTCCCAGCCAGCTCCAGCCCTCCTGGCTCAGCCCCTGGCGGCTGCAGGGTCCCTGGGCACAGGAGCATCCCTGGCCGTGGTGCATCGCCCAGCACCGGCAGCTCCTGGGGTCTGTGCTCGGCGCCTCCAAGCACGCCAGCCCCCCTCTCTCGGCGCTCTCGGAGCTCACGGAGAAGCCCAGTGCTGTCTTCGGGCCAGTGCCCGGGCCCTAGAGGCTCGGCCCCGCGCCGCCATCCGCCTCCCGTTCCCGCTGGTATCTTCGCCGGCGCTCGCAGCGCGGGCAGGACTGGGTGCTGGCCTGGCACTCCCGGTGGAAGACGGTTTTGCAGTTGCTGCACCTAGGACAAAGCAGGGAAAACCCCATCCTGTTGGCAACAGCGGGGCAAAGACCGCGCTTCTCTCACCAAACCGGACCTGGGGGTGCTTCCTCGTCTCCGTTTCCTCCAAGCGCCTGGTGAGAGGAGCCCTGCCGCCCCGTTGGCCCTAGCAGAACCCAGCCACCAGCTGGACACGAAACGGCAAGCTTTGCTAGCAGGAGCAGTAACTCATCCACCAAAAGCTCTACCTCCAGCAAGCACAGAAGAAAAGCAGCAGCACTTCCCAAAACAGCAACCCCTCCACCGAGCATCGGCTGCCAGCACCTTGCTGGCTTTTTGCAGATGAAAGAGCAAGATACTAAGCAAGCAGCGAGCTTTGCACCGTGCCTTCAGGGTGTGATGGGGGCAGGAAGAGGCTTTCAAGCAGCACAAGATCAAGTGAAAACGTTTCAGGCTGAGCCCCTAAACCTTGTGATTGTGCAGGGCAGCTCAAGCCCGGCCACGCCAGCCAGGACGGGATGCGGCTCAGCGCAGGAGCGAAGATGCTCCCCCTGCTCGCCACATCAGGGGCACAGCCTGGAGACCTCCACCCTGCGCAAGTCGGTGTCACGGGCTGCAGGACGGCCAGGGACACTGGGGACATCAGAGCCACCCTGGGGACGGGCAGCTGGGTGACAGCTTGGCCTCCGAGTGCAGCGTTTGGAGCCAGCCGGCACCGGGGCGGCGCGATGCAGCAGGAATGTAAACAGCTGCAAATTACACCTTGCGTGGGGCTGGCTCGCAGGAGACACCCATCTTTGTGAGGGGCGTTCACGAGTTATCTTGAGTAAACAGAAGCAAAGTCGGTGCTAAAAGGCTGAGCTCACTTTCCTCTCTTCCCCATCGTGAGCCCCCACCTATCTCACCTTGCAAGCAGCAGCAAAATGCCGCCGATCTGCATGCCAGCGGGTCAGCTAGCTTTAAAATAACCTGAATGCTGCAAATGCCTGGTGCTCAACTGGCTGCAGACGTGTCTTGTCAAACTGGTGCTGAGTTCCGTGCGGTGCGTGAGACCTGAGCTGCATTTCCCAAAGAAAGCGGGGGCTGCCAGAGCAATGGCAGAGGGAATGGAGAAATGCAGAGCAGTGCACCAAGAGACCACCAAAATATCACGGGATGAAGGGCCCAAGCTCAAATCCTGCTCCCAGCAGGCGGGTGCAAACCCAGAGTTGCTCGAGATATGGAAACCGCTCAGGCACGGGCTGACGGACAGCAAGGTGCGGCCTGGCGCCGTGCGTCTTCCCAGGGGAATATTTGTCAGGCAGCTTCTCCGGATGAGCAGCAACGGCGGCTCCTCCTCCTCCTGCTGCTGTGGGGGGGGCTACGAAGCCGGGCTTTGCCCTGCGCGTTTCTGAGCCAGCCCCTGCCCCAAAGCAGCAGCTTCTGCCTTCGCCTGCAGTGCAACAGCCTCAGGAAGCGGCTGCTGCAAATGCGAACGTCACTCGCCCGGCTGGGTTATTGTTCGGAGGCGTTTCAGTCGCATCCTGCAGCGAGCAGCGGCGTGACCCGCGCGGCTGGCTGTCACACGCGTGGCGGAGGGGCAGGAAGCAGGGTTCAGCTCAGCGAGGATGTTATTGAGCTGCCTTCCTGCTGCAAAACCCCGCTCGGCCTCCTCCGCGAGAAAGGAGGTCGACAACTTCAGAGCCCAGCTCACAGCACGCGCGCCCTCCGTCTGGCCGCCAGCACAGCTCAGCCCCACGTGCCGGCTCTTTCCAGCGCCCGCAGGCTCTTGTTCCAGGGAAAATCAGTCCCCTGGGGACACCGTCCTCAAGAACAAGCACCGCGCTGTCCCTGCAGCAAGGAGGGATAATGAGCAATCCTGCTCAGCCACCCTGGGAACATTTGCAGCCACGTAATGCACCAGGGGACCCCGCTCTCGGTGACACTTTCTGCAGCTTCTGGATGTGACTGCTTGCTTTTAGGAGCTGCTTTTAGGCAAAGCAAGCCCGTGCAGACCACCAGCCTGTTAAATGTCTCTGCCAGGAAAAGGTTTATAATCAGTCCTGAGACAAACCAGCGAGACAGGAATATCCCTCCAGCTACGGCGGCTCCGCCTTGCAGCAGGCTCCTACGTGGGAAGGATTTGGTCTCTTTAGAGGGAAGATTTCTTTAGAAAACACAAAGCCCAGGAATAAACACACCCATCCTAATGCACGACGCAAGGGAGACGTCACTCACCTGGCGGTAGTGTCAAACTCGAAGGGAAAAATGATGTCGCTGCTGTTACAGATCTGGCAGATGAAGCCTCGCTGGGTGCACAGGTCGCAGTTGTAGACGTGATGGGACGCGAACTGGATCAGAGACTGCAGGAACGTCTCGAAGACGCCGTCGGCTATCTGCAGAGCAGAGACATCAGACGTGGAGCCTGCATCTGGAGGGGTTTGCACTGCGCAAAATCCATGTTACATCCGTGCTTTGTGCTGCCCACGGAGACAAGGCTGTCCTCCATACACAGCCCAAACCCATGCACCTGCCTGGAGCTTTAGCATCTCGATGGGATGCCAAAGCGAGCCCACAGCAGCACCCACAATCTGCCAGGACGGGGCTCCCGGCTTTGGAGTTAATGTGAAATTCAACTGCTGCAGAGCCTGCTGATCAGCTCCAAAATTATTTGTGATAGACAGAAGTTTGTACGGCGATGAGCTAGCAGCAATACCGGCTTAAACGGAGCTGAAAATTAATTGCGTAATCTCCATAGTTCTTGGAGGTTACAGGCCAGTGATTTTAGCCTCTAAGCTGATGTACAGACTTGCAGACTGCACGTGATAACAGAAAGCAAGGCAAAAACGAACTGAGCAGTTTGAAATCTTCTCCTGAAGAAGTGCCGCGTTCTACACGGCGTCTCCACAGGCAGAAATGGGGATGTTTTTAATCAGCAAAACCGCAACACAAAGCTCTCACCTGCCGCAAATCGGTGACGCTGTATTTGTGGGGACACTCTAAGAGGTAGCTCCTGTGATCGAGCCTTCAAACAAGCACAGAGGGGAGCGTGTTAGACACTTTCCACCACATCTCAAACAGCCCTGGACTGGAAGAGCCCAGGGGATGCAGACTCAAAGTTACTGTAAACCTGATTTCACACCAAACAACACATCCCAAATCCTGCCATTGAAAATTGTTTGAGAGCATTTCAAAGGGGGGAAAAAAACCTCGTCTGTTTTCCCAGGTGTTTCCTGTCCAGCCTTGGTCAGGAAAGCGTTTCCTCAGTCCCATCACGCTGCCCCACAAACACAAAAGATGGGTAACTTCTTCCAGCAGATGACACAGAGCTGAAAACCAGTCCATGCCCCGATGAAACGAGAAGCACCAAGGCAGGGACCCCAGGACCAGGAGCTGATCCTGCCTGGTACCCCAGGCACCCCAACCTACAGCAGCAGCGACGACAGACGGAGCAAGGTGAAACCCAGGGGCAAGAGTGGGGACTCAGGGTGCTCACCGCTTGCTCAGCTCCTTCAGGGCCCCGCTGCGGCACATGATAAGGTAATCTCCGAGCAGCTTCAGCTGCTCCCTGCTCCGGCGGATTCGCCTCATCCTCTCCACATGGTCGTAGAGGCTCTCGTTGACCAGCTTGAGGTCGATCAGCGGCTGGTTACGGATCTGGGTGAGGAACTTCAGCGCCTGCCGACAAACCTACAGCACAGAGAGGCCAGGCGTGAGGGTCTGCAGTGCTGCCTGGCTTGCAGGGAAGCCTGGGGAGATGTTTCCACCTCTGTCGATGGTGGGAATGTTCAGAGGGACCTCCAGGAGGACCATCTCCCTGCACCCAGCCTGGACTTACCCCTCGCTTGGTCAGGTCCCAGTTGTGGATGAGGCGCGAGGGGATCACCGTCTCGTCGTCCCGGTGGCAGCTGTCGCAGTAGTAGAGACCGGAGAAGGCGCAGAGCTTGGGCTTCACGAAGGAGAAGCCGATCTGCCTGGAGCAGCCTTCGGAGAGCAGAGAGGAGGCAGTGAGAGGGGACCCTTGCTGCCCCAGAGCCCAACCTGCGCAGGGGAGAAGCTTTTGCGGGGGGAATAGGGCACGGAAATCTCTGAAAGGGTTGGAGATCGGCTAAAGCACGTGCCAGGAGGCTCGCTGAGAGCTCCCAGTGTGAGGGGCTGTGGCTTAGATCACGATGGTCCAACAGGAACCTTCATAAACAAGGCATCTTGACTGTTCCTCAACCCATCACGTTTTTAATCCATACACCTGTTCAATTCAAACTGAATTTTTCTTTCTTCTAGGAAAAGTGACCTGTGGAAACGCCACTGTGATCCAGGGAAGAACCTAAATCCCACCTGCCTGCTATGCCAGCAGCTCTGCCCAATTCTGCCTTCACTCAGCACCATGTCCGGGCTCCTCGCCCACGGGTGCCGAGGTGGGGATGGGTGAAGCACAAGACGCCTCGATTACAGCGGTGTGCAGCCCAGAAAGAACCCAGCTCAGGTCTTGGGGCTTTTACAGCTGCTTGAAAAGCCAGCACGTCTGACTTGCAGTCGTGAAGACAGGAAAACTCCTTGTGCTATTTTTAATGGGTTCACTTCTCAAAAATAACCAACAAAGTGCCAGTGCGTCTCTGGGCTCCGACGGGTGCTTTCGGAGGCTGTGTCTACCCTGGGAAGAGCGGGGGCCACTCCACCACCCTCCGCGGAGGTTTTAATACCCAGTCCTTTGCTCTCCAGAGTAGCTGGAGCGAGTTAAAAAAAAAAAAAATTACGGAGCTTAGATGTTGCTCTCTGTATTAGACAAAAAAGCCTCTGTTTCTCCTGGCTTGTCCCACTCTGACACACAAGAAAACCAATCCCGTGCCAAAAGGGTGTCAGAGCAGGAGGGGGTGAGTGCCAGCATCCTGAGCTGTGGGTCTGCACAGGGCTGGAAGGAGACGAGCTGCAGCAAGGGGCAGGCAGACGCCTCAAGAAACCTATGCAAAGAAACTGGGAAGTGAGATTGGTCTTTTCAGCTTGCTGCTTCCATCTATTGGTAGGTGGAAGGTGCAGGACAGAGCCCGGAGGGGAAGGCAGAAACCAAATAAAACGGAATGGAAAACATAAAAAAAAAAAGGAGATTAAGAAAAATGCCTGCTGGAGGGTACAAGAAATATAATTGAAGCAGGAGAGAAATCTGAAGTTTAATTAACTTACCAAGGTAAAGACCAAATTACACCTCCCATAGAGGTCAGTCAGTGTTATCCTATTAAACCAGCGTCACCCAGCGTGCTGGGAGGCGTTAGTGGAAGGTCGAACGAACACTGCACAAAATCAGCTTGTCACACCCATTGCAACGTTCGCTCCTGTGCTGCATTACTGGAAAAACAGCTCTTACCCCATGGCTTGAGTTTGCCCTCGACTGCACCTTCCCCACAGGTTGGGGCCACAAAATGCCCAGAAAAGGAGTCCCAGGCCCCTCAGCTCCACCTAAGGTTGCTTAAAGCCAAGCTCCCTCACTGTCTATGCCTTAACTCCCCTAAGCAGGACCCCAGCAGCAGCCCAGTTTGACCTCAGAGGCTGTGCTGGGGTGCAATGGGGATTCAGTGTTTGGGGATTCACCCTGCGCACAGGGACCACCAAAGATGCCACCGCTTTGGGACGTGAAGCCCAACCGAGGGGCTCCGGTGCCGCCTGCTACACGGGTTGGCGGCGGGGCTCAGGGCATTTGGCAGCCTCGTTAACCTCAGTGAACGCAACATCATCCTCCAAGACAGAGCTGGGTTTCTTGTTTTCAAACCAGCCACCGTATACCTGCGCAGATGAAGCTCTGAGAGTCCAGGCCCTTCTCCACAGGGATGGCCACCAGGTATTGCAACAAGAAGCCGTTCTCCTTCACGATGCTCTTCAGGAGGACCTGGGAGTTGCCATCCAAGCTGCCACCCAGCGTCAGCGCCTCCTCCGCCGACTCCAGGTACGAGGCGAGCACCCCTCGGACCAGCTCCCTCCACGACGCCGCTTCTTCTGCGCTCTCAGCCTGCAGCTTCAAGACAGCTTTGGATGTGATCACCTTGAAGAACGCTGGTCCCCCAAGGCTGGTGTCTGGAAGGATGTCCTGGATCGTCTCTATGCCGTAACTGTTGCTTAAGATTTTGTCGTTGTTCCTCACCTTAAAGCACTTTAAAGTTTCCAGTGACAGGGAAAAAATAAACGGGACCCACGTTTTATCTACATCCACGTACAGAACGGACTCTTTGATTGCATCCAGTTCTGGCTCGTGAGCTGAAGTCCAATCAAAGCTGTTGCCAGGTGCTTCGTTGTACTGGAGGAGAGCAGCGGGGTCGGAGCCTTCACCACCGTCTTCTTGGTACTCCAGCGTCTCCCACTCCTCCTCCTCCAGCTGAGGCCGGCACTTCTGCAGCGCCTCGCGGATCCTGTCCAACCAGTCCTCGGCCTCATCTTGAGAAGGAGCTCGTAGGTAGAGCTTTTTCCCCAGGAAAACCAGCTCAAAGCGTCCATCCGAGTGTGTCAGCGCCAGCGACTCGCACCGCAGCAGGGAGTAGCTCTCGACGCAGATGCGGTCCTCGTGGTCCAGGAAGAGCCGGAGCTCCAGTGGCGACAGCTCGCAGGAAAACTCCTTCCAGATGCCCATGGCTCCTCTCCGCTCCAGGCTGCCCAGCTTCAGGAGTCCTCGGAAGGGGTTGGAAAGACCTTGGGCAAAAGCAGAGGTCTCAGTACAACCAAACAGGAAATCAGGTGGCGAGAGAAAAGCTGATAGATGGCTCCCAGCAGGCAACCGGAGGCATCGCGGCTTTGAGAGCCGGTCCTGGTGGAAGGTGGGAAGTTTCAGGACCTGCTTGCTGGGCCCCCATAACCGTCCGCATGCATTTGGTTTTGAGGCTAAGAATGGGAGGGATGGCATAAAAGAAATCTGCCCCGCAAGGCGGGCAGAGCCATGGGGACAGCGACACCCTGCAGACGTCCTCTCTCCCCGGAACGCTTCCCACCACAGCTACGGTGAGGATGCTGCCACTTTGGCCGTCTGGAGCTTTCAGCGCTCACGGCAAAAGCTGCTCCCAAACAGGCGGCCACTCGAATTCCCTCCCCAGCCCTTGCACTGCCCACAGCAGACGCACGATTAAAGCAGAGGACGGAGGGTGGCCGGCAGGGGACACGTACCCATCTGCCTGCGATGCACGACGCTGAAGCCCTTTTGTTCTCGTTCAGGTGACTGCTTGGGCTTCCCGCTCTGCGAGGAAGGCACGGACAGCCTTTCCAAATCAAGAGCGCTGATGAGCCCCGTGGCCGGACCCTCCCCAGCACCGTCCGGCACAAAACCATTGATGTCAGCTGGGCTTTCACCGCTCTCTGCTGCAGAAGGCCTGTAGAAGTCATCTTCCGAGATCCAACTCTTTCTTTTCTGTTAAAAAAAATATAATAAAAATAAATATCTGTCATCAAATTCAAACACACGCATCCATGGTGACCCCACGCAGACCCAACGCAGTGATTTTGGCCACTCGAGCACACCCAGGCTGCGTGCTGTCAGAGAGCAGAGTCGCGTTTCTGCGCGTTAAGGCTGCTTGTGAGTCAACCCAGCAGCCGCCTGCCAACACGGCCGAGGGAGGCTGACTGCGGGGACGTCCACGTGCAGGCGATGGAGAGAAGCCCACCACGCAGGGAGGTCTTCATCGCTCCGCTGCCCTCCCCACGCAGGTCCCGGCTGCGCACGCTCTGCTCGCTCTGGTGAAGAAACGCTCGACGAGACCGTGCTTGTGGCGGGCACAGCTGCTGAGCCCTCGCTGAGCCGAGGACCTGTGCATCGCCTCGCCAAGCAGAGCTGCTGCCTGGGCTTCCTCTCCAAACCGCTTTCTGACCGTGGGTGTAGCTGGAAGATAGCGAAGCACAACACACGGTGCCCTGCAACCGCTGCTGCGGGGCTGAGCGCACTCCTCTGCTAAAGGGGCGGCGGGATTTTAAAGTCCAAAAATACGTAGCTTTTGGCTCTCTCCCCCTGAAATCACAGGAGGGCTCAGCGGGAGGAGCACGTTCCCTGCAAGAATCACGTGCAGGACCTTTGGCTCAGTATTTCTGACAGAGGGTGAAACACCAGCTCAGTGCACTGGTACAGGCTCACCTGGCGCGCTGGCATCACCCACACGCCAGGAACAAAATTACGGGGAGAAGCACAGAGAGATGTCTAGGCCCTACACCTGTCTTACAAGCGGGTGCTACAAACACCAGGCTTGATTAGTTCAGAAGAAAAGCAAAGCAGGGACGCAGAGGAAACTTTTGTCTCACTGTGTCAGGAGGGGCTGAGACCCGAACACTGAAGAAAGTGCAAAACACGACCCTGTTCAGGGCTCTGGCAAAAGGGAGCAGCCTCTCCAGACCCAGAGCATCCCTTCCAGGGCTGCATCCCACCAGGAACGACCCTACCTTGCTTTCAAAGAGCCTTTTATTCCGACCGCAAACTAAATCACAGCGGGAGAGTCACCGCCACCCTAGAGCGAGGAACACAAGGCGGCTCGGCTCCCAGGGTATAGGAAGCCTCTGTTTACTCTCAGATGAGGAATGCAGGTTGCTCCATGAGTCACGCGAAAGCAGGAGGGGATTTCCTGTTGACGCCGTATGTTATACATAGATTAGCCAGACCGGCCCAGCGCCGGGAGGAAGCAGCGGAAACGGGATAACTGGGAAGGAGCTGAAAGAAGCAGGGACCGAAAAACGAAACGGCTCAGGGGGACGTGAAGCACACCCCAACCTCACTGGGGTGGAAGGATGAGTCGGAGGCGAGCCAGAGTCAGGCAGTGGACACGACTGTTGGAAGCGTTTCCTAAAAGCAGAAGCAAGTGGATTGCAGGAGGGGAAACGCACTGCTGCGAAGGCGAGCCTGAGCACCAGGGAACGCCATCCCGCTCTGGGAACAGATGTGTTAGGTGAATGTTTTTCCACTGGAAAACTGCAATTTGTTTCCTGCCCAGGCAGTGCTTTTCCCTCCCCTTATGTGGGCCAAGAAACATCCCCCGGCCCCGGTCCATGCGAAACTCCACTCCTGAGCCGTTCTGTCAGCTCACGGAGAGCCCAGGGCCAGATTTGCGCACAAGTTCAGCACCCTTCAGGATCATTAATAAAACTGAAAACGTCCTGTTGCAGCTGCTCTTGCTGGGGACTGGGTGAGGGACGACCAGTTTGCCATGCGGGGTTTCAAACATTTTGGTACTTCTTTTGCCAGGGCATATTTATTTACTCAGACCCCACGGACACACCTCCACGGGGCCCAGGAAGGTGTGCATGGAGCAGGGAGCGCTCCCATGACCTCTTCCTGGAGATTCTGGCATTATTTACACCAAATGTGCTGCCGGCAGAGAAACTGAAGCCTACTGAAATTGTCACCAGTTTTATCTTCCTTGCCCATTAGATCAGGAAGCATAAAAACAAGGATACTGGCGAATACACCAAACGAGCTGGAACACCTACCGGACAACCCGACAGCGGAGAAAGGAGGTATTCGGCTGCCGGGCTGCGCACCGCGCGGTTTTCCTCGCTGCTGCCAACCGTGCTGCGTCTGCCTTCCTCTCCTCCATCGGAGCCGCCGCGCCGTGGGGCCGGGATGCCACCACCGTCCCGGGGAGGAGCGCGGACGTTGCCCCTCTGTGCGGGACCCGGAGCGGCTGCGGTGGGAGGCGGCAGCGGGCGAGCATCCCCGGGGGGTGCAGGGGGTGCTGGGGGGCAGGCGGGCTGCGGCGGGGAGCAGCCCAGCACGGCGGGGACGAGCCGGTCCGACGGGGCTTCGTGGCTTGGCTTGGCTTTGCTGAACTCAGACAGCACCCTTAAAACAGAAACAGCGATGAGCTCAAGGCAGCTGCGTTAACCAGGACCTAAGAAAGCAGTCGTCCCTGGTTTTTCTACCGCTAGCCACCCAAAAAAGGGCCCAACGCTCGTCTCCTGCAGGCTGACAGCCCCGTGTGGTTGCACACAAGCTCCCAGGCGCCGGTCCTGCTAAGAGAAAACGCGATTTGCCCAGGGTCGACCCCACTCCAGGCAAAGACCCCGCAAAGGACGCGCTTCCTAGCGGCACGCGCTACTGGGTTTTAATTTACCTGACAGACACCTGCTCACAGAGGGGCTTACGGACCCTGGCCCCTCGCACGACTCCTGAACGTGCCTCCACGTGCCGAATTTCAAATGTTTTCATAACCATTAACAAGCGATTATTAGTGGAGTCTGGCCAGGCTGGATGCTGCCCCCGTGCCCCTGCTTCACCATTAGCCAGGTCAAACTAAGCCAGCCCAGATTAGAACTCAAAACAAAGTCTTTCCGTCAGGAGTTTAGTCCAATCAAGGGCGGTTCTGCCTGGATTATTGTAAAATGCAAAATTCTAAAAGTAGGTAACAACGCTGTTATCGATAGGGAAGAGCAGACAGGAGCTCTGAACCACGGGAAATAGCTGAGCAATTAACCAGCCTGCCAAAAACATCAGCTTCAAATGCTCCAAAGCTCCTAACGAGCTTGGGCTGATGTGCACAACGCTTCTGGTCAAAAGACACTTACAGAAAAGGCAATGTTTCATTTAAAAGTCTCCCATTTCAGTTTGACCTTTCCATTCAAAATTCTACTTTTGTTTTAAAATTTGCCTCTGCTTTTTCTCTCTCTCTTTTTTTTTTTACATAGGCATAAAGTGACCAGAAACAGAAAGGCTTTGAAGGCGTTCGTTCTGCTGGTCAACTGGAAGCAAAGTGTTTTTGCTTTCGTGGGAATTTCAGCACGCTTGCTGTTTCAGACCAATGTGAAATGGTCTTTTTGGTCGCAAACTGAAAAACCCTTGCTCAGGTCTGGCTGTGCAGCTAAAGGTGGCCTCTTCCGAGCAAGCAGAGTGAGGCACAGCGGTTGTGACTCCGCTCTCAGGTTTGCAGCCCCCTCTAAAGCCAACATCGGGCAGGGTGCGTTTGCCAAACAGCACCCCAAGGCCAGACTCATTCAGACAACTCATCCTTTGTTTTTAAGGCGGCGGGGAGAATATTTGCCGATTACTCAGAGCTTATATAGCCTGCTGGAGATCTTCGCGCTTGCAGTCCGAGCGCTTTGCAGAAATAAATCACAAGGATGACAGAGCAACAACCTCCCTCCCTCAAATTATCTGCAGAAGGTGCAAATTATAACCCCTTCCTACGACCAAACTCATTTCTTCCCTGCCAGAAAGCCCTGAGTGTACGCCATGGAGATGTTACATTCCTGAAAGCAGGGAGCAGCATTTTTCTGACGTGCCTGCCCTGGCAGAGAGGACAGGCACACACTTCAGTTGTCAGGTGCTCATTTGCCTTGGCAGCAGGGTCCTGGCAAGCTGTGTCAAGCATTTCTTCTTTTTACCTTTCAGGTTCCTTCCAGGAGGAAAAAATAGCTTGTTAAACAGGGGAAAAAGCCTTCCTGCCTATAGAAAGGAAATAAAAGGGTTAGAAATCCCGTGGAAGAGGTCTGGGAAAAGACTCACTCTTGCAGCGACCTGTCCAGGTCTTCGGCAGTGGCCGTCCCCAGGTCGGAGTCGCAGGAGAGCGGCTCCTCGCTCCGCTCGGGGCTCTGGGCGCAGTGAGGCTGGAGGATGCTGTCAGAGCCAAGGCTGGAGGACAGCTGGGACGAGCCCGTTGTGTTCAGGCTCAGTGAGGACGACGTCAGCTTGGTTTTGTCGCTGGCTTTGCTGATGGGCAGGACGGGGGGCTGAATTTCAATCTCATCTGATCCCGAAGACTGGGAGATGGAACCCAGCGATGCTTTTCTCCGGGGCTCAGACGTCGAGGATGTCAGGGGCTCCAGCAGCTCCGAAACAGGACACAGCCCGGACAGGGAAAGAGGGGTGATAGTCCACTCGTTCAGCACCGCTGACTTGTAAGACAGCTCGAAGGTTAAGGACGTTAAGCCCTGCAAGTAGCTAAGGAGAAACTCGCACTCTTCGGCATCCAAGAGCAGAGCTGTGGACTGGTAGTACTCGGGCAGCCGGGCTCTCTCCCGCAGCAGTAGCTTCAAGTAGCACTCCACGAGGCCATCGTTCAAAGCCAGCCTCAGCCAGGCCCGGCAGCGGCCAACGTCCGTGTTGATAAAAATGAGTTGTTCCAGCTCTGAGACAATATTCCTGGGGAAAGAGAGAAAAAGAATAGAACAGGACGTGAGGGGCTGTGTTTCCAGTCCATCCCAGGCTGCCCAAACTGCTCTGCTATGGGAGATTAGGATTTGGGTTAAAACAGGCTGTGGAAAATCTTTGCTCCGTGGAAAACGTTGTTTCCTACAGAGAAAAAAGAGCTCCTGAGTTCCCCTAAACCCAACATATTGGTAACGAGTCCAGCCATTCCTGGGGGTGCCTCTGGGCACTGCTCTGGCTGGAGACATCTCCGGTGTCTCCATGCTTGCCCTGGACCACAGGTGGGAGAGGAGGGGAAAACTCATCTCTCTCACTCATCAGTGACACCTGTGGGTTCATGTCCTAGCTTCACGTTTCCAGTCAGCCAAAACACAGCGAAAACTGCCACGGCAAGCCAAAAAACAAAGCGCAAGGTCTGGGTCAAGCTCCTCAACCAGTCTCAGCCTCCTGACTTCAACAGCTTTTTCCCCAAATCCAACAGTGACACCATGCTTCCTAATCCTGCCTGGCCCCAGCTGACATCTCGGCAGCTGACGCTGCAGACGCTACAAAAAAAAAAAAAAAAAGATAGAGCAAGTTTTTTAAGGTTTTAATCTCTCTCAAAGACGAAAATCTTCAAAGGGCACAAAAATATCCCCCATAGTGTGTGAAACTGCTATTTTCACCCACTCTTTCATAATTCAAGAGTTGCTGATGGAGCTGGATGAGGCTTTCAAAACTGTTTGCTTGTGGGCTGTTATTTAGTGTGGAAAGACTCTGCCTAGGGAGTGGCTCAAAACCCCCAGCAAATAATGATAGTTACACACACGAGAACTCCACAAGGCTCACAGATAAGGTCAGTGCTGTTTCTCCTGTTCTGGGCATGCAGAAACGGGGCACAATAGTCCCCAAAAGGTAAATGCCAGGAGGGAGACCATGCAGTCACACTGCTCCGGTCTCACCGGGGACACCAAGTCCCCATATATAGCCTGGCACCCAAAAATTAATCAGGAACACGCCCCAAGCTGGCCCAGCACCATTTCACGCCCGGTACACGTGAAGCTTTAAGTGGTGACGTTGCCTAACACCTAAACGTCACCGTACCCCGAGCACGTGCTTAGAGAGGCTGTGCTGATGCCACCAGGTGCCCCGTGCCCAGCCCTAGAGCATCACTTGGCTCCACAGGGGCTTCGCTCTCCTGCGGACATCTCTCGTGCTCCCGGGCAGCCCCTGCCCGACAAGACACCCCTTGAGATCATCCAACTTCTTGACTGAAGGGATGGAGCACGTGGGGAGAGGTGGCAATGCATCTTTCCATCCAGCCACCCCCCCCGTTGGTCGTCCCCTGACTTTTGTGGCTTTTGCCCCCCTCTCGGTGCCGAAGGGAGGGCAGAAACCCGAGCGTGCAAACTCACCGGTGCGTGATGCTCTTCAGCAGGCCCCAGAAGACGGGCTGGGGAAGCGGCAGCCGGCCGCCTGCTTTCTTCCCTTTCCCCCCCGTCTCTGTCTTAATGTGCTTCGCCTTCAGCCCGTGCACAAAGACAGCCTCCAGGGCACTGCAGAGGGTGTTGGCGTTCCCATCGTCGCTGGTCACAACGGCATCCGAGGAGACGTACTGCTTCTGCAGCGCCTTGATGGAGTTCACCAGTTGCTTCTTGATCAGCTGCAACACAGGAGGTACACGCTTAGATTATAAGGATAAGCGTCAGGAAACAGGGCAACAAAAGGGCTCCAGAACCGCCACAAAAAAAGGGCTCCAGAACCGCAAGGCTCATCCAGAGAGAGGCACCACGCAGCTCCCGCTTCGCCCACGCGGTCCGCAGAGGCTATTAGCGAGCGCTACAGTTGAACCAGTCAAGCTGGGGACTCGCGCTCTTGGCATCAGAGTTCACCTGGCTTTTTTAAACAAGTCATTTATGCAAATAGTTCTTCCTTTAGCTCGTGTTTTGGGGCCCACTGGGTTTCTGGGGCTGCCTTTAGAGCGTGCAGCACTTCTACAGACATCGAATTGCTTAAGAGGGTGGGGAGAAAAAGACATCAGTTCTTTCCAGGCACTTGCTCGGGGAAAACACACGGGTGATAAACGAGGAACGCTAAGGAGGTAACCCCTCACAGAAATAAAAGACTTCGTGGCAGATGCTTGTGAAAGGACGGCTTGTGTTGTTTGCTGCTCTCTTCTGGGAGCCTGGGTGAGCTCTGAAGCGGTAACCCAGGGATTTTACATTCCAACAGCTTTGCTTGCCTCTTCCACCAGAGCCAAAAAGAAGCAAATTCAGTGAATTTAACCATTTTATGCTGGTGGAGATGATTTTTTAATGCAGCTGAGCCCAGCTGTCTCAATCAGCCTCATTTACAACAAAAGTTGTACTTGCCACCAGCCATTTGGCAAAGCCTGCCAGTTCAGCCAGGAGCCCATCGGACGCTTGGTGCTTGGGTACCAATCACGCAGCACCCCAAATTAACACTGGAAGGCACCAGCCGCTCCCACCGAGCAATGAATGGGGCAGAGCTGGGGTTTGAAAGGGCTGCTAAAGCCCCGGCTTCAGAGAGAGACCGTCCTCCTTGCAAGGAAGATGTTCAGCAACATTTTCTGAAATGATTTCTCCTCCCTTTCTCGGCTGCAGATTTTCTCGTATCAAACTTCCAGCCCTGAATATTTTTTTGGCAAGGGAAATGCACCTAAATAAGGTTTGCAGCTGCCGTAGTTCAAGGACACGTGCCGTATCCCTGCTCGTGTCACCCCTTGCACAGGCGCTGCTTCCCAGCTGCCCCCAGATCTGCCAGCACAAGCAACCCGTCTGCGAGCAGCGACCGTGGGCTAACAGGATTAAAGAGTGCAAACGATGTTATCTGCCATGCATGAATAATTCTGCTGTAGGGTGAATTAAAGACACAGACCTAACCGCTGCGTTTGAACTTTGCTTGTGAAACGTGTTCAGACTCCAAAATCTGGGTAAAGAAAGCCCGAACGTACCAAGCAGCCTCACTCCTTCCCCCAGGTACCAGGGCCGAGCACCATCCCCGGCTCCCCGCTGGATCTTGCGCATCCCGAGGTGGAGCCCGGTGGGATTTAACTCGCAGCCACCCACCGCTGCTCCAACTCGGACAACCAGACAAACCGCCCGAGGACGCTCTGCCGGAAAGCAGCAGCCACCCTTCTCCTGCACAAAGCATCCCAACCCCAGCTGGCAGCGCGGCCACGTCCTACCACATCCCGCCAGTAACTGGGGTCGTGCTGGGAGTAACTGGAGGGCGTCGGAGGGTCGGGGAGCCTCGCTCACCTGTATCACTTCCTTGGGGTCATCGGCGTGGCTCGAATGCATCTCAGCTGCTGCTGCTCCCCGTGCCGGCGCTGCGTTCACATGTCACCTTTGGGACAAGGAGGAGAGCACGTCTGAGCGCCGGTCACCTGCCCGGCACACGAGGGACTCACCTGCCATGCGGAGGGCACCCGGCGTCACGCAGCGGGCACAGATCACGCACCCGCGCGGTCTGCAAGCGCTCCCGGCCAGATTGCAGCCACGTTCAAGTCGGAACCAACGCAAGACCTCACCGGAACACGCCACGCTTCGCAGGGAACAGATAAAACGGAGCGTGGCCAACAGCAAGAGACCAAGAGGGAGTAATTAGCCTTTGTAGGTTAATTACTAAACCTGGGTGAGACGCTGGGCTGCGGGCTGGCCAAGCCACCAGCGACGCGCGCAGGGCCAGGCGTCCCTTCTCTCTCTCCAGCACCTGCAGCGCCAAGGCGCCAGCCACGGAGCAAGGACAGCAAAACGCGTGCATTCTGCAAGGCAGCCTGAACGACAGGACCCAAAAACCCACGAGTGACACCGCCTCTGCGGCGGCACAGAGGGACGCAGAGGTGACAGCACCTCCGCCTGGCGCAGAGAGCGCCGGGCAGGACAGTTAAGGGTTCTCCGCACGCTTTTCAATTGCTCCCTTCAGAGGCAGACGCTCCGGCATCGCCCCTCTCCTGGCAGCACGCGCAGCAGGGCTGCTCTGCCACAGCTGGCTTCTGCAGAAGAGGGAAAAAATCATCGCCCTCCACTACGGGAAACCCTGGCAAAGCCAGAGCCGAGCCGTGGCTGCCATGCTGGGGCTGCCTGTAACAGGAAGGTGGTAGCAGAGAACAAAGGGACTTTAATTTCTGAGTTTTGGCCTCCTACCCAGATCTCAGGAGCCGTCTGCTGACACCTGGATACACCTGGAGGCTCCGCGAGCAAAGGCACGTGGCTGCCAGCGAGCTACCGGTGCGTGGCTGCATCCCAGCTCAAACACAACGCGCTCCGGCGCGTAAAGGAGCTTGAGAGCAGCTCCAGCAGCAGCTGCTGCTGTGAAGCTTTCCTCTCCGACCTCTAGAGTCGTCAGAAATTTACTCCCTTGAGCTGGAAGCACTCGCTGTGGCTTTGCCATCGAAGCAGAGGACAGAGCCAGCAGTGGACAGCGGGGTTTGGGTACACCCGCGCACTTCCACGGCGAAGGCTTGTTGTGAAGGCAAAGGTGGCCCAAATCCCGAGCATCCCAAATCCCGAGCATCCCAAATCCCGAGCAGTGCAGGCGGTCGGTCGAGTTCGGAGCAGCCCCAGCAGGTCGAGAGCTTTTTGGTGACCAACCCCGGCGTGGCCAGAGCTCAACAGACAGTTTTATAGAAAAGGAAACTGCTTTCGCCACTGCTCATCATAAGATTTCCTCTCCCTGGATTGCAACACGGACAGTGCAGTGATTACCGGAATGTTAACCCCTGGCTCCAAGTCGCTGCCCGGCATTTCTGCAGGGGACAGAGGGTGCAGGGGGGACGCCGACTGACAGCAGCAGTGGATGAAGACCAGAGAGCTGTCCCCATCCCTGCCCTGTGCATCGGAGGCTCAGCCAGCGTCAGGTTCTGCCCCTTTACGCCCCGCAGACGGGTCACACATCTCGCCCAACACAACTTCAAGGCTCAGCACTGCTGGGGTGGGAGACAGCTGGGTGGTGGACGTGGGCTGCGGGCACGGGGTGGAATTTCTCCTGCCACCGGTACGGGGCTCCCGGAGAGGCTGCCCCGGCCACCCGTGCTCTTGGCATCGGCTGCCCCACTGTCCCCAGCCGTCACAGCGAGGGGCGGCACGGATGTTTTTGCAAAGACCTCTTCCAGACTTACTAAGCAAGTGGTTGCATAGGATGGACCCCAACAGAGGTGTTCCCCAAAACCCATGCTCCTTCGCCAGCCTCATCTCCAGCCCCAGCTCCCCCAGCCTCCCCAAGGAGGCAGGCGGCTGAGGACGCACACCACGACCAGTCCAACCAGTTTGTTCCAGCGCCACGAATTCACCCAGCGAACCGCAGAGCTTCTGTTGGGACAGCACCTGCTCGAGCAACGAGCGCAACGAACGCGCCCATCGCCGGCTCGGAGGCGGACTTCACCTAACGCACTCCAGAAGCAACCCAGGGCACAGAGGGCTTCCAGGCCGCCCCTGCAAAGCCACCGCCAACGCCATCGCTCTTCAAAGAGGACGACACAGGACGACGCGCGAATGCAGAGACAAGAACACCTACAGCACGACACCCACGCTGTTTCCCAGCAGTCGCCGCCCCGAAGGCTATGCAGGCAGAGCAAACAGGTAAAGGAAAACAAAATAAACAAGAAAAACAAAACAGAAAGCAAGCCTGTGTGGTTTACCTACCAAGGAAGAGAGCCCGTGGTGCGAGAGCAGAGCTGTTTGTCCACCAGAATGCTACAAAGCAGCCAGATCTCCAGGAGCTGCCTGTTAAGATCAAGCCCGTTCGAGCAGGGGCAGCGACCCTCTCCGCTCCATCCCGGCGCTCGGCTCTTCGCTCTCCCGACAAGTTATAAATAAACACCAAGTCACCGCCGACACTTTGTGAATGGAAAACAACAGCATCAACCGGTGACTCAAAGCCTGGAAACGGAGCCAGTCATTTTCCAAGCACGAGTGCAGCGCCGGTCACCCTCCACCCAGGGAAAATTAGAGGCTTGACGGAACAGTCCGCCCAAACACCTGTGTCAGTACAGTCCTCCCCTCCTGCTGCTGGTCGTACCACGAGGAAAGCTTTTTGCCTTCCACGAAGACCCCATGCACACCCAGCTATGCTTAAGCTACAGGGCAGCCCCACGCAGAGGTACCCCGAAAGCCCCAGCTGGCAGCCGCAGGAGGACCTCGAGGTCCAACCCGATCTCCTGCACGAGCAGCCCCTCGCTATTCAATTACGATTACGTTCCCTAGCAGAGGAGTACAGACACCGAGCGACGGATGAAAGCCGAAATGACGGAGAAGGGCCACCTCTCGCTCCTGCAGCTCACCCGCGCCAAGCAGGCTGCACCCAGAAGAGGCAAAGCAGAGGCTGAGCCTTTGATTGCAAGACCGCCTTTCTCGAACACTCAGGAAGGAGAATTTCTTCCAGCCCGTTCTATGCTCTGTGCAAGGTTGCGGTTTGCCGCAGGTGAGCCCAGCGGCCAGCACCGGAGCCAGCAGCAGCCGTGCGAGGGCGAAGCGAGTTGCGCAAGCCCCTGCGTGCTGCGGCAGGATATTCCCAGATTTATCCTCCCAAATCGGTGTCACCTCGAGTTGCCAGCCCCGGAGTCGCTTTGCTGATTCACGGCCACCCGGCACTGCAGGGAGGTCGCATCACTTGCCGGGGGAATCAGGGACCGCGCTGCTGGGAGGGAAGGCCACAGGAGAGCGGCTCCGCGCTCCGCTGCTTCTCACGGGCGCCCAGCTCTCGGCCAGCCCGTTTCACACCGGAGCACGTCCCCGATAGCGAACACAAGACATCGCCAACCGGCAGGAGCTACACGGGGTGCGGCGCAGGCTGGCCGAAAGCACCTCCGCGTGCCTGCGGCCTCAACGGGGAGAACCGGGCTGGGCGGTCCGGGGCACGGCGCTGCCGCGAAGCGGGACAAGCAGCGCGCCGGGGCCAGGAACCGGCAGCGCCCGGCCCCGGGAACGCCAGCCCGACCTGGAGCGAGGCAGCGGCCTTCGCGCCGCCGCCCTCCTCCGCCCGCGC
>VXAL01014889.1:0-23665 GCA_013399475.1 Chauna torquata
GGCTGGATATTAGGAAAAGTTTCCTCACCAACAGGATGGTTGGGCACTCCAGGCTCCCCAGGGAAATGGTCATGGCACCAAGCCTACCAGAGTTCAAGAAGCATTTGGACAATGTTCTCAAACATGTGGTTTAAATATTAGGTAATCCTGTGTACAGCCATGAGTTGGACTCGATGATCCTTGTGGGTCCCTTCCAACTCGGGAGATTTTATGATTCTATGATTCTAGGCTAGGCTAGGATTCTCATCCGCTCACTAGTGTGCTTCATTTCATTGGCAAAATTGCATTGGCAATTTCTTTCTGGAGGCAGAAAAGCTCAGTCTCCTAGTCCATTCACCTTCTGACCATACAGACTGAGAAGAATATTCCCAGCCAATAATGAAGTTCAACTTAGTTGCACTGAGATTAAATTTAGCCCAGCAAACACCATCAAAACGGGACAACTTTCACGAAAATTATCCACAAATCCTTATAACTAGATATGAACAAATGACCAGAAAATGACTTTTGTTTACAATTTTTTCAGAGAATTTTCAGATTATTAAGTTATTAAAACCATTTTATACTGAAGGATAGACATAGACCTTACCATAGCCAGCTTTTCTCCATAGTTTACTGGCACACATTTTTGTCCTTGTTCTGTAACTGCTTGACGGAGATCTGCTTTATTTCCTACCATCATAATTGGAATATTCTCATGAGTTGCATCCTGTAAAGAGTATTTCATTTCCTTATTGCTAGAAAACTCAGAATACAAAAAGGCAACTATCATCATCATGTCATACTGATTTCCTTCCCACAAAAATTCTTATGCGCTACCACAAAAAATGACAAATAAGTCACGCTGAGAACTTTTCATGACATAGTCCACACTTCAGCCAGCCAACTTAAACATCAGCCTGCAAAGATGTGCATCTATACCCATAAGCCCTGCTATACAACGAGGAATTTCATGTGTTAAATTATTCCAGTGGAAATAGTTACTGTATCTAAAGGCTTTATGACAAAACTACTATGGGAAGAGTGACCAACTGCTATACCATCATAAAAAAAATTTGCTTTCAGAAGAGGAATTAAAGACTTTGTTTACACTGCCCCTCCAACTAAACAACTCTGTTACAACAGGAAAAGCTTTCTCGTCAAATTCAAATTTGTGTTAAAAAAAAAAAACAAGAAGTACTAACAGAAAGAAATACTGAAAATTTCACTTGGTCTATAGCTAATTTACTGAATTTAATATACTGGTTTAAAATGCAGAGGCTCCAAGGAATACTCAAGCCATCCACAACAGGGTATCAAAAATGGGCTCTCATGTTCATTTCAAAAGGAAGTGAATGGGAACAATGAGATTACATTATACTCTTTCATACAAAAAATGCATCAGTTTTAACACTGAGTATGTCAGAATACACTTTTATACCCTTAGAACTTCCATTTAGCTTGAACTTCTACAAGAGATTGCAGTTTGGCTAATTCCAGAGTTATTCAAGTTTCATAAATCAAACAAGTCAATCTAAAGGGATTCCGGAACTCTAAAGCAAAGAATAAGCTTTCCAGTGGGGATACTTACTGTCTTCAGATACTAAGACAACTACGCAATTAAACATAGTTTATAAGTTGCATATATTTAAGGTTCTTACCTCAATCATATCCACCCATTCTCGTACATTAAGAAAGCTTTTTTCGCATGTTACATCATATAACAGTAAGACACCATCTGCTCTTCTGAAGTATGATTTAGCAATACTTCGGAATCTTTTAGGGACAAAAAAAGACTTATGTAAGACCACATTTTAATTAAATTAAATTTAAGATTTAACAACACAGCATTACTTTATTACACTACTGAGTAAGATTCTCTCCACATTATAAAATGTGTTTTCTCATAGCTTTTTTCATAACTAGTTCTTGAAAACTACTCATGCAGGTCTACAGATATTCCAAAAGAATCCACAGGATTCTATCCTAATCATACACAAAACTTTTTGTATGAAAACTGTCGACAGTGTATCTATTACATATACTTTACACTGGATTTTTTATTAGCTGGCAAGGCTTTTTTGCTTACATATAACTTCATAAGCTGAGTGGGCTACTCTGCTACTTTTGAAAAAAATATGAAGCCAATGAAATTCATTCCAGGAATGAATTCATCAGTTACAGTCATCTTTTCCATTAACATAACACAGTACTTAACAACCATACAGCAATTAGGTATTTACATTATATATTAAAACATTCTTCACAACTTACTATGTGGGAGGAGAATGACTGGGGCTCTGACTACCTATGTCACATAAGCACTCTTTTAGGCAAAAGTGAACACTTACGGCCCAATACAGATCTTTGCCAGTGAACAGATAAAACTGACTTCCAGGATGTTAGATTAAACTCTTAATGAGCCCTACAAGATGTCAGCAAAGTAATGGCTCTGCAGCCTTCCAATAAGGATGTCGTAGGATTTTGTGAAAACTCTACATAGTGATTTGAAGAACACTCGTTGCACACTCAGCAATCTGTACAATTCTGCCATATGTTTTTTGAAGTCTTTTGGGAGATGAGAGATTTTTCATATACTAAATACAATCCAAATCAGGATGAGAAGTTTCAAGGAAAGTATAAATAAAGAATATCTCAAGAATAAACCTGTTCAGAAATACAGATCTGCAAGGACAGAGAAAGCTAAAGAGTAAAAATGGAAGAAACAATGCACATCTATTCCATATTTTTGTATTGCAGGAGAGGGGCATATGGATGTAATTAATTAATGCTGTGTTGAACCTCAACTAGTTCTCTCTGAAGAGAAAAGATTATCTTGGGCATCGCCAAAGCTAAGAAATGAATGTTCCACCTGTCTCAGAGTCTCAGCAGCGCAAAATCACATCTGTCTACAGACATCTAGATATGATCATAATGACTTATTTACAATCAGTCTGTGTAATATTTATAGGAATTTTTTTCACCTAGATGAAAAAAGGCAAACGTAATTTAGAAAACAAAACAAAACATTGAAATGATATAAGTTGCATATAATCACTAACCTCTCCTGCCCAGCTGTGTCCCACAGTTGTAGCACTGTAGGTTCTCCATCAACAATTAGTCTTTTCATTTGAAAATCCACCCCTTAAAAGAATAATGTATATAGTCAATCAAAAAACATCAACAACCTTAACAAAATCCAAAGAAAATGAAATGTTATGTGCCATATAAAAGGATATAGCAGTTATTTCAAACTACTTCTCTTGTACTAGATTGTGAGATTTCAACCGTTCACATAGCCCCGAGCTGCAATAATCCCCTGAATATGGCAATGCACATTTCATTTGTCTTTAGAAAAACATTTAAAGGAATATTTTACCCACACATTTTCCTAGCAGCATTGATAGAAATCTAGTATTATGATCAACAAACAGGAAGCACTTCATTTTGTTCTGCACTTCATTTTGCAGAACACTTTTATAGATGAAAATGTTTTATAAGACAGACATTACTTCAAATCCCAACAAAGAAAAAAACAGAACAAAAATTCTAAGTCAGAGTCAATAAAACAAATACGTAACTATGATTTGATTGGAAGGCAAAAATTCAGTCTTTCGAAACAGTAAGCCAAGTTTGTTAGCTGACAATTGTAATAATATACAGCCAGTCAGAAATCTCTCCAGCTTCAATAATACTTTGAGAAATGGAGATAAAGAAAAGTATGAAAGACTAAGGAAGACAGAAAGAGCAGAGAAGACCAGACAGGCATTAAAAATGTGAAAAAGACTGTAAATATGCTCCAAGTTCATTACACCAAAACTCCATTTTTTGGTGCTTTCTGTTGTTCAGGAACAGGCTTTGTGCTTTATAAAGAGGAACTAGATCAGAGCACTGCGCTATTATCCACTCCAAATACCAGCTAGGCACTTGTAAGCTTTGGTGCTCAATTAGATCTCACAGCCTAAGAAACTGCAACTGTATATTCAGGAAACCCTCGCAATCATAGAGGATAATCTTTTTCACCCACTACTTTTGCACAACAGCAGTCATATTCAATTCAATTCAAAAATACAAAAGAGTATTTTAAGAGAAGAATAACTGTACCCAGGGTTGCACTGGTATTGCCTCGAAATTCATTCTTGCAAAGTCTCATAAGGAAACTGGATTTTCCCACTGCTGCATCTCCAGCAAGAACAATCTTGTAAGCCTTCTCTGAACTTGGGTATTTCGGAGTACTTTCTGTTGCACCTGACTGAAAATAAAAGTAATCCACCTGGTTCACCTCATATAAAAATATTTAAAATACAGTTCTCTATATCAAACACTTTTTTCTTTCCTAAAGAACTGGTTACCTGAGGAGTCAGAGCAGATATGTATTTCCTTGTTGAAGCAACTGAGCTGCTTCGACTTACTGGTCTTGAGGGCTTCCAGTCTAATGTTGTACTGCTGTTATCAGGACTGTATGCTTCTTCATCCCTGATCTCTGGAACCTGAAAGTATAAGCCAACATGTTGGGTCCACTGCAAAAAGTATGTTCTTTTTCAGACTGACACAGCTAAGACTGATTGAAACCTTTTTTTTTTTTTTTTTTTTTTTAAACTAACAGTTTAGTACCAAACAAACCAGTGCAATTCTAGTTGAAACTTTGTGATTACTCTGTTCTTATTTGTGAGTGTCTAAGTAGCTGTCTTAAGTCATATACACTCCAAACCAGATAAATAACATAACAGCCACTTCTACAACAGATTCAGAAGATAACTCTATTAGAGGATGCATTTTAGTATTCTCCTGTGTGTTCATTTTTCCATCTTGAGAACACTAGCAAATTCTGAAGAAACTTCATAAGACCTTTAGGTTCCAGACACTAGTGGAACCACATTTGCTGTCTACTATAGCCAACATTCTGTCCTTAAATGTGTTTGTTATTCGGGACCCACACTTTCAGTACAGTTTCCAGGTAAAGCAAATTAATTTCCATATGGAAAAATTCAACTTCAAAAACAATTGCAATAAAGAAATACTTTATTTCAAAGCTTATTTTACAAAAAATCAAGTTTTCCTACAAGACTTTACTCTCTATGCTATTAATATTCAAGCTTTCATATATGTGGTTTTTTCATTCACTCCTACAGCACAGTAAGAGAAAGTGAGCTGAAACTTTCTATAGTACCTGCTTTTAAATCATTAGAAAAAGGTCTCCTGTCTCCAGGCTGTTTAACAACCTTCAAAACTATAAATGTACTTCAAAAATGAATTATTGCTTCAAAAGTGTCAGAAAAAGTCAAAACATACATTTTCTTTTAAAGAGGAGTAACCGATTACGTATGCTATGAAAACCTGTCACTAATCTTACTAAAATACATATAACCCACATACTTAGTTTTATCTGGCCTGCGGGCAAAGATCCATCTCATTTTAAAAACAGGAAACTGATTTGTCTCCAACCAAAGGTCTTTCCTAGACAGGCAGCAAGTCTGGCACTTACATCTGTATCAGAAGCATCACCACCAAAGCTTTCTTGCATACACTGTGACCTCTGAAAAATTCTTTGATGCCTGCATTCCACTTCTGAATCATACTCATTTGAATCTCTCAGGGTAGACAAACCACTGTCAAAACAGCTCTCAGGTAAGCTGTCAACTTCACAGTTTATCCTTTGCATGGGGTCACAAAGGGCTAAAGAATCATAATCTTCATCCACACAAGAAGAATGAGATGATCTAAAACACAAGTATTACAACAAAACAATCAAATTTTATTTCTCAATTGTTTTTTCCAACAAAATCTGAACCATTCTGGAATGTTCAATACTTAGAAATGCTAGCTATAAAGTTTAAGACATATGTCACTGCCCTATTTCGCCTTTCTAAACATTTTTTTTAAATCATATTTCTTAGGATGCTCAGATTATATACTTACTGCCCAACTATCAGTAAGAATGCCTGCTTATTTATACGCAGAAAAAATAATTGTTTTAAAAAATTCAGAAAATGACATATGATTGTACTGGGTATGGCTAGGATGGAGTTAACCTTCCCCACAGCAGCCCATACAGCACTGTGCTCTGCACTTGTGGCTAGAACAGCACTGATACCACACCAGTGCTGTGTCTGCTGCTGAGCCGTGCTGGCACAGCACCCAGACTCTCCAAAGTCCCCAGACCCAGTGGGCTGGGGGTGGGCAGCAGCTGGGAGGGGACATCACCAGCTGACCTGAACTGACCAAAGGGATATTCCATGCCATGTGGTGTCACACTCAGCAATAAAAGCTGGGAAAGGGGAAGGAGAAGGGGGGTTCTCGTTATGAAGACGTCTGTCCTCCCGAACAACCGCTGCGCGTACTGAGGCCCTGCTTCCCAGGACGTGGCTGAACACCACCCGTTGACGGGAAGGACAGATTTTTTTTTCCTCTCTTTGCTTTTGCGCAGCCTTTGCTTGTCTTTTTCTTTCCCTCTTTCTTTTCTTTTTAATTAAATTATCCTTATCTCAACACATGAGGTTTTTTTTCTTTCCCTCATACTTTCTTCTTCCCCTCCTCTTCCTTTGAGGAGGGGGAGTGAGAGAGCAGTTGTGGTGGAGTTTAGCTGCCATGCAGGGTAAAACCACCACAATGATGAAAACATCAAAGGCAGAAAATGATTGTACAGTGCTGATGGTTTAGCTAACTTTGGCCTTGATATGTGCAAACACTAACAAGACAAAAAATTGCCAAGATACTGTATCTAATTTATACGAATGCATCCAGGCTTTTGCTCACAGAGGCACACAGGCCAATAATTAACAACTACAAATATAGAAGAGAAGGCAACTGAGTTCAAAAGCTCAGACGTGGAAGAAGAAGACACTGAAACATGTTTTATTATAATTCGGTAGGCCATGCAAAATTTTTTTTTTTTTTTTTTTTTAACATTAAAGACCTTTCTTTCCCTTCTCCACTTCTCCTTTCCTTCAAAGGCCGTCTTTTTTGTTTTCATTCTGGATGCTGTAACATATAAGAATACTTAAGTGGATGCAGTAATGACAGTATGGCTTACAGAACAAAAGAATTTACTTTTTATTTGTGCAAAAGAAGCTACAGAAAAGAAAGATGATTAGAGAAAACCTTAAAAAAATCAATCTTTTAAAAAAGTTTATTAAGCCTACTATCTTTTTCCTGCTCTTTAGCAAGGTAGGGACAGGCACAAATTAAAGTGAGGTAGAAGAGGCCGCCAAGTCACAGAGGATATGACAGAACCACTTTGGCTCTGTCCTATGGGAACAATGTGAAGCACTAAACTGCTACAACAGGCCGTGTCAACAACAGACAGCGTCAGTATCAATCCTGGCAAAGATAGTTTGCTGCCAGAGGGACTGGGAGCTCCCAACACAACGGCACACCAT
Source organism: Chauna torquata (assembly GCA_013399475.1). NCBI lineage: Eukaryota > Metazoa > Chordata > Aves > Anseriformes > Anhimidae > Chauna > Chauna torquata. Next base: position 7,359 of record VXAL01014889.1, read on the forward strand.
AGAAGAGCACAATGGGGAGAATCATGGAATTATGAAGCTGTTACTGAATCAAATGCAAGTACCCAAATACAGGGGGTGTTAGAAGCACCATTGTCCCAAACAACAACATGCAGAACTGTCTAGTTTCCATCTTTGCAGGCTAATGAATAATCACATGAACAAGCATTATCTTTGCTGTGGAATATCACAGTATCCACGCTATTTGTATTCATGTACCTGCTAGCCTATAGCAAATTATGACGTACATAAGGGTGTACGCTACAACAAAGTTAAGTTTGTCAGGCATCCACTGAAATTAAGGTCTTTATTAGTCAATTTTAAGCCTCACTGAAGCATCCATTCAATGCTGGGAATTTCATATGTGCTTAAAGCAAGTTAGACCAAGATGTATTATGCAGCTAAAAAAGAAAAAGTGTACTTACTAACATAAATTGCTTAGAACATGTTAGAATGCAAATCAGTATCTCTTAATGCTGACCTGACATCAGGAGACAAAGTATTGAAAATGAGCAGGTTTGGGGACCTTCGTATCTCCTTCTGTCTTTTCATACTATTAAATCATGCCTAGTTAGAGTAAGTTTTATTCCTGCCACATAACATCTCTTCTAAAGTAGCTTGCATTTCTCACTGTTGTGGAAATGCAAGGATTGCACCAAGTAGCAGAAACGAATAAATATTCTCAGAGAAGGACATCACTAAACATCCAGAGAGGTTTTAGTTATCCCTTCCTTAACCTCAGAAAATTACTCAATCTAATATGCAATTTAGTAACAGCCGGCTCTCTCAAAATTCCCCAACAGAGCAAAATTGGTATTATCTCCATTCAGCAGAAGGAATCAGTTTGTGACAAGCAAAATTTTGTAGTCTCCAAACACATGGAGATAGCAGAACAACGGTACCGAATGAATGTGGATATTATTAGTGTGAAATGGAAGGCAACATAATCCCTACCAAAGATTTTCATCCCACTGGCAAAATACAAAACACAGGCTACTGAGAACTCTAACAGAAATCTCTTTAGGGTTTGAAGTAACACCAAAAGAACAATAAGACAAAACAATCTATCAGTTGAGTAAGGACACACATTTTTAATGGCAGGTTCAGCTATTTCAAAACAAACCAACAACAAAAAAAAGTTTCACAAAATAGCATGACCTAGAGCACTCAAAGTTGTATCCAGTGTCCAGTGGCATCAATGAGAGTCTCTGCAATGACCTAAGGAAGCTCTGAACAATGATCTGCATTCAGTAGGTGCAAAACCACAGAAGCTCTGACCAATTGTGATATTTGCATTTAGATAACTTCCTGTCCTCTGTGGTTTTTACCCTGTTAATATCCAAGCACATTCACTACTCTTGCACGTCAGTGGGAGATGAGGATGTTCATTCTTCTGAAGAATTAGGCCTATATGCCTTTGTAATAATTATTACATGGGAAAACCAGACACATAGACTAAAGATATGACCAAAAATGTTTTATTTCCTAAGTACCGAGGAAGCTGGGTAATAGAGGTCCTCAGCAGATTTTTAGTTTCTTGAAGACAAGGAGGGGAGATTGAGAATGAAACTAGAAACAAAACAATCCAAGATTAAACAAGAGGCTGTCTGAACTCTCTGCAATTCACCACTACCACTGAACAGAGTTTTCCTGAGCTTCCTAAAGTCATTGAAAAGATTCCTCTTGACTTCACTGTACTTTGAATCTTATACTAGGGCCACATATTTCTTCTGAATCAGGAGGAACTATTTTCTCTCTTATTTGACAGTATTTGATCTTCTAAGACATTTGTGATGCCCTAGTCTTTTTAAACTTAGTAAAAGGAAACCTGGCTTACCTGTCGTATCGTGGATTTAGAGGAGACTGTCCACCACTACATTTGGGACTGCTTCTAGAAACGGTACTTCCTGGTGAGGTGTTTGCTAATCGCTACGACAAATACATAACAAATGCATAGGTTTGATGAACACAATGTAAGCATCTATATTCGTCATGATAAAAGTGTAAATCATCAAAATTACCACTGTGTATTTTCATGTATATCCAACCACTTATTTTTAATTAAACCTCATCCTTTAAATAGGACTGGATGTCAAAAGACCCGCTACATCTATCATTTAGGCTCCACTGTATCCTTAATACTGGACCTGCTAGCCACATTCAAACACAAGACAAGGGAATTTCCAAGAGGAAATTTCCAGGGAATTTCTTTGACTATACCTATGAGATTTTGAGATCCTACACTTTGAAAAGTAGTATTTTGAAAAACATCATGTTTTTCATCACTAGATGAAAAAGAGAAATGTCACTGGCTGAGATGCAGTTTGCCTCCCTTGCGTATGTTTCAGGGTACAGCAGAAGGACTTTTTATTTTCCCCCTTCCTGGCCAGTATTGTCGCTGTGGGCCCATTATTCTGGCTTCATTCTTCAAAAACAGTTACTTGCTTTCCTGGCAATGCAAAAGCTTGCCCAATTGCTAGTTTTGGAGTTTAAAAGGCTTCCCAATACCACAAAATGGCAATGTAGAGTAGATTTTTTGTGACTTTGAGTCCTTCTACTCTGATTTGAAGGACGCTGGGTTACATCTGTTACAACAGATCCCTGCACAGCTGTGATAGCCCAAGAGGTCTGAGTGAGGTCCCTACTATCAGCAGTCTCTGTTAGTCATTGGCCCAGTGACTTGCCTGGACAGATGTTCAAATCAGGTTAAGTCCTTGCTACAAAGAAGGCAGTATTCTGAAAAAGTGTTTTCAGTGGCAGGGTACTCTAAATATAAACATTCAAACACACTTCCTTCAGTGCAAGAGAAATTACTGACTTATTCTCTCATCAGAAACATTTGGCCATAGCATATAAAAAAAATTCACTACTTTCTAAAGCACCTAGGAAAGAGTTGTGCTCTAGTAAAAGCTCCATTATTTCACAGTAAAATCTACTGAAATCCAAATACACAAGTGTAATCCCAGAGTGAGACCACTGAATAAAACTCAGTTTTCTGACAACCTCCTTAAGTACAAACAAATTTGCATGTGGTGTGGTATTTCTTACAGCTACCAGTATAACATAACAAAACTATAACTACATACCAATGATCTGTTGTACTTGCTGAAACTGTTTTCAAGTGCACTTCTTAAACCATCATTGCTGTCATGGAGTTTTCTGTTAGCTGATCTAACAAGGAAATACAGTTTAACTTGCAGAAGTATGGCAAAGAAAACTTAAAAAATTATATAACTTATAGTAATGAAAATTTGAAAAAATACATATTAAAAAAAAAAAGTTTTCTTCTTCTTTAGATGAACAGTAAGGAGCAATGTGGGACCAGAACTGTGACGTCGTATACTCATACGAATGACTGTAGTTAAAAAAAGCACTGTAAATTTTAGCCTCCAGTGGCAGCCTGGGAAACCCTGTTTCACTTCTGTGATATGGTCTGTAGTTGTCTAAGGGGTAGAAAGACAAACAAAAATGAGCTATTGGGCAGTAAACTGGTACAGCCATTTCTAAAATAAAATACTACTATCCTTTAAGTGTTGCTGAGATGACTTTAAACACAGATGTGATTCAGCTGCTTGAAAGAAAGAATGTGATTAAGAAATTAACTGAAGATACAAAAAAACTATTCATTGTGATCCTCCTTGAAATCAAAAATCTCTGTGCACCTTGTATAGTATTGCACACACTTAGTACTTTCCAGATAACAATAAGACTGGGAGTTACTGGCAAAGAAAAGTCGATAAAAAAGGAGTCAAAGTACTAATATTTAGAATATCATGGATAGACTAAAATCTCATTCAGCTTATCATAAAGAAATAAAAGTCAGTGAGGCTATGAAAAAAGAGAAAACACAATGAAGAATTAGCGGTTCCACTGTCACACTCTACCAAATATTGAATTCAAGAAGCTGCCACCTGTGCCGGATGAATGTTCAATACCTTCTGGCTGGCTAAGTCAGTGGAGAGCTCAGCCTAAAAACAAATGGCACAGGATGACTCCCTAAGTCTCCATGTAACCAGCAGTGTGGAAAAAATAGAGAAGAGACGGTTTCAGAAGGCATAAACGGAACACAGGTAGGCTGCCAAAAACTTCAGTGTATAGAAGTCACCTGGTATGCAACTACTTCAAGCTAAAATAAGAATCAGGAAGGCAACTAATGCCATTCCAAATGGATTCAGCCTTTTCCAAGTGCGTATTTGAAGAAGTGGGATCTGATACACCTTTTTTTGTTTGGAGAAAGAAGAAGCTTAAAGAAAAACATCAGGGAGAAACACAGAACTCAGACGCCATAGCAATACGTTGTCACTTCATCATCTGACTTCAGCACACAGGAACACAAACTTAAGATGAAGCAATAAAGATGAGCAGACTACTTTCAATGAGAATTGAGGCCATTTTAGTAATTCTACTTGATATTTTTCCCAAATCTCATCCCAGTCTTTCGCAGACTGACTTTTTCCAGACCCCTGACTATGCTGGGACAAAGCTTGTTAATAAAATCTGAATTACTGAGGACTTACTGAAGTATTTCAATTTGTCTTTCCAGATTATCTCTGTCTTCAGTATACTCTCGGATCATTTCTAGGTCTCTACAGAAAAAAAAACAAAACAAAACAAAAAGTTATACTTTACAGAATGTCTTTTTTTATTTTTATAATATTGCTCTTGGCAGAGGACAAGACTCATCAGTTAACATTTATAAAAGGTGATAAATATACGGTGGGGAAAAGATATTCTTTCATGATAATTCTGAATTCAGTTTTGCTATGTTTACATCTCTGATTGCTGAAATATGTTAGAAGCGGTTTTATGCAAAACAAAATTACTTGGTAACTTCATTGATCTCTGCCAGTATATCTCAACAAAGATTATGAATGAAAAGCAAAAAATCAACAAAATAATCATATGAACTGACTCACTGCCCCTCAAAATACCTTTTCTGTTATATGAAGATAACAGTGTAACAACAGTCATAGAGACTCCTTTAAGTTAATCCTAACGTCTAGAAACAGCTCGCATTTGCTCTAGAAAAACTGGTTGAGATGGACGCGGGAGGCTTCCAAAACTATTTTCCCTAATATTCATGGAGATACTCCTAAGAGTGCAAGTCATGGAAAAAAAAGCTTTTACTCCAAACTGAAGTCCTACTAAAATCAATGGGCTTCCTTGCACAATTATGAGAGTTTGTGTCATGTCCAGTCAGAGACCTGACAAGCAAAGAAAACAGTAGTCATGGTATACTTTGTATGGTGTCAAATATGTACCTGCCCATGGCAAATTTAGAAAACGAGTTTCCAACTTAATACATGGTAACTACATCAGATAAAAGATTTCTTTCCTGGTGAAAATAATCAAATAGAAGGATCCTACCTCTCCGTGTTCAAAGTCTGATCTGCATACTCGCTTTTCAAGCTATCTAATTCACTCTGTAGAAAAGCGATATTTGTCTGTGCTTCTAAGAGATCTTTCTTAAGTTTCTGATTTTCCTGTGAAAAAGGAAGATAATAGATAATAGCTGTCATCATCATCTACATAAAATGCTGACATATTGTAATGCTTAAATAAAACTCATCAAAATCAAATAGAAATGAAACACTAGGAAATCTCAGCAGAAAGGGGAAAAGAAAACGAAAGCACTCTAAAACATCAGAGAAATCAGTAAACTAGCATGCAAGAGCTACTGAATTTTGATTTTTTTTTCATAGTCCCACAAATATGTGATTGTGTCATTTCAAGCCATTTCTAAACGTGATACTTAGGATGTGCATGCATTTATATAGTACTGTTAATTTTTTTTCCAAGTTAAAGATCCCCATACACATATCAACAACTTTATCTCTCAGCTTAATCATTAAAGTATTCATTTAATTTAAATTATTTTTTAAATAGTATTAAATGTGAAAAAAACAATCTGTATTGCAGCAAGCATAAAACTGAGGCTAAATTAATACGTTAATGATAATCATTTCTTACCAGCAACATATCATGTATTCTTTTTTTCAGTTCAACCACATCTTCCCTGTGATTTATGTTTCTAGATTGCTCCTCCAGCTAGAAGAATTAAAAAAAACACTTAATTAATATATGTTCTTGATTGTTCTCATTCAAAGTATGTAAAACGTGATGGAAATCACATTAAATAACCCCTCGAATGTGTTAACAGCTATTAAAGTTTTTAAAACCCATAGTATTCCCAACTGCATGACTGGGAGTATTATTCCAAAATTTCTCGTCTTCTATAGGATTTTTTAAATTAATATATCAAAAATGTTTAATTTGCACTTAGCACTTGAGATTTGAATACACACAACTATCGACACAAAAACCAGCAACGGAGAAGACACAAACAAGCGGATCCCCACTAACATAAAAAATTATATACTACCTCATCTGATGTCAATTCTGTATAGTATTTTTACCTCAAGCTGTCGTGTTTTTTGTGAGAAAATTCCATTTCTATCAATCCTTTTCTAAATGTAATCCAATATGAAGAAATAAATAAATCCTCAATGGTTGCTAAAATTCTGGTAAAATTTACAGCAAAAACTAACCACAAAATGAAACCTAGATTACAAAATAACCCAAACCAATATTCATATCCAAGATGTCGGTTTATCTTACAATTAGGTATTGAATGAAAAGATCAGGTTGGAATTAGGTTTAGCCTAGTAAGAGTTCCACTAGTAATTTCTGTTTAAAATTAGAGCTTAAACCCATCTCTACCATTAACATTTGAGAGGAATGCACTGGCTGCCAAAACGATTGTATTACTGTAATATAATGAATTACTACATTTGGGTCGCCAACTTCACTGTTTCTAATGTATCAAACACAAGACTGGGCAATTGCAGGGTTAATATCTTGATGGACGTACAAAATTATCCAGCAACAGAACTTGGCTATTTGGTTTCTTTCCCTAGTAATTCAGTAAATTACATTAAATGTATACGACAGCATAAAACCACAACACAACCCAAAATGTTATTTGAAGTTGACATTTACCTATACATATTAAATTAAGAACCTATATTGTGATTACCCATCTTGAGGAAGGCCCTTCATAAAGTCAGCATCTCTTATACCACTTTAAATATTCTAGCCATGAGTTCAAGCCACTTACCTTTTTAAGTTTTTTTATTGTCACCTGAAGATCCCCAACTTCAGTATCATACTGGCGCTTCAATTCATTTAGTGCTTCTTCAGCTTTTCGTTTCTCCTATAATATTTGTTATCTCGTTAAATGTTGAGACAGGTTTCAAATGTTTCTTAAAAAATGCATCCATCAATTTGGAAAGCCAAACATTTTCCCATTAGACTAATGTGTGTAATTCTGTATTTCCACGAAGTCAACCACCCCTTCTTTAAGATCCAGATACACTGACCCTATTATTGCAGTCCACTTATAAAATATTCATAGAAATGAAACATTGAGGTGGAAGTGAAGATATGAATCAATTCAATGCTTGCTTTCACATCACAGTCTCCTCTGCTTAGCATTTTCAATGTCTTAAATAAATCCAAAAAAGAAGCATTCAAATTTTACTTTTACATATATGCAGGTGTGTATTATATATACAGATGTATGTACACACACAGACCTGCAAGTGAGGGCACTGCACGCCTTTCAAACCAGTCTTCTATGGCTTGGCATACAACTTGCTGGTAATAGCACTACTGTGCCACCGTCAGCTACTGACATATCTTCTTTGAGTTTTTTTGCTTGCAAGTATTAAATATTACAGGCCCACATTCAGTAAAAGGTATGCTGATGACAGCATCTTTAGTCATGGGAGTTTCATATCGTACTTGGTCTTTAACCGAGTGCACTATTGGGGATACTATTTTAATACAAAGAAAGACTGTGAAAGGAAGTTTCACCAAGAAGGGTTTTGGATTGGCAGCGAAAAGAATGGTATGTTCCCAGTGACGCAGATGAGCACGCATTCTGCTCTCCCCTGGCACTCCCAGGTACTGAGGTGTGCGGTTTTGCAAAACAGGCTGTGCTTTCACACACAAAGGACAGGCATGGACTTTGCTCAGACTTCAGTTCTTTCCCGCGTGAGATGCCAAGATCCATATGTTAAAATGATAATGAGTCAAAGTAATCAGCTGGATTCTCTTACTGCTGGAACCTATACCAGACTCCTAAGTATTGTTAGGTAACTATTTGCTTCCCCTGAAGAAACAAAATAGAGTATAGGCTTGCGCTGCAGATACTATCACGCAGAGGCAGGTGTCACAGTGGCGTGAGCGAGATCACTCGGGCAAACAATAGCCCTGAGTACAGGCTATAAGATTAATGGCTTAGCACAATCCCACAAAGTAAATATCTTACATTTACTCTCAGGGTGTTTTAGTAGGTGGAGCATGCAGAGCTATGAGCTACAGGGAACATTTGTGAAAATGAGAATGCTGTGGGAAACAAGTTACAGCCCATCTTTGATATCTAGGTGTGAAAGGTGAAACCTCAATCCATGCAACTCACTGACAATTTGAGGACTAACGCTGATGACTTCTTCGGGCTGCTGCCTGGCCATTTCTTTAGCACTTCAATCCAAAGAACAGATCTAGCGTAAGCACTGCAAACTACAAGGGGTCCTTTTTAGAACCTGAAACATAAACTATGTACAGATAATAGATGGCAGACTTTTACATAAGGATAGTACATGACTGCAAATGTTCTCAGGTTGAACAAATGCACACACCTCAGTCATCTTTTTACAGTAGTGAACAAGCTTTTCAGGGCTTTTTTCAGTGATTTACCATTTTTTGCAGAACAGAAATTTTCCAAAGTAAATGTTTTTGTTTTCTAAACATAAATGCATACTCTCCCTGGAAATGGCAAGTTTTTCTGTACTGAGAGCTGCATTATAATTAGTTAAATACATTATGATATGCTATTTTGCTGGGATGATATCTTTAACATTAACACACCTTTAACATTTTTATGTCATTGTATTTTGTTACTAGGAAAACAACAGACTTTGATGCCACAGTAGGAGTGTTTCCTCTTGTATAGAGAAAGAATGTTTGAAGCAAATCTGTCAGAACACTACTTACTTTCACAGATCAATTACCAAGAGATATTTAAAATCAGCAACTTGGCTGACTGCACTTTGTTGCTTCTTCTTCTCCAAATGCTTTGGTGAAAGAACACATACCAAATATACAGAAGTTCAGTATACGGTGTGTCCTACCAAAGAAATGATAACGGCCAGAGTATACATTTTAATCTTCTTTAAACTTCTTATGTCCACACTAGAATACATTGCATGAACTGTTACACATATTACAGAGTTTGGTTTTTTGTATGCGAATTTAGTAACAGTTCAACATGAAGCAGATAAGGCAGGTAGGGTGGTTTTCCCATATTCTTTCTGCTTAAAATTACACAGCCACATGTGGTTCTACTCTATCTTTCAATGAGAAAGTGGAAGCGGGTTCTTGTACTTTGCCATCAAGACTACAAGTGGTCTGAAACAACAGCTAAAACCTGAGCACATTGAAGCAGAGAATTTCCCATCAACTTCAGCAGGTCCAGGCCCTCGCATCCTGTCATCACAAATACCCTCTCTCCTCTAGAAGTCTCTAAAATGTAATTGCAGGACAAGAATGTATCAATAGGGGAAAGAAAGGTCACTGCTCCAGTCAGATGTACAAATTATGAACAAATGATCTAAGCATTAATTTCTACATAAATGCATCTACTACTGGAACTAGAGTCCATTCTTTTCTGCTGAAAGGTCATTTTTTTCTAATCTGTTTCCAATACTGGAATCAGAAATAAACTCCTTTACGTCACTATTCTCTTACCAAAGAAAAAGATTTTTTCTTTGTTTATTACATCTAAGCAGCCATTCCCCTTTGGGAAAGCATTAAGAGAATACATTTCCCATCTCATAGATATTTTCTTTTCATCCAGGCTCTGCTTTTCCAGGCCTGGCTTTGAGTCAGCCCATCAGCATCAAAGACACACCTAGCCATCAATCCCGCGTTAAGTCTACTGAGAGTTTGGTCATTATGAAATTGTGCAAATACAAAATACTCACTTCCTTTTTAACTTTATGCTCCGCAGCCTGTATCCGTTGTTCCATCTCTTCCTCCAGCTCACTGAGCTGAACTGCTGCTTTATCTTGAGCTCTAAAATTTAAAAGTAAATGCTCTCTTAGGAACTGCCGTGTGTCTTGACACAAAACTTGTGTGAAACACATCTCCTACCTCCGCTGAAACGAAATAGACAGGCAGACATGGAAACAGTTTAACTCTGCCCAGACCTTGAAACTGGAGTGGCTGGGAACCAAAATCACAAATTAATTTGAAAATACAGGCAAATTAGATTTTAAATAATAGCTGACAGGAGATGATTAGTATGAAAGACATCACATCATATTTTGGAAATTAGGTTACACAGATAAAAGGTCCCTCTGGTTATCCTATGAAGAGACGTCAAAAGGTTAACTACTTGCAGCAACTTGCAGCACCTACACATACAAGATCTCTGTCCTGAGCCAATCTCCTAGAAGCTAGAGAAGCAAAAATACGTTTTTTAAAATGAAATTGTAATGGGAGTGCATGCTAAACCTCAAAGTTACAACCAAGAAAGAGGAGTCAAAATGCCTTAAGGCATTCAACATCAGAACATATCCAGGACTTACCCAAAATATGAACAGGGAATGTTTGCGCACATGTATGTGCATATAAACTAACTTTTGAACTCAGTTTAAGAAAATACTCTGTTTGGCATATTTTGGTATTAACTTCCAGTAGTTTAATCCAACAAAGTGTAACAGAGAAAAAAGTAGCTGCATAATTGAACTAGAAGCACAATTCACTATACCTTTTAACAGCAATGGCCAAGGTTTCCATCTCTGTGCTTTGAAGTTTGATCTCTCGGATGAAGTTCTTAATGACATGTTCATATGGCTGGATTAATCTTGGTTCCACTATGTGTATGTTCTGATACAGAACACTGACTTGCTCTTGTCTGAAAAAGACAGATACTTTTTTAATGCATTTACTTGGAACAACACTCTGTAAGAGCTTTGAAAAATGTATTACAAATTAAGGTATTCCTCTTTATTGTCTATTTTTAAAATTTACCAAGTTAGATACAGACTTTGAACATTCAGCAAGATATATCTGACTTCTTCTAAATTATTTTTACTATTTCTTTAATGTAGCTACCCTAGAAAAAACTTTTTTAGCTTAAGTCAATTTTTTGTACTTATCTTCAAGATGTATTGAAGAGTACGCCACTGGAGTAATCCATAATGTAAATCAAGATTGTTGGTGGTTGTAATGTTAATTATAATCTGTGGAGAGGTTTACTACTATAGCAAGCCACATAAAAAAGTGAAAGTGGTAAGAACGCCAACCACCTTAGTAAAAATGGCTGTTTAAGGCAGAGTGGGGGCTGATAATATGTCCTGTGACACCACCACAGGGAGTAAAATGACTGAGGCTTGCTAGCTAGGCTGGAGCTATCTTGAAAACCAAATACAGAGAACAGCATCCTTGCAGCAATATGGAAATAAGTGTGGCCTGCAAAACTCATCTGGGAGAAGCAAAACCTACCCACAGAAGCGCAGAAGCAAAGACAGCTACCCATACAAAGCCTGATGCTCCCTCATCTGTTGGACTTACAGTCTTCACATCTCCTGCACAAGTGGGGGGAGTTGTAGGGGAAAAAGGAACATGGCTTTATCATTTAAAATAAATAATTTTGGTCCTCATGTCTGCACCCCTAATAATCACAGACCTGTTTTATACCACAAAAAAAAAATCATTTTTGTAATAAGTTAATTCCTTATATGACTCATGTGAAAGACAACAAACATATTTCATAAAGAAAAAAGAAAAAAGTCTCTGTAGATCCCTAAGTTATTAAAAGCCCTCCTGAAATTTATACAGCTTCTTAAAGGCTGCCCCAATACAGGAATACAATATTCTGATTCCCATTTGATCTGGACTCATTTCCACAGATTGTATACAGTTTTAATTGTCAAAGCAAACAATTTTGACAAGACGCAAAAACAAACAATAGCATAAGCATCAACATGTTATTACACAGATTAGTATGTTAAAAGCTCCGATTTCTGGTCACACTCTTAGTAATGTCATGTAACAGTTTGTGTCACATGTCAGCTTGGTTCCAGTATCTGGATTATCATAAGGCAATTTATCAGAGAAAATTCTACAACAGAATTTAGCAATCCCACAGACAATTGAAGCTGACTGCCATGTAGACAACATACCAGAACACGAGCAGGTGTTCAAGAGCTTACAGATTAAACAAAAAAAAAAAAGAGAAAGCAAAACGGAACAGCAGGTCTACAAAAGTGCAGGAAGCAGACCAGTAATGAGGAAATACAGCATACCAGTGGTAGAAATGCAAATATAAATAATGTTTTGCATTTTCTAATCCCACACTGTATCTAACCCATCATGAATACCTGCCCTGTTTATTGTTACAGGAAAGCTTAAACTCTGATTTAATGATCCTCCTCGTTAGATGCCTGATATTCCCCTATGTTCTATGAAGGTAGTGCTGATTAACACATTCACTATAACCATATCAACAATCAGTGTGGTTTTCCCACCTGAAGTTAAAATTAATGTAAAGTGAACTCCGACTACGTATGCATACAATTTCATTTTCATAACATATTTTAAACAGAGTAATATCAAGGTTCACTAATAGTCACAATAAAATACAGATTTATCTGATCATCAGATGCTACAGACTACATATAAATAAATATCATTAACGAACTCCCCAAACTCAGTATTTCACTTTTAAAAAACAGTTACGGACATTTTCCTTAGCGACCCCATTGAGTTAAAACAACATCATCAGAAATACTAAAACCAGGAAAAAACAATTTTTCACTTAAAATCTGCCCTCCTTTCACTCTGTACTATTACATCATTCAGACATATGTGAGATTTCTGTGCTGAAGGATTATAGCACTACAGAGAATTTCGGAATGCTTCTGACAGCATGTATCACAAAATAAGTTTGCGATTCAGGTTCACCAGGTCTTAGCTAAACTGCAAGCGTACAACAGATTTGTAGCATTTAGACACTCACTGCCAAGTATGAGCAGCTGGACAAACAACAAGCTTAGTGTTCTGAGGTGATACCATTTACAGAACTCCTACCACACATCCCTTACTGTTGATTAGCCTTGAAGCTGGAGCACGACTGTACTTCAAACATTACAAAACACAGTCTCTCTGTAGTCCCTCTCTTTGAAATTCCATTTATTTTGATAGCTGGATATGGTAATATATGCTGCATCTCATAAATTCCTAGCACTTCAGCAGTTGTCTTTCAGAGCTGCAAATACGTCATCAAAACAGCTAATAAACTACTCCAGGACAGTTTCAAATTTTAGACAGAAGCAGACACTGTCCATATATGGAATTAGCTGCTGAAGAATGTCACTCCTTCACACAGAGTGAATGTACACATACCCCTTTAGAAGTGTGGCATTTAAAACAGAAATGGCACTAGCCGCAGCAGCGTGGACATGGACAGAGTTTATCAATCTTCTAAGGCTGATAGATTCAGCGCAATCTAGGTGCTGAATATATGATTTTTAGGAATAAGAAATACAAACATAAGATCTGTGTTCTGAAATTGTCTTTTTTCCTTTAAATTTCAGTGTTGCCAAGGAGATGCCTACTAATAACTTCATTTCCTAGAAAGCAAACAAACAGTAGTAAAATTACTTTTTACTGGATGCTAACGCAAAATATTCACTACTTGAGCAAATGTTTACTTGGGTGTCCTCCAAATCACAGCTTACTAAATTAGGGCTGGATATTTAAGGACCTACATCACTTTTTTTCACAAGAATATAGTGTTATCCTGGTACTGTCTTTCTCACCCCATCTTGTGCAGGGTTAGTCATTTTCTGACTTCAGATTAAATGAAGCTAGATCCATAAAACTACACCATACCTCCGCCTGAACTGCAAGTCTCGTGATCAAAAACAACGCATCCATAAAACCTGAAGTCTCCTACCACACAGACTGCTATATCGGCTGTAGCAAAATGGAAGGTACAGTGTCTTACGCTGTTGGACTGGAGAATCAACCAATTAGTCCGGCCTTTCCCTACAGTACTTTCTGCCAGGATCAGAAGACATTTGTTGTGGAATATTGTAATGTATTTCTGCAATGTTTGTTCTCTTTATGAGAATGCCAGTCACTCAGTCCCACAGCTTCTTTTCAAAGTTCATGCAAATACACATACCAGAACTGAAGATAGAAATCAAAGAAATCAATCCCTCCACACTGCTGTGCCTCTGCCATACAGCTGTCAGCTTTGTTTTAAGATGCAGTAGTTAGAAGCACAAAGTAGTTACTGTGAGAGTTAATTCTGCCTCTGTGAGCCTCTGTGATACAAAAAAACTTTTTTATTTATTGTTCCTCCTCAGCCCAGTGACCAGCTACCATGCAGACGGACTCAAAATATCTGTGACCTAGTTTTATGAGGCTTAATACCCATCCAAACATAACTGTGCAGAATCCTGGAAAGGACCTGCAAGGCATTTTTTAGATATAAACTGGCCACTGAAATTCTCAGTCACACTCACCTGAGAGCTTCTATGGCAGCTTTACAGGAAATCTTAATTAAAAACATGACTCAACAACTACCGTAGCTACAGAAAAACAAAGGAGATATTAAAGTCATGCAACAAAATTGCTGGGACTCTAATTAATTACTTATGCCTTCAGCAAGCATTAATACACTTTCATGAATTGGGAAGACTCCTACTGATTTAATCACTCCAAGCATTCATGATGTCTTAGCAGCAAGCACACTGTGATAGTATTTTACATTTTCACAGGATGCTAGCAGGATAGAATCATAGAAAAGAATCACAGAATCATTTAGGTTGGAAAAGATCTCCAAGATCATCCAGTCCAACCGTTAACCTAGCACTGCCAAGTCTACCACTAAACCATGTCCCTAAGCACCACATCTACATGTCTTTCGAACACCTCCAGGGATGGTGACTCAACCACTTCCCTGGGCAGCCTGTTCCAATGCCTCACAACCCTTTCAGTGAAGAAATTTTTCCTAATATCCAACTTAAACGTCCCCTGGTGCAACTTCAGGCCATTTCCTCTTGTACTATTGCTTGTCACTTGGGAGAAGAGACCAACCCCAACCTCGCTACAGCCTCCTTTAAGGTAGTTGCATAGAGTGGTAAGGTCTCCCGAACCTCCTTTTCTCCAGGCTAAACAACCCCAGCTCCCTCAGCAGCTCCTCACAAGACTTGGTCTCCAGACCCTTCACCAGCTTCGTTGCCCTTCTCTGGACACACTGCAGCACCTCAATGTCATTCGTGTAGTGAGGGGCCCAAAACTGAACACAGTGTTCGAGGTGTGGAACCGAACACAGTACGCGAGGATGCAGCCATATACACTGTATATCAACATGCAATAAGTATTTGATGATTATAAGAATTGCTCTTAATCATCTCATTCCTTATTTTAAATCACTCCTCTGTTTTCACATGCTTTGCTAAACAATAGTGACACCACAGCAACAGGACAAAATAGTTGCAACGGATATTGCCAAATTTATTTGTCTCCAGTTCCCCCTGAATACATGCTATTTCTTTTCGTAAATTTATTAGTTACTCAAAATCAAGGAAGATTTTGCAAATAGATTTCACTGAGCTGACTCCTGAACACTGAATAGTCTATGTTTTTCCTGGACAAAAAGGAAACTAGAATGTTCTTGCTCCAGTTTCAACAAAATTCATATGAAACATTCAAGTTTGCCCTTTAAAATTAGTATTTCTTGAAATCCAGAAATCTCTTTATAAATGAATTTAGCTGCACCTCTTTAAGTTCCACACTAACACAACTGTAGACATTCACAATTGCAAATGGATAGAAAGGACATTTTGAATACACAATATGAAAGAAACTGTCCCTTTGGACCCTCTGGCTCTATGCTTGCGTTACCTACCATGCATGCCTTTTTGCAGCTTCTATGAAGTACAGGCACAAAGCACTAGTGGCTCAAAAAAGTATAGTATCTTGGCCAAGTACTGCTTTGCCTTTACCTTACCTCATCTCAAAGGTTTTACTACTTTAGGTTCTCTGTAAAATTAGTAAGTGTAGTTAGTCAGTATTTTCACAACTTCAGATAAGAGTTATTGTGTTACGTAAAGTTACTGCATTACAGAAAGAAAATAAATCTGTCCTGATTATAATGCCATATGATAGATTTAAAATACCAAAGCAGAATAGAGGAGGAGCAGAGAAAGGAAAAAAAAAAAGGGGGGGGG
>VXAL01014890.1:11277-58730 GCA_013399475.1 Chauna torquata
CTCGCCGTGCCGCTACCCCGGCATGTCCCGCAGCAGGGCTCCCCTCAGCGACCGGCCCCTGTAGCGCCTCCACCCGCGGGCGAGGCAGGGCCGAGGGGGCGGCAGGGGGTGCCGTTACCCAGGCACGCCGGACACCGCGCGGCTATGGGGGGCTCCTGAGGCGGCTGAGGAGAGCAGCGGGGAAGCGGAACGCCTCGCCCCGCGGCCGCCACCATGGAGGCGCCGGCGCCGCCACCCGGCGCCCCCAGCGCCGTGGAACCCGCCGGCTGCCCCAAGGACACCGACCACCAGCTGCGCCTCCGCCTCCGCGTCCTCAACGAGATCCTCAGCACCGAGCGGGACTACGTGNNNGCCCCGCCCCGTCCGGCAGTCGGTGGGGCGCGGCGGGGGCGGGGGTGGGGGGGGGGGGAGGAAGCCCCCTCAGGGGCGCTGCTGGAGCTGGGCGGGCGGCCCGGCCCCGGCTCGGCTCCTCCCCGGGCGGGCCGGGGGCTGCGAGTGTGTCCTGGCGGCGCGGCAGCGCTTGGCACAACTTGTGGGAAGTGCCTGGGGCCAGGCCCGCTCCGTCGAGGGGGAATTTCTTCTGCTCGAGAGGCGGAGGGCGGGGGATGCCCACGCTGCGTGAGGGGCAGGCTGCGGGCAGAGCGCGGCCGCTAGTAGCGGCGTTTCCTCCGGCGAGGAAAAACCCAGCAGCCGGAGTGATGGAAGTCCGGGTCTCGCAGCATCCTGCGTCCCCTTCACCCGGTGGGCCGAGGGGAAGCACGCGGGTGTCTCTGTCTCGTTGGGAGATGACAGGGACCGATCCAGAAATGAATCTTTTTCTCAGAATGCCTCATCCCTTTTGTTGTTGTTGTTCAGAAGTTGCTGTTATGCCCAGTTGAAAGCTCTACCCTTGTTGCCTGTTATTTATAAATATTATATATGTTTTTTGCTTTAATAGTAAACATAAATATGTGATTGGGCAGGGTGTGTCTGTGCATGTGGAGACAATTACACCCGCCCTCCGAATGGATTAGTTCAGAAGTAAAACTCCATCTGGATGTTTCCTTCTTCCTATATAGACTCTAGATGTGGAATTCATCAGCATACCACCACAGTCCTGCAAATAACTGGAAGAGCCTGCAGTAAAAGTTACTAGATAACAGATATGCCATAAAAAAGAAGAAGAATAAACTATTTGATCACACAGAGATCAAGAATCAAAGCAAGGGAAGTCTCTGCAGAGATTTCCAAAAGATTGGTCAGGGCAAAAATTCTTTCTGGTGTTTTGCTAGATAAGTACTAAACCCTGATTTCATCTAAATGGCTTAGACCCTGGACCCTTTTTGACTCATCTTTCCAGCAAAGTTTTTGTTTGTTTGTTGTTTAAGTTCAGTTTGTCTTCAGTATTTTTCAGAATCACCCAAGTGGCAAACTGTCTAGCATAAAAGATAAATGAAAAGGAAGTGGTTGCTTTAAGAGCTAGTCTCTACTTAAATCCTCCTTTTCTCTCTCAGATAGTTGAACACAAAGTCTGTAATTTCAGAGAGCTTCCAATTAAAGTGTCAGTTAGCTTCATTTAAAATGAGGATTCTCTCTCACTGTAAGGAGATTCCTTTAAAAAAAAAAAAAGCTGCAAGTTGCAAAATGCCCCCACCCTATAGACAAAACAAAATAATAATAATAATAATAAAACTCAGAAAATTCCTCTGTCCTAAGTACTGAATTTGAGATTTTGTCAACTGCAGGCTGGAATGCAAATTCAAGCTACACGTGTTTTTTAGCTTCAGTTCCTACAGCTAAATGCATTCACAATATTAACTAATGAGATTCTTATATATTTAAACAGAACAAAAAAGTCATTTATTTATATTCATTAACTTGGCAGTTTTCCTGAGAGCAGTGCTGAGTAATATACCTTAGGTAATGGCAGGAGAAGATACTGACAGAGCACATACACTTCGCTGCGTTCTCAGGATGGCATGCATGCAGCCGGAGCCCTTCACAGTCACTTTGTTACTAGCTGCTAGCGGTGGATTGGCTGTAGTATTATCTTGGGGGCTGGTTCTGATAGTGTAGCTTTACTCCCCTGTGGAGTTTCTGTTTCGGTAATTATGTTTGAATAAAGCACTGAGGGATGGGATCTTTCCTATCTTTAGGCCTTGGTTTAGAAAAGCATTCACACACAGGCTTAACTTTAAGCACGTATTGGATGTCTCTGTGCTGTCCTAAATAATAACAAGTTTCTTCAAACATTGACCTAGTTCTTATGGGCTGAATCTGTATACAACTGCATTCAGGCAGCTGAATGGTATGAGCACCAAGGAAAGGAGAACGAGGGCCTACTGCAGCATGTGAGTGTAAAAAGAGCAGTAGTGAGAAGAAATTTTTAAAAACAAAATTTGGAGTAAGAAATATTTTCTGCATAATTTTGATGGAGAACCATAACTTAGTACCTTCTAACAAGATAGCACAAAGTGAAGAATTCTGCCCTGCCTCCCACACTGGACAGGGGACATGCCATGCCATGAATAATATCATCTATTATAGTCACTGCAGTTACAGGGCAAAAGTTTTGCCTTGGGACACTAACAAAAGTAATACTGTAGCTCTGGGATTATGTATTCTCAAATCTACTTGGGCCTCAAAAATTAAGTCCACTTTACTGCCATTAGTTTTTTTTTTTTTTCCTGAGTGCTCTGATGCTGCTGTGTAGGAACTGCTGCTTCTGCCCCATGGGTCTCTTTCTTACCATCTCATGTTCTGTGTGTGTAGCACTTACCCAGTGCTACTGGGAGCAAAATGGAGCGCAAAATAAATGTAAACTATTCCACTTTCAGGGGTATGGTTCCCAGTTAACACTCAAACATGGTTGTGTGATATTAATTTTTTTTTTTTATAGCTTGAATTGTACTGAAATTGATTATTTTCCCATAAGTTGTAGAAGGAATTTTCTGGCAGCAGTGGAGAAAAGGCTGCAATTCCTCTGTGCAGGACAGCTGCAGTTCCCAGATCTTACGGAAACTAGTTCCTGTTGAACATGAGATGAGCCATGATCGGTACAGGTTCCTTTGCTTAAGAAACTTTAATCGCTTTGATAATAAAGGAAGGCTAAATCTCACATCTTTCAGTAATCAGAATGAGTTTTCCATAAGTAGGATGGGACAGTTGTGCTTCAGAAAAAGGTTAGGTGAGGGTGTTTGTGCTCCTTGTTAAATATTTGCTATTGAAGCTGGAGTTCTCATTAAGTATTCTCAATAAACAATGTTTTAAAACGCAAACAACTAAATTCTATGGGTTTATTCACGGCATTGAGGTTACTTGCTAACAGGAGCTTCCATATGTTCCCTAGTAATGTAAACGAATCTCTTAAGTATTTGATACTATTGATTTGCAGATAAGTCACAACAACTGAAAGTGTTTTTGTCCTTTTTAGAAGACTAGTATGTGACCATATTAAAGGAAAGTTTTCCCTTTTTTTTTTTTTAATGCTTAGAAATCTTCCCTCCTAAGCTACAGGGAAAGTAGGTTCCGTATAAACACAGGGACTCAATCTTTATTTTATTTGCTTTGTGTAAAAGATTGTGTCTTTATTTTTGCTTCCATGGATTTGTAAAGTGGGTATCATGAAAGTTATAGAACATGAAGTTCTATTTTCTCACAATAGAAATTGTTAGTCACCGTGAAAGACATTTTGCTATTGGTTTTGTACTCGGAAGTAAAAAGACTAATAAAAATGCTCTGGATGTTTACCTATTTAAATAAAAATTTAGTCTCTAAAATCTATTATTTCATACCTCTAGTAACTCTCACAAAAGGAGTTGTATCTGCAGTGTTAACTGATGTCCCACATCACTACAGCTAAATTAGGTTATTCAGTCTGTTAGGTTTAATACAGTTGGTTCATTTTTCACTGTGTATATTGTTTGTAAAAATTTTTTGCATTGATTTTTGGACACAAGAAGGCAGTCCTGGTCAGTTTTGTTCCTGTTCAGTTTCTGTTACTCCTGTGAGAAGTCTCATTACAGAATTATGTACCAGAATTGTGGAAAGAATGAAACCCAGTAGCTTTTTACTGTGGTTTGTTCCAGATCTCTCGAGATGAGGCAATCAGTTCCAAGGGGTATAGCTATTTTTTAAACAGTGCCTAGATTCCCTATTAAATGGTAGTATGATACAGATTATGATACTCATGCATATCATATGATTTTGATAGCCTTACTTTTTCCTAGACTGAGCCTCCAAATGAAGAGTTACTGTACTGAGAAAGGGCAAACTGTTTTCTACCAGTTCACAGCTAATGATCTGAAGTTATTGATTTTAATTATGAATATGCACATGCTGTATTGTGTCCCGTCTTATCTGCAATTTTGTTAGGCAGATATGATGTTGCAAAATACAGAATCTTGCTTGAAGAATTACTGTGTAAATCATGAGTATTAATAGATAATGTAGTTATGCAGATATGTTGCTAACTTTCCTTATAAAGAGCCACTACATAGACAAACTTTTAAAGCAGCAGGAAGATCTACAGGGAATGGATGAAAACATACTGCTGCCAACGTCATTAAAGAATGAGTGATCAAATGAGAAACAAAGTGGAAAATTGTCTGAAGTTAATGGAACTTGACTAAAAGTTACAGATGGAGTAAGATAAACTTCAAAGAGATGAAGGCAAAAAGTTCTGTTGTAAGTCTCTGCTGAGATCATAAACCATAAGGATTTTCAGTCTCCAGACTTCAAGATTCAATTAATCCTTTGCCTCCCTGCAGACTCTTTTAACTCTCTGCAATTTATGCAGAAATGTTTACATTTTATAAATGATCTTGTAAATATTTCATTTTTATGTGACAAAACCAAAACAGGCAATGATTTAGTTTGAGTGACTGGTCTGATAAATGTTACAGAATTTGTCTGGTGACATACAATATTGCTAGTACACCAAGGTTGACATGAATATGTGACTGACAGTAGAGTCTTTGGGTACTGAGGTGTGATGTTGGCACCCTGCAGCCCTTAAGCTTACATGTTCTCTAGGTATCTGTTCTTGCCTGTATCGTAGAAAAAAAACTCACTGCAAAATTCCTTGAGAAAAGAAGGATTGTGGTTTGTTTGAACGCTGTATAGTCATTCCACAGAACAGTGGTCAAATCTGTGATGCTGGTATTGCAGTGATTAAAGACGGGTTTTCAAGCGAGGAGACTCAGGAGCCCTGAGCAATTTCGTGCACGCTCGTTGACCATCATTCTAAAGGTAGATTGAATAGTGGGTATGCAACAATTAGATGTCCGTATTTAAAGGTTTGGCTTAGCGATTTGTAGACGTAATCATATTAATTGCATGTGAAGATGTAGTAACAGTAATTATCCAATACACTGTTGCAATCCAATAGATTGCAACGGTATTCTGTTGCACACACATTTTTCTGCAGTTCTTGAATTTCACTGAACACTTGACTGTAAGCTGCACATGCGGCTCCCACAACTTGGTCAGGTAATTGCAAGGATATACAACCAAATTGTGCTCTGCATTGTATACAAATATGGCTGTTTCGTCTCTCCAAAGACAAACCACCAACTTGTAAATTTTAATATCAGAATGACAGGATGTTCTTTTAGCTTGAGTAATTGCTCTGTGTTCAGTGCAGGCATGAAAACAGTTGAACTGTCCTTATCAGACAGGTATCAAGTTGGGTAACTAATTGTACCAGGACTATTTTTAGGTTTGAATATTATGGCATCCTTCATTTTTATATGAAGGTTAGAAGTCTTCTTCCATCTTATCTAACATATAAATGTTATGTGCCATCAGATAAATTAACCCACATCCTACAGACTCAAAATCTCAAAATATTTGTTATGCTCCCTTTTCTTGTTTGCTTTGTGGCTGTAATTGATCTAGTATCTCTGGATTTTGCACTCCACCCATCTTGAAATATGATAAGCATCACAGGCCTTTTTTTTTTCTTCTTCATATTTCACAATCTTGTTTGCATCCAAGATTAGGGCTCTGGTGCTCTATGGGTAGAGTAGCAAACAGACCATTTGTCTCATCTGTGAGGTGTGGTTTCCTGTTCTGCCCTGTTCTCTGCATGTTTCACCCACAGTAGACCCAGATAAACTCTGATTCTGGAAGGTGAACCATATGGTTTGGGTGATGTTGTTCCTCTGTTATGAGACAGCGAAAAGAGTAATTGGGGAGAGGAAGGAGATCGAAAAGGAAACTTGTTTGGAAGAGATCTAAATTAGCTTTGTTGTTTAATTGTTTCAATTACTCACATGTGTACACCTACATCCAATTGTTATGATTGCCTATGATCAAGTTTTTCTACTGTTGGTTCTTAACAATATGGGATATTTTTCTTAAATGCCCGGTTCCTGACACTTATAAATTGAAGAAGGTCGCAGCTTTCATTTTAAAGGGCAAGTTTTGTAGCCCTTGTGGTTGTAGTGTGAAAAACATCAGCAAAGCATAAATGCTCATTAGTTTTTAGGAGTTTGTGTTATGACTCTTGAACTGGGCTGGCAATTTTGTTAGTAGAAGTTGTCTTTTCAGATTGTGTTGTGCAAAATCAGCTACTAATGCCTGAAATGCAAGCAAATGAAAAAGATCTTTTGCTCTGGATACACAGAGAATGTGAAGAAAACAGTCTGGATGTAGAAAGGAAATCAGAAAAGCAAAACAAAGCAAAGAAAGCTCTAAAAACATTTATTCATCTTTAGGCTCGGAAAGGGGAAAGCCTCAGCTGGTGTACAGCAGTGAAGCTTCAGGGATATCAATGGCATTGTCAGTTTTCTGTAGCAAAGGATGTTGCTCATAATATTGTGCTCTAAATTAAGAGGTTTACTGTGGGGGGGAAATAGAACATCAGAACAAAGAGAAAAGGGAGGTGCTTCATTATATGAAGGGATTTTTTTTCAAGCATTTTGGAAGTTTCCCTTGTATCCCATGGCAGTCATCTTTCACAGGTCAGAGTATACTAAATGCCGTTAATACCAATTCCTACTTCCACATATATTGAAGACTGGGATCTTTATAGTTTTTACTTGTTTCTGAAATGTCAGCAAGCGAAAACCTCTTCCCCTTCGTCCGCTGCGCAGATGGGAATGCAACAGGGAATACAGTCGAAGTCTATTTGGAGCAGAGAACAAAAACAGTCCCAGATTTTCTTCCAGACCTACCTGTGTACTTTCCGTCAGACCTGTGGTCTGCAGAGCCCCGTTTCCAAGCCGCGGGTCTAAGAGCAGGGACTGAGGATACAGAATTCCAGGGTTTTCTTCTACACTGAGACATATATGTCTGAGCTCAATTTTTTCACGTGAAAAATTGTGCGACCAGCCCACATCTTTTGCAGTGAGGCTTTACAAACCAAAGATGCATAGGAGTGCAGCAGATTTTTCATATGAATGAAGACATTTAGTTATTTTTGCATTCTCGCAGAATATCCACAATGGGAAAATACCTATAAATCCCCTATGTAGTTTCACCACTTTGCTGCCACACAGGTGAGAACTGAACCTCCTTTCTCTTTGCTTTCTTTAGTTCGTTCTGGCTTGCTGTGCATCTGACCCTTGTTATCCTTTATCTCTCTACTTTGGTCTTGTTACATCCTTCAGAATGCAGCATTTGACCTGACTCTGCATCTCTCCCGCCTCTCAATTGCAGTGATATCATCAATCAGCCCTTTTGCCATTTGTCCCTCCCTCTCACATCAGGGATGCCAGTTGTCTGAACATGTGTCATGATCTCTGGTGGGGAGGGAAAGGTTGGCTGCCCTGTGCTTTCCCAGTGCTGTGCTGGTGCCTCTGCAACAAAACTTACTTGCAATAGCGGCTGGGAGCTGAGTAAGCGTAAGGGGTGGACAGAGACCCTGGGCTTTGGCAGGAACAGGCATGTGGATCAAAATGTGGAACAAGCATTGCAGATAGCAGGAATGATTTGAGTGAATTGATCCATACATAGCTGAACACATGGCTGGCTCTACACAGTTTTTGGCTGATTTTAGCAGGAGGTAGACTGACACCCATTAAGGGAGCCTATTTGTCCCTAAATTTAAGGAGAGAGGAAAGCTTGAAAGTTTTCTTTTCCACTTCCCAGGTCATGTAGTATTTGCACCATGGGAACATATACTGCCTTGCAGTGTTGGGAAGTGTGGTTCCACAATTCACTTTGTATCAAATCATGAGGAGTCCTGGGCATGATCTTGACAGATAATCCCATTGTGTTCTGATCTGAAAGGAGGGTCATTTCTGACAGTTTATCCTGGTGCTTAGGTGTCCTTGCTATTAGAAACATTTTCCTGATGCCTACTGTAATGTTTAATCTTTTTTTTTTTTCAGTGAGCACAGAGGTGATCTTTCTCTTACCATCAATCTCTCATGCATATCGTGGCTGTTATCACATTTCGTTTCAGTCTAGACTAAATTGTCAAATTATCCAACTCTTTTCTCATGAACTATTTAATTTTACCTCTGATAGTTTGTGCTAATACTTGGATTCTCTACTTAATCTATATGTTTCTTGAACTCTAGTGCTTAAAACATGGGCACAAGACACAAATCTTTAGCAGAGCAGAGTTCTCATATATTATACAGGAGCATTATTGTAGCACAACAGCTTTAAGAAAGGTTTGCCTTAATGTATGTCTGTATTTGAGGACAACTCATTGATCATAGCAGTGACAGCAACCTAGGTGTCTGCATACAGGACTTATGGGAGCAGCCTAACGTTTAGACTTCTGGGATGTATCCTGGAAGGGCAACACTGAGCCTTCCGTAAAGGGCAGAGAGTGGTGTGTCTTCAAGCCAGCCTGAGGGGGGTATCTGAGGCTTGAAAAAACAGCATCTCCCAAGTGCACTGTCTGCCTGCAGGTATCCAGATGAGGCTTTCAACAAATTACTTATTTCTGTTGCCTGCCTATCGTTTCCTTTAGGCACTTGCAAGAAAATATAAGGGACTATGTGAGAATTTCCCTCTTATTTCCAGCTGTAGAATCCATTTTTCTAGCCTCAACTAGATTCTCAACCCACAATGCATGTTTTCTTGGTAAAGGCCTTGCAGAATTATAGTGGGTTTTAAGATGTAAATTGCGATGTATGTTTTCACTTTGGTGATGCTTGGAATCACTGTGCAATGGCAGTCTATACTGGGGGCCAACAGCAAGAGTACTACTGACTCACATATACATATCTGCTTATCTCCCAGGCCTTTCATTATCTGCAAAGACTACCTTTAGTTTTCTTGCACTAAATTAGGATTTAGGGACAAAGCTTTGCAGAAGCCTAATTTGACCTTTCAGATCTTGTTGGACCAGGCCTTTCTTGTTGCAAAGGCTTTCAAACCTTCTACACTTCATCTCCTTGTTTGATACTCTTGAAAGTAGGAAACTGAGAGAGATCTTGTGGACTCCTGTAGTTTGTGAAGATCTTTTCATTTGCAAGTAGCAACTGTCGTGATGGCAGAAATCTGTCCTGTGGGCCAAATCTTTGAAATTGTACTGAAAGGTCGTCTCTACCTTTTTTTCAGCCAGGCCCTTTTGTTTTGTGCTTTAGATGACATGAAAGAATGCATAGTTCATTACTAGTTAATGCTGCTTATTCCTGTCCTCTTTGTATTGTGGTGGGATACTTAATCCATATTTACACAGCAGTATTTCCATTAAATGCCCTGGATTGACAGATGATTTCTTGATTAATGCAATCAGTAAAGTGGTGCTGTTTCAGAGTGCATGAAGGCTGTTTGAATTAAGGACCTAAACAGTAGGGGTTGTACTTGTGACATAGGACAGCTGCTATTTCTTCCTCTTGAGTGACTTCATTTCCCCCAACCTTCCCCTGCTTTTTGTCTCTCTTCATTTCTGTCTCAGTATTTTATATTGTTTTCAACTTGTGTTGAAGCAACCAGTCCTGTCTTTTTGAAGGATGGAATGGAAGCGCCACTTCCCATTTAGCTGTGGGAATGACTGCAGCATTCTCAGCCTTCAACAGCTAGAGGCAAGAAAAGATTTGAAATATGCAACAATGTCATTTTTTTTAATCAGCTACAGAGACTTCATTGTGGAGTAATGCAATTCATGCAGAGCTATCTAATACAGAGACTGAATGGCACCTTTTACTTCTTTTTCCATGCTGATTCACAAACTGAGGCTTGGACTGAGGGTTGCACCAACAGCATGCCTAAGACCTGAGCAAAATCTTGGACTTAAACGTTGTTGCAGATGAAGACTACTGCTTGATTGCCTAGCCTAGCCAAGACTGATTAAAGCTTTAACACTGCCTTCTGCACAGATGACTGAATCAAGCTGGTCATTCAGAACTGCAACAGACCTGTACTGGGAGAGAACCTCAGGGTGGTTACTGGGGCTAAAGTGCCTGACTCCCTTCTGTAGGAGCCACTCATGTTAAGAGGCCTCAGTTCCCTTTGAACTGCAGATCTCAAGACTAGAGTAAGGGAAAACAGTTTTGTGGGGAGAAAACACTTCCTTCACTCTTCCTAATGAGCCCTCCTCCTTAGAAGAATAACCCATTGCTTACACAGCTGAGAGCCATATGTCAAGCCACAAGACTGTAATTGCCCAAAACTGAATGGGAGCTCTGATAGGCCCCTGGAAACCTAATGATAGAAAGACAGATATTGACCCTTCCAAGCATCATGATGCCAATGTATGAAAACCCAGCTGCTTTCTCACCCAGTGCTACTAGCACAAGGACTTGTCACAAACTGGATGGCAATACGACTGCAACAGTTCATGGAACGGTAGGCAATTTAATGTTATGTATGATCGAGCTGCAGAGAGGGCAACAGATTTCTACACCTTGATTATTTAAAGATTAGGGGGGGGTTACTTGGATGTGGAGCTGGGTTAAAGGAACTTTTATGTTCATGTAAGAATATTGGGTCAGTCTCATTGCTGTTATCATTGCTACCACTGTTTTTATGGAAGAACACCAGCCATACAGACAACACCTAGCTGCAACCTAGCTGACATCTCATGATTCATGGAGTAAATTTTTTTGAACGCTTTCAACCCGACCTTTACATTTTACTTCTGGTTTTGCTTGTGGTCAGTTCTTGTGTGCCAACAGGTTAATTTGTTGGTTCCCAAACTACTTAGCCTATGTAAAGCGAGGATGCTTTTTTTTTTTACGAGCACTGTCTTTCAGTCATTAAAAATATCCGCAGACTAGTCATCATTCGGTTGGCACAGAGATGCACTTTCAGTCAAAATAAATAATAGAAGGAGCAAACAATCTAACATGCAGGGTGCTGATTATATGTTGCTTGTGGATTCAGTAGTTATTTAGTTGCTGGTGTTTAAGAGCTAGGGCCAACATTTTCAGGGCTCCTTTGAGCATATGTTAGGAAGTACTTGGTTGTATGTTTTGGTTGTGAAACTTGATGTGACTGGACTGGGAGTCTGACTTGCACAAATCGGGTTGCTGGTTTAGTTGTGAACTGGTGTCACTACCAGTGATACCAACTATGTGTTCTTTCTGCTAACCTGACTTCCCCTAATGTGTCAGAATGGGCAAATACTGATTGCTGGAAGGTCGCACTGCTCATCCCTCCCCTGAGTGGGCCACTTGAAGAGAGAGGCTAGCACAGTCCTTTGCAACTAGTGACCCCGACTGCTGAGATTGCCACCAAGGAATGATGCTTGACTTTGTGATGCGAACAATTTATTAAGAAACAGCTTTGAACTTGTGAGACTTATTTTGCATTGGAAATGCTGGATGGCTGTCAGATGTTAACTGCTTTTGTACATGATAAAATGGGCTTTGATTTAAAACAAACGAACAAAAAAAAGCTTAATGACATCATCCACATCTCCTTATACGTTTCCTTATCTACAGTAAATCACTTAAGTGATAACACTTAAGTCTTGAAAGTCTTGCTTGCTCCCGTGCCTGTCATCCTAGTGTGGTTTGAGTAACTTGGAACAACCTGTCATAGGATACATGAGGGAAATTCCTGCCAAGAAAGAGAGAAAAACATAAAAGGTTACATTCAGGGATTATTTTGGAGGCTGAAGAAATTGACAATGAGAGGAGCTCCCTGATATTCCAAGTGTGGTGTGTGACTGGTGGAGGGCCCTGGTTCTGGGACAGATTCCTCATAAGAATTTGCATTTTAGTGAGTTCTTATCTTAGATAGGTGGGTGGATTTTAGCTACGCAGCAAAGTCTCTGGTCTCATGGGACTTTCTGTCTAATCTGACAACTGCTTTGAATTCATCACCTCACAGGGAGCCATTTGCTGTTAACCTCGTCACTAGGTGGCTAAAGAAACCCCTTTCATTTTGTTTGAAGGGGCAGAAACAGAAGGCTGTAAAACTTTTGACCTGGTAAAATGCTTCAGACTCTGAAACCCGATTCGTAAGTAGAATGCAGGTTGTTGTGGGAACAACGGACAAGCCTGATGTAGATATATATCAGTGGGCTTTGGACTATTTAATATGTAATTCACAGGGGTGGAAGATATGGAGGCAAAAATTTATCTGATCTTGTTAGAACTGATCAGTGGTTAATGCCCTGTATTGTTAAGCAGGAGACTCAGGCTATAGATGTAGTAAACAAAATAGTGTCAGGCTTTATTCTCTTACCCTGAGGCCAGCTACCACAACCTGGTCTTGTCTTGTCCCACTGAACTGTCCTAGTCTCCAAGTAGGGTGGTTGCATTCAGATTGCCTATTGGGAATGGTCCCTGGCCCTTCCTAACACTGGCACCATGCCTGGGAATTGTTTAGGACAGTGTGAATAGGCCTGGGCCAAAAGGGTGCCAGGCAGTTTTCTAACAGTTTTCTAACAATATTGCAAGGCTCAGGGCAGTGTCCTAGCACTGTTAGCCTTCTAGGATAGGCACAGCCTGCGGTCCCACCCCACCCTCTGGCATATCTTACTAAAATAGGATTGGGGTAGAACAGTGATGCTTGTGGCAGAGGTAATGCCCAGACCCTGTGCTAGGCTCTCTGCTAGGCTTTGGTGGCTGGTGGCGATGGGTTTGCTTCCCATGCCCTGTTGTTACGTGAATGTTCTAGGAGCCGGCTAGAAGTGTTGAACTACATTTTGCCAGCCTTCCTTATCCATTTTTTGTCACTACTGACTGTTGCTGTCTTTTCCTGATATCTTTTGTTTTCTTGAGCTGTGCAGGAGGGGACAGAGAGGAAATGCAGTCTGCATGGGTGGGGACTACTTTAGGACAGTGCGAAAGGGAACCAGACAGCAATTACCTAATTCTGAGTGTCATTACTAACAGTTGTAAGCTGAGATACAGTAGACTGAAAGCATGTTGGTCCTTCACATGAAGTACTGCTTGCTTGTTTCTGTTTTTACTTCCCTTTTTACTGTGGAAAATCAAAGGCTTCAAATGATAGTCACTGGACACTTGCATTTTTATTTAAAATTTTTTACCTCATATCCTTCTGGATGCTGGTGCTTCTGTCCCTGTCATGTTACCGGCACTGTGCACAGAAATCAGCTCAGATGGAAGACAGCTGTTTGTGAGGAGAGGGTGTTGACAAGACACAGGAAAAAGGGAAGAACAGCAGGGGAAGATTTCCAAAGAGAGCCACAGAAGTGTGTTTGCTATGAGCATTCTGTTGTCAGGGATGTGATCCCTGGACAGGAAAAGAAGAGACGGGTATTGGAAAGACGCTTTTCCTGGGATTTGGTTCCTTTGTCAGCTCTGAAAACATTGCATGTGTGAATATCCCTGTTGCAAAGAAATGCCTCCTTCTTTGCATTGGCACAAATGTTTCGTTCGCGTCTGGAGAACAAGTTCTGGAAACTCATAAGCAAATAGTGATTTGGGGGCTGTTTGGGCCAAAGATAATTTCTTTGGGAGAAATAGTTGAAAGGTGAAATTTGCCAATTAAGTTATTTATGCAAGATGAAAGTACAATTGGAGTTTTTAACTTAGTCATTGAATGGTATAAGGCACACAAAATCCCATGT
This sequence comes from Chauna torquata, assembly GCA_013399475.1. Classification (NCBI taxonomy): domain Eukaryota; kingdom Metazoa; phylum Chordata; class Aves; order Anseriformes; family Anhimidae; genus Chauna; species Chauna torquata. The sequence continues at coordinate 25,205 of VXAL01014890.1, forward strand.
ATTTAGTGTTGCAGTATCTATGTTTTTGCTGGGCTTTTTACTGAGCCAGATTTCCACCTTTACCATGGCTGAATTTCTCATATTCTGCTGTATACAGTCCTCTGGCCTTCACATTGCACCCAGATTCTCGATTTACCATTGCATTGTTTTGCAGTGGATTGCAAAGCCTTTGCACAAGGACAGATAATCTTGCTACACATTTTTTCCTCTTCTGTGTGTTCCTCCTTCTCTATTCAGCACTTAAAAGTAGTGCTTGTCAGAGTAACTACACTTAGGAGTTAGGGAGCAAGAGGAAAAAGCATTTAGAAACAAAAATGAACCAATAAAGTTAAGATGTATTGAAAACTTTTGAACTAAATGCTACTGGAAAGAGTATCAGTTCTGAATGAATGGAAGAAGTCAAAAAGGACAGAGCAGTACTTCTGGAACTAGAACAGGTCAATGCAGACAGATTACATCATTTCACAGCCTTTCACTGTGATGGTTCTATGGAAAACAAACAAACAGAAAAACATTTCTGGATGGTTCCCGTTGTTATAAATTAAAAATTGTGTAGTTTTTTTATTATGTTAGTTTCTGTTGTTGGTTGGCTTTGTGTTTTTTGTGTGCCAAATGAGCAAAGGCTTCTTACTCTTTACTCAGTGAGCAAAACATTCCCTGAAGAAATGCATATTTTCTTTTACATTACTATTAAGCCTCTCTTGCCTTAAATATTTTATATACTCAGCTGCGTCTTGATTCTGACATGGCAAACAGATCACACTGGTGAAACTTTGCCTAGTAGATGGATTTTTTTTGGTGAAGGGTGCTGGAAATTTTCTGCAGTTACACTGAGTAGCAGAGGAAAAGGAAAAATGAGAGAATACTTAAGATGATATTCTGCTTTGTGTTATGTCTGGTAGAGCATCTTTTGAGGATTCTGCTATCTCCATGGGCTTTATCCTGCAAGATGCTGAAGCCAGGAGGAGCTGGTGAAGCTCAGCATGTTCTGGCAGGTGCTATCACCTTGCAATATCAGCCTTTTTTTGTATAGAATATGAACATTGTGAACAGCAAGACACATCTGGGAATTTCACTCTGACCTGTTTCCTTCCCCATTTAAAAACAGCTGAACATGCATCTTGACATAAAATAAAGCTAGAAAGAACAGCTAGCCTTTTGATTGGCTTTGTCCGTTATACTGTGTATGCAGCATATATGTATGTCATAGGAGATCCTTTTGCACAATAGAGGCCAGTGCATCTTTCTTGAGCAGTTGCACAAGAAAAAGCCACAATATTTGGAAAGTAAAGTATGAATCAAAATTTTGCAGCACGCAACCAGAGGAACTGAAATTTGCAATCGGCAAGCAAGAATTAAATTGCAGCGGCAGCAGTTGCTGTGTCCAGGTGGTGTGTGTTTGGAGGCAAGGCGGCATGACATAAGTTCTCTTTTAATGTGGTTCTGGGTGAGCTGCTGGGGCAGCATGGTATCAAAAAACAGCTTAACCCAGTGGAAAGAAAAGTCTTCGGCTGTTTTTTCTCAGGCTTTGGAGAAGAAGAAAATTTTTGCTTTGAAGTGCATTAAGAATAAAGATACTGGTCTGTGTTTATGCAGCACTTTTCCAGCTGTATTCTCTCAAAGTAGAAAACCAGTATTTAGCAGATGGAGAAACTGAGGCACAGAAAGGCAAAGTGACTTGCAAGTAACTAAGAGAGCCAGCAGCTGAAGCTAAGTATCTTGCCTTCATTCCTTAGGAGAAAAAGCGGAGCGAAAGATGTCACACAAGTTATGTCTTGGTGAAAAAAGTGCAGCAAGAATTTTAATTATTTATTTCAGTCTTCTGGCAACCAGCTGACACATCCTTGGCAGTTAATGCTCAATGAACTGGTGGTCTTACTTAGCTCAGTTCCAAGGGGGACGTTAGGCATAACCAGAAGCAGTATTGACAATCTCTATGCACAGACCATGAATCAATGAGGACGGGGGACATTACTACTCCCAGAACTGGAAAATTATTAGTGCTGGATGCAAGAGACCATGCTAGGAGAGTTTTCTTGCTGTAGACCTCTGATGTGAGCATAAGGTGTTGAGTATAGGTCTCAGCTCTTTAGGATTTGCCAGTCAGCAGCTTCCCATTGCTCTCAGTGAGTAATAGAAATGTAAATAAAGAAGCTACTTTGTCTTAGATTTACTCAGTGGCAGTTGTCTGAACAGTTGTGCTTATGCTAGAATCTCAACAAGTGCAAGTGCAAACACTCAGACATCTGGTTGTTTCACCAGCACTTGCCTAGTCAGTCTGCTTGTGTTGGCTGCTCTTCTCAACACTATGCAAAAATGCTTTACTAAGCAGTTAGTGCAAACCTGAGTTCTGCAGTCAAGCCTATGTTGAGCACAGAGGGTGTAAAAGGCAAAAGTGAAGTGAAAATATCAGTGGTTTGAATGTACTGCTCGTGCTACCCTTATGTTCACTAGGAAATGCCAGCCTGTTCCAGGAAAGTAAAACTATGTGAGGCCAAACTGAATCTGAGGGGAGATTTGGAAACAGTTCGGTTATGACTGTCAGTATATAGAACACTTCACTTGTGTGTCTTCCCTCTGCTTCTTGATTTTTGGTGAGGAGCTGGAACTTTGGAGATGCCACAGAAGGGAAGCTTCTCATGCAATTTTTTAGCTCCAGGGTTCAGACTTTAAAGTTGAATGAGAATTGAGTAAGTCATTGAACCCTGAAATTCACTGCACAAACCAATCTTTCAGGACAGGAAGGTGTACTTCGGTTAGTTTTGGATCTCTGTGCACGCTTCTGATCTTGCAAGGATTCAGCTGCCTTCTTTTCGTTTGCTTTGAAGATTTATCTTCAGTCAATGCTCTTGTTGGGTGTTGTCCTAATTCTCCTTATTTTTGCATAAAAAGACTTTTGCTCATCAGCTCTGTCTCCATCAGAGGCCACTACTCCCTGGTTCAAACTAACACAAATACCAAAATGAAAACAGTAACATCTCTGCATGTTAAGATACTATCCAACCTTATGAATAAAAGACTGATGAGATTCTGCGATTTTTTTTTTTTGACCTGTTCTGCTCTGCTCCAGCAGTTTACGAGGAGGGGTAGAGGTACCTCCTTCCAAAGGGAAGGAGAGAATGTCATGTTTTCAGCCTCCTTATCCCTATTGTTGGAGCATGCAAGTGATGCTGTTGTATGGCCCAAAGGAGAGGGACACACAAAGGCCCACTGGGGCTGGATTGATGCACAGCGGAACACAAAGTTAACATTGTGGATACTTTAGGTTTATGATTTTGGTATTTCCTGGTCATTGCAAACAACTGGAAATGCTAGGATATGCAATATACCATTATCCTGGAATCCCTGTTTCACATTGTTAGAGTACAGTAGACTGAACCAGAAAGTATTCTCACCCATTTTAATCTGTTTCAGTGCTTAGGGCTTTGACTTATGTTTGTAGGCACATAAATGGGGGGTGACCATGACAGTTATCGCCTTGCCCCATTCCTAGAAGTTGAAGCCCCATGGTAGGAAAGAATGAGTGGGGTTTCTGTCTTTAGCTCCTATAGTTTACAGGTCTATGTATAAATGCAGGCTTGTAAGTTGTTGGAGAAGGCAGTGCTTAAGCAAGAGATGCACATTCTGTACAACCTTGTCTGAGGCAGGTATAACCTTCAGGAGAGGAAGGAACAGAGAGTAGAGGACAAAAATTGCTTCAGCCATCACATTTAAATTGGCTTGCAAATGTGAGTCCCAGTCCTTAGCCCAAATGCACGTTAACTAGTAGTTTACGGATATCAATAGGATCATAACTTGAGTGGCTGAGGATTAGGTATTTGTCTATTTTGCCACATACACTTTAGACACAGTAAACACCAGAAAAGTAGTGGGGAAGATACCTGGGGCCTTTGAAACACACAGTATTTGCCAGAGCTCCTCTGGTGGAGACCTGAGCTGGTGCAGTACGCTCCAGCTGGCTCACGGTGCCCTGTGGATATTGTCTTTATTTGGACTCTGATGGTAGTAGCTGTGAGGGCAGAAGAGCTCAGGTGTGGTCGTGCTTTCCAGCTGCTTGTGTCTTGGCCGAGCTCTGATGGCTCTTTCAGCCTTGTGCTGATCACCTGAGTCTTCTACAATGAACCTCCAACCATAAGAATTGAAGTTGCTTTTTGGAAGAAGTGTTAAATACAGATGATGTCTAAGTGACAGTCTTGAAGGAGGAAGAGAAAAGTGCTGTCTTACTCTGCTTCTGTTTTCTGGGCTTATGGTTTTTTGTTTGCTGCGTAAGCAAGTTTCAGCTGAGCTGGTGTAATTGTTCAGAAGGATTGAGACTTTTGGGTGAAGTGGAAACAAATTCCCTAGGTTCTTCTTGTTTGTTCTGTATGGGGGAGTAATTTGCGCTTGGGTGTACTCTTTTTTTTTTTTCCTGACTATACGGCAGCTGTGGCACTAGTGACAGAAATCTCAATCTTTTAATTGCAAGGCTTCTTATTTAGATATTTATTACCTGCCCATTCTAATGTGCATTTAAGTGGAATTTGGCTAAATGAATAACTTGTCTTCATTCATCATTATATAAATCTTTTCTATGCTTTTAAGCCTTTTTAAAGAAAAAAATAAGTCTTTCCCAGTAGTATAAACACCAGGCAGTGACCCAACCCAGGTACAAATCTCCCTGTGTGTTTCATGGCTTGGTAATGTGGTGCTTAGTTCTCAAACTTCTTTGTCTTTCTGGTGTAACTCTGATGCTGCCTTTAGAAACTTCTGGGTAGGATGCACAATGCCATCCACTGGGAGTTTCCCTCAACTTAGAGAGACCCAGCATCTTTTCCAGCATGCATTTCATATGGGGCTCTGCGATGTCAGGATTCGGGGATGCCTCTCCAAAGGAGTAATCTGCTTTGGAGTACCTGGAAGAAAAAGGCTTGATGCTCCATGATATATAGATCTCCTTAACGCACTCTTCTGAAAGCGGAGGGGTTCTGTTTATGTTTGCCTGATGAGGCAGTCCTTCTATCACTTTTACTTGTTGGTGGGGTTATTCTGTTTGTAGGGGCAAGGGAGAAGGAAGAGATGATATTTATCAATTCCAGATGTGAAGTTCTGACATGCAATGAAATCATATAACATTTTCTCTCCCCACATCTTTCTTTAATCTTCACTGAAGGGAGATCTACATGAGGTGTGCAGTGTTGGGCATACCAGAATTTCATACCCAATGAAGAAGTTTTTATTGGTTTTAGGCAGAATATATTTCAGGAGAAAGATGGAGAATAACCATGAAATGCCACAAATGCCACTCTCTACAAGTTCTGTCTCTTCTCAAAGAGATATAGGGGGAGGATTTTTATGAGGTAGGAAGATATAAAAGTTTTTCAGCTCAGAGGCCATTGACTTAGAAGTTTTCATGGGTCCAGAACTTGAGGAAAGTAATTATGTAAAGGTCTCCTGTTTCAGGAAAACTCTGAAAAATTGTTAATTTCTAGCAATATCTTCAGAGCTATAGAGCACTAATTTTCTGCCTCAGCATTTTTTGTTTTTGTTCTTAGTGTAACTTACATAAAACTCTCCTTTTTGCCTGCATTCATCTGCCCTTATTTTTTGTTCACCAGCTCTGATTGGAGCTACCCCTATAGCAATTCTAGTATAAACCCGCTTTTTCCAAAGTGACTCTAGTACTGATTTTAACCTTCAAGGTGATAAACAGTAGGGTGTGAACTGGTGAGAAATAAAGTATCGTTTTTCCCCTGTGTAAAGCTCTCAGTACTTATGTTTATAAAGGAATTATGTACCCAAGGGTGTAAGGAAGATGGCAACAGAACAGATTAGAAAAATAAGGCTTTTATATATTTCAGATTCAGCTGAATTTATAGTCTGTGTGTACGCGTACAAACTGAATTTTGCAGGCAGCATTGCAAAAGCAGGAGTGGTAATATTTTTAAAAATGCTTCTGAAATTGGTTTTCTGTGCAGTAAGTGGTGAATACACAACAGAAGAGGGAAAGGATTCAGGTAGGCTTGTGCCAGTGTAAAAAGGGGGCATCACGCGCAAGTCCCTTCCTACTTGGTGCCTGGGGTCTGCATGCTCTGCAGCAGGAAGGTGCTGCACCCCGCTTACTGCCCAGAAAAAGTAAAAGATGCGGCCTAGCAAGGACACCATCCTCTTCCTACCTAAACATCTTGTTCGGCAGTAAATTTGGAGCAATTTCCATTTTACCACCACAAAACAATCTTAGTGTTTGTTTTTAGTTTCTTAAACTTACGTTAGAATAGTTCCTCCCACAACACACATACTTTCCCCATTTATTAATGTGGTGTACCTTCTTCACTGTGATGGGATTATGGGATTCATGCTTCTTGGTAGTGAATTCTTGGCCATTACAGATTCAAGTGGAATCTTGATGAGTTTACATAGCAGTCATATCTCCAAATTCATAACTTATTGATGTATGGTACCAACTGTTAAAGCATGCAGGAGCTGGAAGTCTTTGCAGAGTCTGAAGTGCTTTATGGAGGATATTCATGCATAAAGAGTGTGGTGCTAAATATTAGATGCTGCTGCTCCTCCTCAGGAGTTCATCGCTGCTTTCCAGGTCTCCAATTCTCCAGCTGTAGTGACTGTTCAACAAAATAATCATAATAAAACAACAACAGAAGATTTGCTATTTTTACCTTAGACTACTAGGTAAGTGTTTCATTAGATAGATTATCAGGGAGATATAGATTCACTTCAGTGCTGGGAACACAGCAGGCATTTCAATCTCTGCTGACATTAATTTTAGAAGAAAAAATTAAATCTGCAAATGAGTAGAGGAAATTGAGCAACAGTTCTTCAGAGGTAGAAATAAATTGAGCGGAATAGCATGATCACTCCAAAGGTTGAGTATGAGAGTGACAAGAAAGCACCTCTTCTTGTTTCTGGGTGATAGCGCTTTGTTGGAGAACACATTCACTCACAGCAGAGCCAAGAGTAAGCAGAGTAAGGCACAGGCACACCCTGGAAGAGAGTGGGAAGGAATTGTTGAGGAGAGAAGAAAGGCTAAACAACCCAAGCAGAATACTCAGGACCGAGATTTACTTTTCTTTTAAAAAGCAATTGAAGAACTGTTGGTATGGGAAGAAACTGAATTGCCATTTGTCTGACCTGCTTCTTTATACGCTTTCCTGTGTGCAAACCCTAAGCCTTTGTATACAGGAGCATGGCCAATACGAGTTTCCTTGTCTGGATTTGCCACCCAGAATGTACTGCTTGGACGCCATGCTCGTCAGGGTAGCTCAATTTAGCTCAAAGTGCCCCTTTGGTGCCTTGATTTAAGCTGGCTGAAGCAAAGGAGTAGCTCTCACAAACCTGCTGAGAGCAGACATAATAACTTCCAGCGTAGAAGTGGTAACCAGTTAGCAGGGGTTATGTTCTCTCCTGACTGTTCCAGTTTTCTCCCTAACTCAATTGTTCCAAACCTGCTGTTCCCCAGGGTGCTACCAGCACTTTTTTTTTTAAAGCGGAGGTGGCTTGTGATACCTGTGATTTGCAAATAGTGTCTAAGTGGTGTTCCTTCTGTTCAGTAGCTAAATCACTTGATCATATTTTCTTCCTAGAATGCTGAGAAGGTTAGCTTTGTGGGTGTTTACATTTAGCTACCAGTGCACCTAAAAAAGAAAATTACTTCTGCATCTAGCAGCTTTCACTGCACTTAGTCATTCCAAGGCAGACTATGCAAGCGCCTTGCAAGCATTCTCATTTAAAACATGGGAAGAGCCCTGAGAAAAAGGAGAAAGAGGTTTTAAGTCTAGTGCTGACAGCAAAATCTCCATCTCTTGTTGTTTGATTCCTGATGTATTCATGGAAATGGGGCTCTATATGTTTTTGTAGAGCAGCAAAATCACCTTACTCCATTAAGAATTTTCTCCATCTAATTGGGACTATGTGCAAATTTCTGGCTAGTCACTTGGGTCAAAAGAGTAGCAGCATGTTTCATCTGCCTGGATTCTCAAAGGTATAAATCACTGGGCCGTTTTCAATTGTACGTTCAAATTCTCATCCCAAATCCTCCTGGGGGAACTAGACAGTGCCTGTCAGCTTTCCCTACATGCCTGGCTCTGCTGTCTGCTCACAGGAGCACCACAGTAGGATGGAGGTTTGCTGTGCAAATGAGAGAATTTTGCCAATTGTTCGTAAGTTACAATTTGGCTCCAGAACCTGGCTGGTCTCACCTTTTTTTGAATGTTCTTGGCATCCATCTGCCTCATTTCCACTCATCTTTATCCTGGCTGGTTTCATTTTGCTGTGAAGTGGCTTCCTCACACCACTTCCTTAGTGGTACAGCTGTGTTTTTTACCCTTGTAGACAGCATTTTCCTCTTAGCACTCTTGCCTCTCAGCCTGATATTCCCACACTTTATAAATATGCTTGCAGTGGTGCCATAAGCTGTCCCTTCTTATTTATGGATAGAGTTGCAAATTTGATCCAGATGGTGCTGTTTGCTAAAGTCTGCTTCTGAAATCTGTTTGCAAGATATGATCTGCCTAAGCATATGCCCAATCGGCTGTGTTCAGGAGATCTTTCAGGAAACCAGGTTATTTTTGCTGTATCAAAGTTGTGCTTTCTTAGATGCTTTGAGTCAGTGGGATTGCATCGTTTTCGTTTGCCACAGCAGCACAGTCTCTTAAAAGCTGCTTAGGCTTAATTGTTATTTTGACATAATCGTTTCCAAGAGACTTTGTGCTCTTTGAGCTTAATGAGGACAAAATATTATTTTATGATACATGGTAAAATGACAATTAATGATACCATTAGTAATAATTACTAGCTTTGTACCAAGAAGTATTTGACAGTAGCTCTGGCTATAATAAGGGATATGGTTTCTCAGAACGCATAGCAGAGTGCCAGCCGCGTTTAGTGGTAATGTGCTGACCGGGTGTGTCCACGCTGCCCAAGACCACTCTGTTTGCACACTATCCTTCTTGTGGACTTAATCTCTTATCATTCACATTGCCTCTTTTTTGTTTCTCCCCCTCTTTCTCTCTTCATGTGCTTATGTTCCTTAGTTCTGAAATCTGAAAGAATATCACCTTTGGTGTGTGCTGTAGCAAGTTTTCTCAAGCATGCAAATTATCAAAATGCCTTGAAGGTCTCTGACAGCTTCAGTTTTGCAAGGTGGTATCTGTGGAGAGCAGAATAAGAAAACACAGCTGTACAGCAGAGGTGTGTAATGAAGTCTGGTGAAGTCTGTGCTTGTCAGATTCAGTTCAGCTTGTGGAATGGGAGTGTACAAGCACTGAAAAAGCCCAGAACCTACAAGGCAATTAAAATACCAAAACAAAACAAAAAACCCACCACTGAAAACCTTTTGTTTTTTTTTTTTTTAAAGAGGGTTGGTAGGCCTCTGGTCTGTATCACTTGTCATGTAGCTCATTTGTTGGTCTTTAATCATCAGTTTATGCATTCAGCTGCTTGTTCTTCTGGGTAGAGATCATGGTGGCAATTTAGGAGGAGGAGCACAGGTGGCATTATCTTCTTCTATGGTAAGCCTGAACTGTACCTCTTCATGGGAGAGAGCTTTGGTTTGTCCATACATTTAAGTCCACTAGTAGCTGGCTTTGAGGAGACTGTGAATAACTAGTGACTGGGGCAGGGAATGTGAACGACCTTTGTCCTGAGCTTTCAGATCACACTGATTGCATTGCAAAAAAGACTTGCAAAACTGAGATCTTTTACCATTGCCTTCCACAAATTCAGGGTCAGGGGATCTTAGCAAAACCTGTTTTTGAGTGTTAGTGCCACCCTGCACAAAACATGTAGGAGAGTGACCTAAATCCTCTTGCAGGCGACCTCCAGCTGCTGTTGACAACTATCAAACAGATACATGCTTTGATGTGTGGAATTGAGGCAATTTAACCTCTCTGTTCCAATGGAGATATAAAATCTCAACAATGTGTGAAGTACTCTGTAAAAGAGAGGCCAGAGTTCTCTCCTGCTGCAGGTGAGCAGAAATTCTGTTGCCTTGTGTTGGGGTTGCATCTATTTGATAGTCGTTTCCATAACCTTCCAACTCCTTGAAGGAGTTTGGCTTTCCTGCTGTCACGGGCCCCTCTGTATGCACCTCTGGAAGCGTTGGCCCACCTGTGCTCAGCTGGAAGTAGCCACTCTGTGGATTCACTCAAACTGGAGAAGGAGGCATAGGTTAACTTGTGAAGAGTCATACAGATATCGTGAACACTCCCAGTCAAAAGATATGAATGTATAGCACAGAATGTACAAACTAATTAAGCTGCTTTCTAGTGTTGTCATGTTATTCTTACAGCTCTGCAAAGAGACTGACTGTGCTGCTCCAAGTCATTTTCATGTTAGTGGAGTGCTGAGGCAGATGACTTAAAATATAGACTTGTCCTTTTCTGTATCTTGGGCAGTGTACTGCTGAGCAAACTCTAAATGTTTGTTTTAAATCACACAGATGCCCAAAATCGGGGAGTGTTTTCCAATTCCATGTCACTATTGGCTCAAGCAACCACATTAAAAATATAGACAACTGTTTTCTCACAGCAGAGCACTCAGTATTGTACTGAACCTTGCTGAGAAGGCCTCCTCCCTTCTGCACTGCTTTATAACTAATCAAAATAAAATAAAAAATAAAAGCTTTTTTTGGTTCTGTCCTCAAACCAGATTGCTAACCAGACTTGCTTGTAACTGTTATCGTTTTTGTAGCTGTTACCAGGGAAGTCATAAGTAGTTTCCACCATGTGGTACCTTCTCTTACCGAGCTGCTGGGGGAAGGGCTGAGTTGTCGAGGTCTTAGGGATGTGAAAGACAGACAGAAGGGAGTCAGTAAGAGGTGCCAGGTTTGCCAGTGGTTTAACTGATTTGAAAGAATAAGTTGTCTTAAATCCATTATTTTTGCAAATGTTTCTTTCAGGACCTTCAGAAACAAGGGACGAATTCCCCTCCCCAACCATACACATTTCCTTTTGTCTGAAAACATTCTTCAGTTTCTCCTTCTAAGTAAAGTATTTGAAATGAAACATCCTGTCATCAGATGTATAGTTTAGTTGAAAACTGTTTACTGAATTATCTTTTTTCTCGAAATAATATGTTTCTATACATGAACTTTTTCAACCAAAACCCAGGAATTACCTGTAGCACAATTAGTTTAGTTTCAAGCTTCTGGTTCAAAGCTTTGTTTATATATATGTGTGTGTGTGTGTGTATGCATGTGTGTGTATATAGTGTGGTTATGAAATGTTCTTGGTTATTATCTGTGATATAGTTTTATATCTTTGGAAGTTCTGCAGGAGGGTAAGTTTTAACACCGATGTTATGAATTTTGTGAGCCAGAAATGTAGTGAACAAGGATCATCCTGTACAAAATGACAGTGGAAAAGAGCAGTGCAATAGTAAAATGTACTTGCGCCATAAAATTGTCTTTTTTGGTGTTTTAGATGGATCCTTAGGTAAGGCTTTCCATTTCCGAATAAAATCATGGCATTGTAGGTGTTTGGAGAGCTTGGAAAGAGGATGTGGAAGAAAGGCGAAATTATGGTAAACATATGGCACAATTAACTAATTAAGGCTGTGGATTGTGTCTCAGGTTTCACTAGACATTGGTTGTTGTTTTACTACGGCTTTTGCTTTTGGCACCACATTTTCTCTTTTTGACATAACAAGTGAAATGTGTTGAGTCTATTGTGGACTCTAGGCCCTTTCAAGCTGACACCTGTTGCAGTGTTTAGTTCCTTCTTTTTTTTAACACTACAGACAGTGTTATTAAATCAGCTTTATGTAGTGAGTTACATCACTGTACTAAGAATTTAGATCGGAATGAGGAAATAGGGCATCATTAATCTTTTTTAATTTTTTTACCCTCTTCAGTGACTCAGTACATGTAAAAAAAAACCAAACAACAACAAAAAAAAAAAACAAAAAAAACCCACGCATGTAGGGAATGTGTTTGTAGCCTTTCTTACTGCTTCTCCATAGTTAACTGTTAAAGAAGTTGCAGCTTAGGTTTACATATTTTCCTTTGAAACTTTCTGTACAATACAGAAGGTATTTCACCTTTGCAAATCTTTAGTTATCACTGAACTGCTGTTCCGGTACGTTGACATAAAGCAGTCCACACACTCTTTTAGCGTGAGGAATGGCAGTGGGTGGTTTTGTTGTGTTCTGCCACAGCCTTTGATGCAGACAAGAAATTCCTGTGGAAGCTTGGGAGTCATTTTGAGAACAGGTGCCAGTGCTTGAGAGCTTTGCCTTCCTTTCTCTGCTCACATCAACTTCTGAGGAGTGTGAATTTGATTTATAGGTAAAGACAAAGAAAGAAATGTAGGTTGGGAAAGGAAATAGGAAAGAGAAAAATTGGAGAGAAGGGAGGGGGAGGGGAGAAGTGGCCAAAAGAAAGGGAAATGGAGAGAGACAGACAAGACAGAGAAAGAACTGTTTCCCCTTTTATGAGGAAACAGAGCCTTCAAATCAAGATGACTTAGTTCAGCTGTGCAGGCCTCTTAATACCCATGAACTTGCAATTAAATGCGGAAGTGGCAGACAAGAGACAAGCTAAAAGAAGATATTGTTAAATACTCAGCATTGGAGGATGCAGGGGGAAACTCAGAAAAAGGACAGAGCCCAAGTCATGAATAAGCGCTCAGTTTCCTGGGATTTTGCTGCTGGTGGGAGGGGTGCTGGAGGTGCTGGAGGCCTCAGTCATTCAGAAATACTGCAGTGGCAGAGGCCCTTTGTCCTTCTCCCCTGGATGCTGCCACAAAGAGGTTTTATTCAATTTCATGGTGCTGAGTCGACAGGCCTCTTTCTACTAAACGAAGGGTGTCTTCCCCAGGCTAGGCTGTCAGAGAGCTTTGCAGAGACGCTCTGTGAACCTCGATTGTTGTTTGGATTGGAAGTACATTGTCTGCTGCTTGAATTTTTCTTGATCTCTTGCCTAGATAACCTCAACTGGTTCCTATTCTGCTTTGGAAAATAATGTGTGCCCAGTCAGTTTTTCCTGGATTATTCCACAGTACCAAGACACCCAAAAGGAATTAGTACTGTTGCTTTGTGGGCCAGCCACAGAGTTTTTAAGCATTTCTTGTTTTCTTCTGGGTTACAGGGTAAAAGCTCACCTACCCTCCTAATGACAGTATGCACATAATTGTGCGTGTTTCAAATAACATCTGCTGGCTGGTGAGAAGTAATCCCTGCTTATTCCTGTAAATCTATTTTACCCTTTGCTTCTGGCCAGAAGATAAACTCTTGTAGCTGAAAGATCAGCTAAAGCTTGCAAAGCATTCTGGAATTTGTTAGACTGGAAGATGCTGTGTATGTGTGAGGTTCCTGGGAATCAGGGACAGAGAGGGATTTCACAGAGACTTCCAAGTGCTCTGTCACTATGAAACAAATACACAAAATACAAAATGCCTAAAAGTCAGTTTATGGCTAAACTGCTTTCATTTTGAAGCAAGAAAACTTGGTAACCACTTCTTCAGTATTGTTTCCTGCTGTACTAGTACACTCTGTTCAAGTTAACTGGAAAAGGCCATGCCAAAACCATAGTGTTAAGTAAGACCACTTACTTTCACAGTTACTAGATTTGTGTAACGCTATGTCAAGAACATAAATGTGCTCTTTTGTCCAGGTAGCTTTCGATTCAGTTTTAATACAAAGCTATTCTAAAGAATGTGGTGTGATCCATTAGTCTGAGTACAGGCAACAGAGACCTGTATGTAACTTTGCCATTAAGTAGATGTGCAGTTTCCATCATTTCATTTACCTGCAACTGTAGTTTGCAGTGTGACTGTAACTGCACCACTAGGAGCCTAATCCCGATGCGTTTTTATCCAGAACCTGTCCACACACACATAAGTTAAATTTAAGAAATTATGCTGATGGGAAGAATATGCGTTGTGTCACTCAGACTTAGGAACACAATGATCACAGGCATCTCTGTTCCCCCTGTTGCCTGCAGGCTACTGGTAGGTTAGATATGTTTTGCGCATGTTACTACGCCTGCTGGATCTGTAGGTCAAACACTTGAAGTTCTCTCTGAGCTAGACCCAAATCCACCACTTGTGTTCATGATATTTCAGATTGTATTCACTAGTCACTCCTGAATAGGAGGACGTGACTTTTCTGAAGACTGGTATGATGAACAGTGACCTCCACCTTCAGGGTGTAAGAGGCCGTGTTCTAGCAATATGATGCTGAGTTACCTGCTAAGCAGCAGAATGAGACTGGGATCTGCCCTTAAGCTAAAGAAGCAAGTGATTTGCAATTTGTAAGACTTTTACCCCAGTTTAGCGCATGCCATGGAGGCATGTTTAAGTATAGAAGAGGTCCCACTGGGGGATGTTGTTACTGAGGTCTGAAAGAAAATCATGTGTCGTACTGAAGGAGGTCTGCTTCGCAACTTCAGGAAACTGATGGATTCTCAAAAGTTGGATTTCTCTTACTGTGACAGAGAAGTAGACAGGATAAAACTGCTGCATTTATTTCTTTGTCGTGTACTTTTGAGTATTGGAATGGGAAAAGGTTTTCTGAGTGTTTGTGAAGACCTTAGTGGAACACTAAGGATGCTTTGCTGACTTTAACAACATCTGATCTACAAAATCCATAACCTGTGAGAGCAGAGAGGGGATTCTCTCTCCATAATTTGCCAAGCTCACTGAAGTAAAGGAGACTTAACTGGAATAAGGATTCAACAGAAGGGTTTGATCCCCCCCCAAAATGTTTACTTATTTCATGAGTCTGTGGCAATCATCTGAAATGCTCATGTATTAAAGATGTTTCTGTAAACTAGGTTTTGGGGTTTTTTATTACTCTAAGGACTGAAGCAATATGCAAATTATAGCACATGATTTGAACTGAAGTGTGTCTATTATTAATAGCGATGAGGATGTGCCCCAGCTTGCAGAGAATGAAAGTAGGTCATTCTGACTCCTCTGTAGAATACCAGTTTGCCTGAGCATACGAAGTTGTGCTGAGGGAAGCCCTCGAATGGGGTGATTATTTTGATAGCCTCTTTGACTGGTACTGTGATAACATTCTGCTAGTTTCTTAGTTTTCCTCTAAAGGTTGTATCTTATTTTTTTTGTTCATTTGAAATTATTTAGGAGGTTATTTTATTTCTGTCACTCTTACAAGGTTGGATTCAAGAGGCTGACCTGTGTTGGTGCTGCTATGGAAGGGACAACGAGCAGTTTGTCCCGCTATCATTTTGCAGGGAAGAGATCCAGAAAACCAGTGCAAAGCTAGTAGTTCTTTTTGTTATTGCAGTGCTGCGTGGATTAGGCATTGTTGTAAAGGAGATATTTGGCTGCCTGATACCAGTTGTCTGCAAATTATCTCTACAATGTAAATGTGTCTGTTAAATAACTCTGTTGCAACTCTGTTGCATTTATAACTTCTCAGTCAAGTATACCGGCTCTGGGTAACACATACTGCACTACGCACTTCAAATATAGATTCCTAGTAATTACAGACATCTGGTGGAACCAGCTTTGAATTTGATTCTGTGCCCAGCACACTTTGCCATCCACATAATATGCTCTCTCACACCAATGACGTTCACACAGATTTTTGTGGGCATGACTGAATAAAACTACTGAAAACTTGACCTTTTGTATCAATATAAGCAACTGCTTTGATCACAAACTGTAGAGTAATTGGAAGTTTGAGAACAACATGCAGTCTTAAGCATGAGTACCCCAAACTGTGAAGTGTTTACTAATGACAGACCACTACAGTCTGCTCTCTCTCCCTAATTTGATGAATTGCCACCGTCAAGGTTTATCACAAGTTTTGTGAGACCTGGTTGTACTTATAGCATTGGCATCTGCACTCGTGATCAGAAGAGAATCCTAGTTTACATTTTTGAAGTAGTACCTTCCCGATTCTCTTGGTCATAAACAAAAGCTGGAAAACTTAAATTCTATAAATTTTCCTTTTTGTTATTATTATTATTTTTTTAAGTGGAAAACAATCCGCAGTAACATTGAAAACTTTAAATTTTTCTAACCAGATCATTATTTTTGAGCAGTTAGGGTATATCCCAGAACCACATTTTGGTATAGATCAGTAGAACTCAGAGTGAATTCCTGCTACAACTTTTGCAGGGCATTGCTATCTGCTTCAACTCCTTTTTAAGGGCTTCTTAAATATATGCATTGAAGTTTTGTCAAAGATGGGAATGATTTACAGATTAAAAAATGGATAGCCTAGGTTGATACAGAGTTCTGCTGATCTGAGGCTGTTTAAAAGCTTTGATGTGCAAGGCTTGGGGACTTTGGACCCATCTCATCTCTGTAACATTTCCAATTGCTCTTTCACAATTAAGCTGCTGTACCTGGGTACTTGAGAGGGAGTAATCTGAATACAGACAACAGAAGGGCAAGTCCTGTTGGAACAGCAGTGGAGGGGAAAAATAGGGGTGGGGGGAGGAGAGGAGGATAATCTATAAGCCTGCTAGAATTGCCTTTCTTCAGGGACATATGGTCTGTTGGGTCGAGGTGCAGTTTGTGCCAGTCAAGTGTGCAGTGCAGTAGTCAGGAATGCAGGCTGCTTTCCTCTAAAACAGCTTTGTGCATCCTACCATGTATTCTCGCTCTCGTCTGGAGGCATTCAGCCTTGCACTAACAGATTAGCTTCAGTGCCGTCCCAGTATAGCTTCAGCAGCTGAGGGCAGGATTCAACCACAACTGGTTCAGGATTTGCACTGGGCAAGCAATGGAAGACTAACATTTCTTTTTTTGGACTGGAGGAGCCCCATAAGTTCTTTTTGGAATATCTCAGGTCTGTGAAAGAACTGTCTTGGTAATCACAGAGCAGGATGCATCTTAAGTACATGCTATCAATGTACGCCTACTGCTTGTAATCAACGCTGTCAAACTTGGAGGGAATGTAAAATAAAGCAACCCCCCCAACTGAGATAGCTTGTGTCTCCCAAGCTTTTGTTTGTGGTTAGGGAAAGCATCATTGGGAATTTTACTCCGAGTAGTTCATCTCTCCCATCTTTTCCAGCTCTCAGTACTCCTGGCTAATATGGTGACTTGGCTCTTGTGCAAAGATTCCTGTCTAAGGAAAGAAGTGTCTGTTTATAATTTTTATTTCTTTCCTCTCTGTTTTCAAGCATATGGAAAATATGTGGAATAAACAATGCTGAATACATTTGCTCTCCACTGTCATCTCCATGATTTAATCACTACTGGGGCTACATTGTGCTTTGCTGGCATGAACGTTTTGTCTCATGAGGCCTTTCAGGCTGCTGTCTGAGTTGTCTTTGCTGCCTAAAACAAATCCCTGGAAAGGATTATTGCCCTGTAGCAGGCAACCATTTGACTGTTTCTTGAAATGCCCAATTCCAGTGGCTAGTTCTTGTTCTATTACTGTGACTTCCAGTGTACATGGGAAGGGACTGGCTATTATTTGTTGAAGAGGAGATTTCAAGCACAGTTGCCATGATGAATAGCCCAGCTCTTGTTAAAGCCAGGCTGTAGCTGGCTCACGCGTGATGATCCAAGAGGCAGTGAACAAGGGCACCAAGAGCTTCCTAATCCTTGTGCAGGACCTGGGCACAGTCCATTCCCCTAAGCGCTAGGGATTGACAGTACTCGTTCAAAGTAGGTGATGAAGATGGCATGAATGAAGCTGCTGGCTCGCTGATGGAAAGGAGCTGTTCTTCCTCTAGGACTGTAGGTAAAGGCAAGTTCCCCTGCCTTACTCCAGTGGCTGCCAATACCTTTCGTAGTCTCACATCTTCCAGTGCTGCTTCTGTGATGGCAAGGCTCATCCTCCCTCCCTCAGCGTGCGAGGTGTTACGTTCTTGGATATATGGCACCTTCAGCTCAGCAATGGTTACTTTTTCCTCAGATTTCTTTTCAGCCTATTCCCTTTATTTTGATTTCTTGCTCTATGCAGCTGTTTGGTCCATTGATTTTTATCTTCTCTTGCCATCCTGAATAGAAAACTTACTTTGGATTCAGGAACTAAAAAAGTGGGAGAATCATGGTTTGTTCCTTTCTTGTCCAGTCCTGTCAGGAGCCAACTGTCCACATACTTTGTTAGTCCATGTGCCATGCTTTCAGTATGCCAATTCAAAAATTGGTATAGCAGTGATCTAAGCCTCCTGGGGATCCACTCCTGACCGTACTGAAAAAACATGATATCTCCAAATAATATGAGAGCATTCTCCTGCAGAATATTAACTTTTCACCTTGGAAAAATGTTTTCACCACTGAGCCAGGCTAAGTTCGGTCATAGTACACCTCTTTTTGAAGATAACATGGTTATGCTAGGGATGAATTTAGCTCCTTTTGATTTGGCAGCGACAGATGCTGTGAGACCCGAGTATACATTTTTAATGATTTTTTTCTTCATTTCTGATTTTCTGTCTTGTACTTGCTACTCAGGTGTAACATCATGCAAGTGCTCAGTGAAGTGGTGGCTTGCTGCTTTGGGGTAGGCTCCTGTATGTGATCAGCATTCTCACTGAAATGAAAAGGCATTGATCATAAGTTGTTGAGCGTTGTTCTTCATAGGCTGATCTGTTGTCACCAAGGGCAGTGATGTTTCTTAGTTCCTTTGACGAAGGCGGCTGAGTCGAACAGGGAATTATTCTGTGTAGCTTTTAGATACACTTCTTGTTTAGTAAGACACTTTCTCCACACTCCGCTCCCCAAAAGATTCAAGTCTGTTGGGGGAATGAAAAATCTGTTTCCTTGCCAAATCCTGAGAATTTCTTTAAAAGAAAAGCAAAAGACTGATTTCCTTCCCTGCCTCCCCCCCGCGCAGTGATAAGACTGGGTGAATTTTTGGTGCCCAGCATGTAGCCTGTGACTCTGCTTGAGCAGAAACAGACCGGTGAAAATGAGCCGTGAGTTCATGGGAGGGCAGGATGAACAACTGGAAAAAGGACAAGAGTTTAGATTCAGGTGGGAAGCGAAGGCAAGTAGAGGAAATAATCTGTTTTGTTCCTAGTGAGACAGATTACACATTAGCAGCTGGAATTAACATGTGCCAAAGATTTATTTTCATTGCAGTCCTGCACCAATAGCACTATGGGAGCACTGTAAAGGGGCAGCACGTCAGGCAAACTCGAGCTGTCCCTACCTTCAGCTGAACTGCCACACTCTTTTTGTCCCAATGTGAACAGATGCCCTTTCCACTCTTATTCATTTTTCACTGGGATTTCAAAATAAGGAGACAGGAATTTATTTTCTTGGTTTGGGTAGTATTTTTTATTTTTTGTCACGTAGACCATAAAGCTGGTAAGACCCCAAAGTAAAGAGATAGTATCACAGTAATGACTTGCATTATGTGTTAGCAGGACTCTGCAAAGTTTATTTGAGTAACATAACACAGGATACAAACAGATACAGCGGCTAACAAAATGCCCCTGGTAAAAATCCCGGCATTTTAAAACAAATGTATGTGTGCAACTAATGTTCATAAGGGGAAGGAAGAAGAGAGCAGGGAAAGCTGATGAATATCAGCTGACATCTTGGAAGAGGCTAGATGGCTAGGGCAAGCTTTCAGAGCTGGGTTGGGTGAAGAGATGCAATGGAGACAGATTGTCCTCTGCTGTAAACTGGCTGAATTCTCCGCTGGATTCAGCGGACAGATGACTCTCTGGCCCATGGTTTTCAGGAAGGAACTATTTCCATCAGAGGCCAAAGCACTGTCATATAGTACACAAAGAGAGAAAACCAGTGTTGTTAATTAGCATGACTGAGTATCCTGTAGCTAGGACGGGCAATGATAGAGGAAATGCTGCCTGTTCATGAAACACTGACTAAGGGACACATCTGCATCCTAACCGATTGGTATCTGAGGTGGAATAAGTTACGTGATGGACTCTGTGTGTAGCTCAAGTGCAGAGTCAGTGGAGCTTAGTTGTATCGCACCATGGCGCACATTATGTCTTTCCTGTCTGTGCTATTTGTGTTTCCTGACTGCTGTGGCTCCCTCATTTTCTCCAGGGAATTTGCATCCTTTTTGTGTACACCTGACCATCCTCACCTACATGGGGTATGTTAATAAAATCTTCCAGATGAAACACCTTAGTCCAATTCTCTCAAGAAAGGTGTTCCCCTTCAGTGATTCCTCATAATGATCCTGGCTGGTAGTCCTGTTGGCATTTGTACAAAGGGTTCAGGCTGTTGTGAGAACAGATCAACCCGTGTTTCTCTCTGCCTGAAGAACGCAGGGCTGCTGCACACTGGCTGGGTGGTCTTGACATCTAAGTGCAAGTGGAATGAATCTTGCATTTCCCATTTGGACTTAATTTTTTAGTGTGGATCCATCTTTTTTATATAAACACTTGAATCCTCTAAAAATATATATATATTTTTTTTAATTTAAAGAAAACTCTTGCAACAGATTTCATAAGTAGGAAGTAACCGAGGGACATAGTGGGATATAAAGGGTCAAGAAAACAATTGTTTCACTTTCTAATGCCTTATGCAGGTTCAGGAGTTACTGGGATTTTAGCTGAGAAAACTGTTGGCAGAATGTGATTTGGTGATTTTGTTTCAGTCCTGAGTAAACTCTCTGGTGTTCTTCGTTCCTGTGGCACATGCATTTTTAAGTGATTTGAATCCTTCTTGACTAAATCTGTGTTCTTCCAATACTGCCAAACTGCTTTTGAAAGCTGAAGCACAGCAATGGGCTTACTTAGCTGCTGTTGGATGGAGCTCCCCTGGCACCCACTGTCGCTCATCTGTTGTTGTACGTTATTCAAAGGCAGTCAAGTAGAGACGGTTTCATACAAGTTCACAGGAAGAAAATGAGGGCAGATCTCCAGGAGATGGTTCTGGCTGATAGTAAGTTCTCCCAGATGAGACCACTGTGGAGAGGAGCCGCTCAAAATGATTCCGCTCCGTTCACTTAAGTTACTTGTTACGGACATCAAATCAAAGTGAGCTCAGGAATAAAACAGAAGAGCTTTTAAATCCTCATATATTCCATGCATCTTAAAGACCTTTTGTAGTTGTGGAATGCAGCATTTATAAT
Source organism: Chauna torquata (assembly GCA_013399475.1). Taxonomy (NCBI): domain Eukaryota; kingdom Metazoa; phylum Chordata; class Aves; order Anseriformes; family Anhimidae; genus Chauna; species Chauna torquata. The sequence goes on from VXAL01014890.1 coordinate 46,178, forward strand.
GTTTAAAGCTGTGTCTGCAAAGATCATGGTTAAAAAAAGAGAGAAAAATACTTAGTAAGACCCTAGAGTTTGGAACTGAATTGCTGCTGCTCACAGGATTTCTCTCTCTGCTAATTCTAGAAAGGGAAAACTAAAGAATTCACACTGATTACAGCCTTAGAAAATCAGGAAGCTTTGCCACTGATCTTAAGGGGCAGCTATATGAGGCCTGAAAGTGATGTATACGTTACAGTCCTGGTCTGAAAACATGGCAGGTGGCTTACGACTGCTTACGAATTGTTGTTTCAGGTTTTTTAATACATAGTCTTTGCTAATGTGTATATTTTGGGGGTGAGGTACCACGGCCTTGCCCTACAGCAACTGTTTTGGTGAAAAACAGATCATTTGAGCTTAGTAATCTTCCTAAAGCAGCTTTGTCAACTATTGAAATATAATTTCATAATTAGCCCTTAATATGAAAGGAAAGTAGCATCTGAGTCTGGTCAGTAAACTAAAGATCTCATCTAACAGCCATTAATGCTGACGAGGGTGTTTTGTATAATAACAGAGTGGCTCTGACCTTTAACTGACATTCCCAGGTGTGCTGCTTTCTCTTGTACAGTCACTTGGACCAGAGGATGTTTTCCTATCTGCATCCAACACAGATGCAAAGGTCCAACATAGGTGTTAAGTATTTACTGTAATGGTAACATTGACAGAAGCAAAGACAGATAATATGTATCATGGTAAAATACAGGGGCTATGTAATAAAGTGACAATTTTGCTTGCAATTGCATTGATTCCAGTGAGCGTCGTTTTACTGGGTCAAATGAAATCAAGCAAATTTCCACAGAAATTTTGCAGCCTTCATCTTCCCTCATCCATTTTTCTGCATTCATGTAACTTACTATAATCATCTGTGTGGCTCAATGGTGTGTTTCCAGGGGCAGAATTAAAAAAAGGTGTTTTGAATTCTAAAATCATATTGTGGTCTGCAGGCTACTTTTGTAGTTGTCTTTGATTTCCTGTGTGTCAATGTTCAGTACTTAGTTTGACTACCTTATGTTGCTGCTAGAAATGGATAGGATGTATTCTTGGTGGCCTAGTAGCCAGGAGAGAGGGAGGCAGACAGGCCCTCTTCATCTGTAATCTGTGGCAGAGAACTGCTGAAAAGGGGAGATGATCTTGTAGTTACTTGTGTTGGGCTCACACGGCAAGGTTTTGGTGGTAGGGAGGCTGCAGGGGCGGCCTTTGTGAGCAGAGCCCAGGAGCTGCCTTGCGTTAGAGAAGAGCCAGTTCCAGCTGGCTCCAAAAGGGACCTGCTGCTGGCCAGAGCTGAGCCAGTGAGCGATGCTGGCTGCACCTCTGGGAGAACACTGAAGAAAGGGGAAAAACTGCTGTGCCACAGCAGCTGGGAGAGAGGACAGACAAAGTGTAGAGAGAAACTACCCTGCAGACACCAAGGTCAGTGAAGAAGGAGGGCAGGAGGTCTCCCTGCAGGCTGTGGAGAGGCCCATGGTGGAGCAGGCTGTCCCCCTGCAGCTCGTGGTATACAATATGCAGCAGATTTCCATGCTGCAGCCCGTGGAGGAGGCCACAGTTGAGCAGGTGGATGTGGCCTGAAAGAGGCTGCAGCCCATGGAGAGCCCCCACAGTAGCAGGCTCCGGGCCGGACCTGCAGCCTGTGGAGAGGAACCCACGCAGGAGCAGGTGATCCAGTGGGAGCTGCCACCCATGGGGCACCCGTGCTGGAGCAGTTTGCTCCTGAAGGATGGACCCCATGGTACAGACCCATACGGGAGCAGTTCCTGAAGAGCTGCAGCCTGTGGGAAGCCCAAGCAGGATCAGTTTAGGAAGGACGGCATCCCGTGGGAGGGACCCCACGCTGGAGCAGGGGCAGAGAGTGACCATGAAGGAGCAGGGGAGACAAAGCAATATGGGCTGACCACAGCCCCCATTCCCCTGCACTGGTAAGGGGGGAAGAGGTAGGAGAGGGTAGATGGAGGGGGTGGTGGGGAGAAGGGGGAAGGTGTTTTTAGTTTGCTTTTAGTTCTCGCTACTCTAGTCTGTTAGTAATAGACAATAAATTTTATTAATCTCCCTACGCTGAGTCTGTGTTGCCCATGACGATAATTGGTGAGTGATCTCCCTGTCCTTAGCTCAACCCTTGAGCTCTTTTTCATTGTATTTTCTCCCCCTCTTCCTTTGAGGAGGGGAAATGAGAGTGGTGTGGAGTTCAGCTGCCCATCAGTGTGAAACCACCATATTACTGCAACAAAAGAAGAAACTGGACTTCATGGGCTCCATAGTTCAGCAAGAGAATTACACTGTAGTTTGGATCACTGCACAGAAAAGATTATTTTACACTTCTCGGGATTTCATCATTTCTGGTTAAAAGCTTGTTTTCTCCTGTTTTTCTTCTGTATTCGTCATTTGTTGGACCAGACTCGGTTCCCAGGAAGACTTCAAATAATTCCTTCAGAAGGAGCTTCATGTGGCACTCTTGAAGCAAAATTCAGCACACCATGTGTAACCAAACAGCCCACTTTTAGTACTGACTGGCTTGCTGTATTCCTCTCTGCAGGGCAGATGCATGCTTGCAAGGGTTGGAATGACAGAGAAACTGCACGGAGGCATTAGAAGGAAGGAGCAAGTCAGGAACAAAGCAATAGAGGAGACAAACCAGTGGTGAAATGGACAGAGAGTGCTCTCATGTTTTCATACGTGCTATTAGGTTTAGTGGAAGTGAGAGAAAAGAAATGGACCTGAAGGGAATACACACATACCCTCCCATGGGTTTTGCTCATGGCTCACCTCTTTTTGCCTTTTTGTCTGAAGCTGTCCTTAACATGCAAGTGAAGAAATGTGGCTACCCAGAAGAATCAGGTTTACTGTACACAAGCATCATAGCCGGCATTTTCCAGGAAGCGCTGGGCCCCTTCAAGGTACTCCAATTTTGCCTATGAAAAGGAAATCTTGTGCTTCCAAAACCAGAAAGGAGAAAGATAGCCTACCTGACCATCAGGTTGGAAACCTCTGGCTCAAAACATCAAACAGGGCAGGCTCTTGTAGGCATTCTCCTCAGGATCTGCTTGCCTAGCTGCTGGCCAGCTGGAAGTTTTTGTTGCCACAAGTTTTGGAATTGGTTTTCCTGCACCCTTCCCTCCTGTTTTGGGTGACTAATTACTGTGGCAAACCAAAGTCCTCTCACCCTGAAGGGTTAAAAATGATTTCTCAAGAACTGGTTTTCACAGCATCTTAGCTTGGGGGAGTCTTTCTTTGTGATTTCTTGCAGCTAGTAATTCAATTCAAATGAAAACAGGCCTGAAATCCAGAGCCTCGTGCCTACCAGGTAAGTGCTGTGATCTCCCCTGTGGAGCTCTGTTTGAAATTATTCACAGCTTGGCCAGACTCTGCATGCAGGAAGCAATGCCATCTCTGAACTGGTGTTGAGGCAGTGTCTGGCAGTCTCGCTCTCCCTGTGTCACCTCTGCTGATAAATCCAAATGTCCTTGTAGATACACATTGCTTCATTGGCATTGCAGATTTGCTGCTGAGGGTTCCACATCACTTCAGCAGGGGGTGGAGTGTGTCGGGGTGGGGGTTAGTGCACAAGGGCTGCCAGTCACACAGCTCAGTACCTTTGCCTCATTTTCTTTCTGTTATCCTGTAAGACATATCGCAGGGCCTAATTGCTGAAGCAGATGACTGGGTGGAACTGGCCTCAGAGTGCAAGCACTTTAGGCCTACGTGCATATATTTAATGCCACATCATAGACTGTGGTATAAATAGAAGTGTTGGGATGGCAGAGTAGCCTGGGAAGCTAACCCTAAATTAGAGGTGTGGTTCCAAAGCTGTTCCCATGGCTGGAAAGAATAGGGAAAGGAGAGACCTCCACAACGTGTACTTTGCTGCTTAACCCCAGCAGTACTGGTTAATGCATTACATGGGTGGAAACAAAATGCAGAGTAAAGTAATTTAGCAGTTTGAAGGAGGAGGGAAAGAGGAAGATTCAGATGGCCATGGATCTCGGGTATCTAAACTGTTCTTAAGAGAGCAATAATGACAGCGAAAGGAACAGCCCCATGCTGACTTCTGGGGCAGACAGCTGACTGCACAGCTTGGGCATCTTTGAAAGTAATGATACTCATGCAGTGTTGTATCCTTTTGCAGAAGAAGCTGAACTCTAATGGCTCAGATCAATTCCTCTAGTGTGTTACGGAAGAATCCAGAGTAGTTATACTGACTGGGTAGAAATTCTCCTGTGGGAAGTCAAGGGTAGAAGTTAGCTCAGAGTGTTTTGTGCAGAGAGTTTTGATCTTTTTGGGCAGAAGTGAAGCTGACATGGCTGACACTTGCATGTGTGCGCGCTAGCTGATGTACACACAGTGGGCAGGATAGACCATGCTTTTCTCCTATGTAACTCTCCTGGGATCCCTGAAGACCCCTTGAGCAGATTGGAGTGACGTAGAGAAGAATCAGGCGTAGTGATTTTCTGAATATAACGTGAGAGCTGAAATACTCCCTGTCTTGCTGGGTTCAGAGGAATGATCGTGGCTGCAGTGAGGAAAGCTGAGGCGTGATGCAGTAACTGCGTGGATGTTACTCATCCTGGAAGGCCTTTAGACTCACTGTTCCCTGCTAATGCATTTAGGGCTGCGATGCATTAAAGGCTGAACATCTGGCTTGGTTTTAACAGGCATCACTAGAGTGTCATCTTCTCCTGAAGTGTTAAATTCCACAAAATACTGTAATTCTAGCCAAGCCTAGAAATTAACCTCTACAGCACCATGAAGCTTGAGCTTCACACGGCTGCTTGCATAAGACTGGAAAGCAAACATGTAGCATTAATCATGATGCCATTAGATATTGTACAGAACTTAGCAAGTCAGGTAGTTAGTAACTCTCCTCCACTTCCCACCATAGTAATGTTCTAGGTGTGTCTGAAAAATACATCCCCAATCAGACATCGTTGTTGGTATCTTCTTCATTTCACTTCCATACAATTCTGGTGAAGCTGATGGACAGACAGTTTTTGGGACAGAGGCCTTCTGTTGCAGCTGGGCAAATGCCGGCAGTAGCAGCACACTTTAACCTTCACTGCCTACAGCAGTGCTGGTCTGGAAGAATTAATTCATGATCCACACAACTATTTTCATACAGACCCTTAAACAGTTGCCAAATGAGAAAAAAATAGAGCGTTACTAGAGTGAGCTAAACTTAACTTGATGACCGCATTTAAAAATATTTTTGTATAATTTGTATATATTATATTTATTCTTTACCACCCCCCAAGCCCCTGATGTACTTATTCTTCTCTTTCCTGTATTGTAATTGATTAACAGCTGTACAGCAGCAGGATATATTAGCTTGTCATCTATTTATGTACATGTCTTGCCTCAGGTGAGAATTACAACTGCCTTGCTGCTGAGACAGTAAATAACCAAATTACAGAAGAGTCCGTGTTCCTAAAGGAGTGGAGAGATCAAAGTAAAATGTTGGACAAATGATGCTACTAAACATTTTATGTACTTGGATAATGCCAAGGTAGTCAGCTGCATGTTCTGGTACAAAACAAATTGTCTTGGCTACCAGAATATTGCAGGCTCACTGAGAAAAGACTGTACTTCTCAGGTATGAGTACCATAAGTTTTATAGGAAAATCATCAGTTTTATATGGAAAACTGTGATCATGGTGTCCGCATAATTCTAATCCTCACTGAGGCAACTCAGTTAACTTACATTTCTGTAGGTAATCTTGATTTTTCTTGCTTTTTTTTTCTCCTGGGTAAAGAAAAGGAAAGTTGAACATTTGTAGGAATATGACGTTGAGTTGAGCAGTTCTGTATGTGCAGCCCTTGCAAATATGTGGTTATGCACACAATAGGATGAGGGTGAATTCATTTTGTGGATCTTTGGGCCTCTCTGATTTTCTCTGGAAGTGATTTCCCATGAGCTGAGATGGCTTTTAGTAAAGCAGAGAGAATGCAAACAACAGGGAGCCGCTTGAATGGGAGCTTTTGTACAGGCATAACGTGAGCAAAGCAAAATGATAAACTGACATAAGCATTTCTGTCTTCCTCAAAGGATGATTTGCTGTCATATTTATTAACAGATTCTGAGGTCAATTCTTTGCTAGAAACAATGGGTCTGTTACTCAAAAGCTGATTCTAGAAAATAAAATTTAATTACCTACAGACAACAGAAAAATATAAAAATGTTCAATGTATATGTTGGTGACTTGAGGAACCTAAAGTAGCTCAAGAAAAATACATGGATCCTTGCCTTGTAAGTCAGAGAAGCCTTCTGAATAGAAAAGGTAAGAAAAGTTCTGTCCAGCTAGTCAGACCCCGGGAACCTTTTGAGAACTAAAACAGCATTGGGTGAAGTATTAACATATCTGCATCGGATGTGAGAGCTTGGATCTCGCCACAGTCCTCGCTATTCTGTCCCGTCCTGCACAACATCAGCTTCCGTTTTGTTTAACAAATAAGCCACAATTTATCCTCTGCATGAGTAAAAGGGAAAACAAACAAACAAAAAGAAAGCATATAGTTTAGAGCTGCCTGTATGAGTCTGCCTACAGAATGACCACCTTCACTAAACAGCAGAAATAGTATAAGCTGTTTCAACTAGCCCCCTGTGATGATTGTGCTAGTTAATTCAGCTTGCTTAGGTATGGCTACACATTGGTCATACACTGCTGAATGCAGCGTAGGTGTGCCTTTGAGTCTGCAGAGAGTTTGAAAGGATAGATCTGAAGATGTGAACGACGTCTAACATCTATGTGCTGCACTAACCCTGCCGACACTGTTGATAATGGCAACATCGTTAACATTTTTTTCTGACATGTGAAAGAAGGGGGGTAACGATACCAGTCACAGTAAACTGTGCAGGTCATCCTCAGCTCTTGAGCAGCACAGTTGCTCAGGAGGCAGTGGATAACAAGGATAAATCATGTAACCCAGCTCACTGAAAGCAGAATCATACAAGGTGTTCCATATTAGAAAGGAAAAAAAATCTAAGATCTATGTAAGTAGGTACCTGATTTTCAGAGCAATTTGGTGTCCAGCAGGTATCACTGGTGTCACTGAACAAGTGCTTACTCAGGATGCTGGAAGATTAGATAGATGTCTGAAGCTGGTTGGAGCAAACGAAAGTTAGTTTTCTGTTTTAGAAACTGCTGGCCTAAACTCTCGTTTCTATGTTGTTGTTATTTATTTCTCTATTAGTACTACTTTAAGAGTATTGATGACAGGTCGTCATTAATACTGACTTACTTTCAATACTTTTCCCACCATAGAAACAAGGTTTGCATCTCAAAAATAGTCCTGGCAGTTTTACTTTCACTTGTTGGTGCACAGTGAATATATAAATAAATTGAAGAATGAGGTCTCAGCGCTGTCCAGTGAAGGCAGATTTAGGTGAAAAAATACATAATGGAAAAGTTCATACTAGTTTCATTTTTATTAAAAATTTTATTTTCTTGTGAAATGTATACGTTAAGGCCTGGCAATGTTTGTTAATTATGAAAGCATTCTGTAGCATTTACTGAGATGAGAAAGAGACTGAATGTGCTTTCATGCAGATCCTCTACAAAATGTTGTGTCCTCTACCGCTTGTTTTTACAGAATTCAAGTTTCATTCTGCACTAACCTCATTAATTTCTTTATGCAATCCTCATCTCTTCCCCAGAGACTTGTCCATTGTCAAGGGCAGCTGCATTTGCTTATTACAAGAACCTCAGTCATTAGTAGCATCAATGCAAAGCAAAGCTTTTGATAGAGCCCCAGATTACAATTATAAATCAATCCAAATTTATTTTTAAGTGCAGTAGCAATATATGGCTGTGGATGCATTCACCCCAGGGATGCTACTTCTATATATTTTTAATTGTTTTTCCCCAAAGATTCTTTTCTACTAGGTGGAAGAATGAGTAGAGTTTCATACCTTGACAAGTCAGATCTACATTATTTTCAAGCTGAATGGATGAAATCGAGAATCTCACATCTGTGGAAATCTGTGCATCTCTCAACAGTTCTCAGACGTAATCTGGTGCTCTGCTACAAAGTAGACTAAGTATCTAACGTGCAGAGGTGGTTGAAATTCAGATTCTGCAATTTGGATCCTGAAATTCAGATAGCTCCTATTCTATGTTAAAGTCTAATATTTCAGAAAGTCCTAATTGGCTAGCTGTAATTGAGAGGAGTGGGTTCTAACGCGAAGGATGAATGAACATTTCTTCTGCTCGCTGAGGAGATGAGTTACAAGTCGGGCCTGTCAGGGAGCTACAGCTCTTAAGGTCAGATTGGCTTTTGCATCTTGCTTCCACATCTATTTAGGCCATACTTTCTTTTCTAATCATTGTTTTTATGTTTTGCAAAATCAGAGTTATTGCTACAGATAATTGATGCACAGTACTAATATATTGTAATGCTCATGTAGTAACTAGGAGAGCAGAATGTGGGAAGCAAGCAGTGCAATGTAAGCTGATGGTCTCAGTCCAGGACAGTGAATTGTTGTGTTAAGGAGAAAACCTAAAGTGTCTTGCTATTACACCATCCTTCTGGGTCAAAGGAACTTTGCTTCTTGCCTGCTGTGGAAGAGAGGTGATAAAATTTCTCTGATTCTCTCCTGGTATCCTACACTAACAGCGTAAGCGAATTTCTTCTATACAAGCAAATCTAAAATCTCTGGGGGAAGGAGACCCCTTACATCAGGACTGGATTCAACTTTCTAGGCGTGTTTCCAAGGTTCAAGTGCTAGTGAATGCTTTGGGAAGAACTCAGAGCTGACGTTTCTCTGGGAGATGTTAATGAAAGGAAGGGGGTGAGAGGCGGCTGGTTTCCTTAGGAACACAAAGACCTTAATCATTGCAGTTCTGCATTCTTGTATTGGTTGCATGTAACACTTCATATTGGTTTCAGGATTCTTTTACATTCACTGTACTGTGATAAATGAAGATACTGGTGAGCATTTGACTAACATTCTGTCAACTGTTGTGCATTATGGTTAAAATCCTTGGATTATTTTGTATGTCTCAGCTTTATTATCAGAACAGTTTATAATCTTGCTTCTTGAAAGCAGAATTAATTTTCTAGGGACACCTGTACTGATCACTTGCTCATCTTATTTATAACGTAATTTAAATGTCATGTACACTTCTCCTTTTAAGTATTCTGAGCACTATTAATTTTGCTTGCATTTAATAGTCAGATTTCCTGTGGCTTTTTTTTTTTGTGGGTACTGAAGATGTGAGCACATTTTTGTTGACAAGACTTTAGGAAAAAAAGAGAAATGCAAGCCATAAGTGAAAAATTCTGTTGTGTGCAGAAACACTGCTAAGAATATCACTTGCAGTGGGAGACTTAACTCAATCTCTTGTAGTTATAGCAATGTAAAATTGATGCTTCTGGGTCAGTGACAGCTTATGTTGCTATGTGACACTTCGGTAACCGAGCTTAGTTTTCTTTGTGAGGGAGACTTGCAGCTCCTCGTATTTCCTCTTAGTGGGTGCATACAGAAGAGAGCGCTGGGGAAGTCAGTTCTCTTAGCACTGTTTAATGTGGCAACAACTTTGCAGGCTCTCAGGAATCCTGGCGTTGCAGTCTGATCATGTCATCATTCCTCTATGTCAGGGAAGGGAGAGTTGCTGAATTACCAGGCATGCTGACAAGACCTTAACTCTGGCACAGATGGAGATCCTGCTCTCAGATAAATGTCCAAAGCCCAGCAAGGTGTTAGTGATGCTTTCATTTTGTTAGTTAAATGCCCCAAATCCTGGGAATGCTGGAGATTCAGCAGTGAGAGCTTCATGAATCCTCAGATGTTAGAGCAACATCCTTTTTCACCGTCTGAATACATGGTCCTTAATGAATAACAAAAGAGCTCTGGAACAATGAGGAAAATGAGGACGTATATTTTTGTGAGAGTGTTTATAGGTAGTGTCAATTATACTCGTTGCTATGAGAGAGTCAGGGCTGGAATTCATCCCTGTGTTGCTATGTGACATCAGTGTCACACTTGATACCTGAGCAGTAAAATTGCATATCCTATTTAAAATGCCTTTCCAGGTTTTACCCCATAAATGGAACCTTTTAGAATTGGAGCTCCTGAGGAGTCAGCATCGTTGCAATCAGCACATGCGAATAGGTTAATTCAAGCTCTGAAACTGGGCCTTGAGCAGAATTTTGAATCTAAGGAATCTTTTGAATCTTGAAAACGTTATTTAAATGTCAGCCTGACAAAGGCTCATATCTTTTGGTGCTCTCATTGTGACTTAAGCAGAAATTGAAAGGTTGACTAGAGCTGGACTGTGACTGTCTTTACTTTCATATAGCCCTATGTGGAAAAAGTATTAATTTCTTCCCTGACTTGTTTCCTCCTCTTGCATCCTAACCTCTGACTCCGCTTTCTCATTTTGTGCAGAGACTCGCTTTAGTCCTTGTTTACGCAAACAGATGTGCTTGTGTAACCTGAGAAGAGATTTTAAAACAAATCACTACTCTTATGCAAACCTCTTTGTAGCTGTGGCTGTTTGCAGTTCAGTTTAGATCGACTGGGAACAGTTTAAAGCCTGATATAAGATACTTCTATAAAAAATCAAAACATCTACATAGAGGTCTGCACCTGCTTAACTAAATGACTTTAAATCAACAAAGTTGAAATACTGCCCTTTTCCCCTACATTTGCAAAAATCTGATGCTTCTTCATTGTACCTTGAAGTCTAGATATGAGTGATTGCTTCCGGTTAGTTATTGTAACTGCCTCATTTATGGTCTCAGTGCTAACTGTGTTCTTTCCTGCCAGTTGTTCAGTGTTTACCAAAGTCACATCAGTGCATCAGTAAACTTAAACATTTGCAAAGCGTTAGCCATAGCTTCCTCAGCATCCCAAGCAGTGAAACTCTAGTTTTGGCTCGGTGAAAAACTTGCTAATTTAAATAAACTAGTGTCAACCTGTGTACAAACAATTCTTTAAAGTCACTGGATTTAAGATCCTAATAAGCATTCAAAGGTTCATTGGCTTCTAGCTAAAACTTTTGAACTTTCTCAGTTTTAAAATTAGACTAGAAGTTGCTTGAACTCCTATGTGGCCTTGTTGTGGTATTGCTGTATTTCTGAAGTTACATTTGCAACACTGAAGCTTGGAGATATGTGAACTTAAGGAGTAAAGGGGAAAAAATAACTGAACATTATGCAATCAAAACTAATGTTGACCACAGGCTCCATCTCGAGGGTTAGGTCTGGTGGCTTTTTTTTTTGGTCATCAGGCCTTGATTTCACTCTCTCACTGACTTTCTTTTCTGAGAAAGCTGTACCTGTACCTGCTTGTTGAAAGCACAATTGTTCAAAACTTGCTTCACTGGGATGCTGGTTTCTCTCTGGCATGGTCAGGGTAAATATGTCTGGATTTGCATTATTTAAAGATCTTATTGCAAAGATGCTACAAGAATTCACTGCTGGTGGAAAATACGCTGTTTAGGCTGCAAAATTGTTTTGGTTTTGATTCTTTTGTTTTTTACAAAGGAACATCTATTCAGAAGTTTTATTGGAAGTTTAGTCTTTCCATCAGATCTTCCTACAGGAGATGCATTTTTCTGAACAGAACTCTCACCAAATGACTTGAGCTACTTCTACTGTGTTCTGGAAATGATATTCAGGAAAATGCTGAAATTCATGTTCATTCCCTTCCCTTTCTGTTGGAAGGGGAAAAGGCTCTGATGTCAGATACTCTTCTTGAGGTTTTCTGTTTTTATCAAATAACTAAGCATTTTGCTATGAGTAGTTTAAAGGGAAATGTTAGAAGCAGTGAGTTGTGAGGCCAGTGATGTGGCTATTCTGTGATGACCAGAACTCATACAGACATCTACAGCTGACTTCATAATAAAAATTAAATCAAGATTCCGCCATTTACTGAGGAGCATAAGACCTCTCTGTTGTAGAAGAATAATTCTGACGTGAATGTGTGATCCCAGGTATACCAGAGTACTTGTGCTGCAGAATGTTGCACCGCGGAGAGATCTTGCTATTGGAGAGCAGACCCTTTGTTTTCCCGTTAGAGACTCAGTGTGGATTGGCAGCGGGTTAAAAACCACAGCCCTTGAGGAGAGCCATGAAGATGCAATAACAAATCGTAGACCAGAAGACCTGATAACTCTTTGCTGTATCAATGAATAAAATGTTTTGCAGCTATTCAGAGTAGAGGGTCTCCATTCTTAAAGAAAATCATTTCACTGGTTTTCTGCCCAGGGACAAATATGGAAATAATATGCTAGGAGGAGATTGCTTTTGCTCCTCTTTCGTGTTTTGTAATTTTCAGGCTGATAGAGTCCATGCTGATCTCTGTGAGCAGCTTCACTGTGTTCACTTTGGCAAACTGGTTTAACTTTCCATACCGTATTTCAAGAGCAGCATGAGCTTATTATTGTTATTTTTATGGTTGTGTTTCTGACTTAAAACCCCTTTGCAGGGGGCTGGGGGCTGTAAGAACATGATCACTGCTTTTATAAAATGCATTGAGTACTGCCAATGAAAGACTCAAAATATGCGGAACTTTTTTTTTTTTTCCATT
>VXAL01014890.1:63347-88438 GCA_013399475.1 Chauna torquata
CTTGGTTGCTGCCTATTTTAATATTATCCATGCTCTGTTTGTTTTGCAGAAGGGTTTGAAATATTCTAATATTTTGCATAGGGCTTGCTTGAACCACACCACTCCTTCATTGCAAATGAGTGGTGATGTATTAAGTTTTTGAAGGAAAGATAACAAACCCAAGAAGCACTTAAAACAGATTTTCCTGTGATAACCTGTAGGTATTTTGTGGCTTCAGCATTCAGATCTCAAAAGTGAATTTTTTGAATTAAATTGAAGTTATTATTAAATAAAATACTTAAAAAAAAAAAAAAAGTCAGCATCACCCATGATGAAGAAATACTTTTCATAGAAATTGCTTTATTTAATTTAGGGAATAAAGCTTAATATTATTTGTTATAGTAGTAAAATTTTTAATGTTATTTAATTAAAACAATGGATTTTGAAGGGAATGCCAGAATAATGGGAAGGCTTTGTAAGTATGGGACTGTAATTGTCTAGCTTCTGAACAGTCATTGCCATTATCTTCCTGCCTACTGCATAAAGTGCCAGGAGCACCATAATATACAGGAGAACCTTGGACCAAGGACTGTGGGTTACATCTCAGAAGACTTCTGGCATCCCTGCATGCATGGGTCATTCTTTTTGTATGAGTTCTGCCCTAAAGATAAAGTTTGCTTTGCGACAATTCCTCTGTAATTAGAAGCGTTGCTGGCAGCTCCAGGGCAAGGGATAAGATAGAGATGAGGTATCGGCCTGCCTCTACATCCAGTAATTGACAAGGCATCAGGAAGGATGTGATGAAAGCTATGTAAATTAGCACTATGATAACGAGCCAGAAATCCCATCAGTAGGAAAGGAGCTGTCACCTTTAAGGCTGAGGTCAACACTTCTTAATTCTTTAGAATTATTCCGATTTAATCAACATGTGCATATAAAACAGAGAGTGATCCTTTATTACATGGAGCCAGGGAGGGAAGAGCAACAGATTAATTCAGTCAATACAGACAGCAAGCATAGTGTGATTCATGCTGGGTGAAGTATCTCAGTCTGTGCAACTGTATTGGTAATCACCCGTAATATCCTTCCATCTGGCCAACGTGGCCTTTCAAGCTAACAAATACCATGTATTTTGGTGACACCTTTGCATGCCAAAATGGCGTTTCAGACTTGTGTTTCTATGCTACTGGCATTCAGACCCACCGGAGTAAGAAGAACACCTTTTGTAAGACCAGGGAGAGAAAGTAAACCACATAGGAGAGAACAGCGGGAAGACTCTTCCTCTTAAGAATGGCTCAGGATTTCTCCAATCTGTACATCACAGACTGAGCCTTGTTTTTATGTTATTGGAGAGAAATCCCCATGCAGGAAGTTGTACACTGCCCTCTCTATCTGTTTGTAGTGCTGAAGGAATCGAGCACAATGACCGAGATAGAATGCTGGCAGGCTGAGGAGTTTGTAGATACTTTCTTTGAAAGAGTGCCTGCTTTTGATCAATATGATGGGTGAGCTCCTCTTGTCTTTATTCCAGGAAGTTCTCCCTTTCTGATGGAGTTAAGCAGAAGTAAGTGTGTTCTTGTCACCCAGTTTTCTTGTAGCTCACGCAGACTTGTGGGATGGATCTTGCTGAAGATCCCCCAGTGCAACCAGTACACCTGCACTGGCTGTTGACACTGTACAGTCATGCATAGCTTTACAGCAGTCTTTAATAAATAAAGAGCCTCTATACAGTTTCTTTATCTAGCAAGCAGTAACGAAATACATTGCTTTTACTGTTTTCTGCTCCAGTTGCTAGAAGTTATAAGACAAAAAGCAATACACAGACTTTTGTGGGTAATCATATCCTGCCATATGTTGCTTTCCAGAGCAGGAAGTCAAGCCAGCAAATATTTGGATTCCTAGCTGGAGAGACCCAGGAATCACTGGAGAAGTATGAGAGCAGGCAGCAGCCCTTTCCCATTGAGGTGTCTTGCATGGCCTTGAGGACTGCACTACTGGGGAGGGGAGTTAAAGGAAAAACAGGCTCCTTGCCAGGTATATACAAAGGAACTGTAATGCTGGCCTCTTACAGGTTCCACTCAAATCTAGAGGGACTCTAGACCACTTTTTCTATCAGATCTGAAAAGACAGCAAGCACTGGAATCTTACACAGGCACTTAGCTATAATGGCAACGTATTGCCAGTTGTGGGGCCTTTTCAACAGGGCACACAGGCATGTATGTTGTTCTGAGGGAGGTTTTAGTTTCTTTGGAGGGGAATAGAAGAATAACTAAAATCAATACAAAGATTTCCTGTGACATCACATGCTTGTTACTTCCTGCAGTGGTTTCCTCATGTTTTGCACAGGCATTTTGTATTGCCCACTTTGTCTTTAGTGGGTGGCTCACAGCAAGACCAAGCCACTGTTCTTTGGCATGACTGCTTTTATGTTGTCGGGAATGTTGGTGTCAGAGCCTGGGCTGATCTGGATTTTGATCAGCAGAGCTTTATATTGCTTTTCCAAGGTTCAGTTAGGTGCCCTGAAGGTTTTTTCAGTTATTTCTCGTTTTGCTTCCCTTCTTCCTGTCTTGGAGACTAGCAGGGAATATTTTCCCTCTGGCTTGGCTGCCCCTACTGGACACCCAGCAGAAGTTATGCCTTCAGCCACACCGAGGCCATGATTTTGTGCTGTTCAAAGCCATTTCTGAGCAGATCTGAAGCTGCACGTGTGCAACCCTTTTGCAGAGGGGCAAAAGCTCTGATCTGCACTGAGTTACCTAACCAAACTACAGTAAGCTGCTCCAGTGGGGCAACTGAGGCTTGCAGCAGTTTGTCCTGTGTGCATTCGGGTAAAACAAGGTGGATGCGTTGGGTCTCACTGCCAATGGTCATAACCAAACCAATCTGTCAGTGTAGACAAGACCTGAAGCATGTCTCCAAGTCTTTCCTGTGCTTTAAAGTGGAAAGCAGGAAGCATGCATCAGGAGTTATTGGTGCTTTGCCCAACAGCTTGTGCTACAGCTTAACAGATACAACGTGAGCCATGTTCCCAATTTAAGAAGCCTGGTGTAGTCTGGGGGAAGGCCGGGGGTGGGTCAGGAAAATGAAGCAAGTGGCACTGTATAGAATGAAATGGGGATGTCTTACTAAGTGGAGGGGGAAGGTCCTTAGATTGCTGAGAGATAGATATCATGGTTATTTTGTAGCTTCATCACTACTGAACTGCCTGTTACTACTTCTAGTTTAAAGACAAGAAGGCTGCCATTTTAACAGGAGAGGGAAAAAAGATTAAAAAAAAAAAAAGGAAAAAAAGAAAAAAACAGCCCCACGGCACTGAATTGAAAGCAGCTCTATATTCTTGAGTGGAGGGAGAAGGCTAGAATCTGAGGCCACATGTCTTTGCTTTGAAAATTTTGGGGAAAAACCCTGTTCCCTCCCCCTCCCTGAATGTCAAGCCATGCTTTTTTCTTAGATGTACTTGCCACTCAATTAACACTTCTTGCACACACACCAGCAGGGTGTTAGCCACAGGATGTGACAGTGAACCACCTGAGTCTCTGTTATTTACTTTACAGCCTAAAAGTGTACACAATAGTAGATTAGTATAGCAAGTTCTCCCATCCCTTAGGGCCTGATGTACGCAGAATGGTCAGCTCTTCTGCTCTGCTGAGCTATACCAGCCTTTAAAGTCAGGATGAAGGTCTAAACTCTACTTTAGACCAAGCATTGCAGCTCTGTCCTCACTGTTTCCCCAGTTTAACTTGACTAGCTTAGTATGTCCTAGTGCAAGACTGGTGCTACCCAGGGTAAGTTACAGAAAGAACAAAGAGAACTATGGGTGCCATACCTTAAACTAATTTGTTTCTGACTTGCTTAAGTCTATCAGCAGCAGTGCTCAGGTGAGTCGGTGATGACACAGTTCAGGAAGCTAAGGTGGCTATGAGGGAATTACTTAATTTTTGTGTGGTTAGTGTTCAGCTGTTTGAGTTACCTCAGCTGCCTGCAATCAGGCTGCAATTGCCCGATTGCATAAACAGCAATGCAGAGGGGGAGTTCGGTTGGCGTAATCACCTGTGGAATTATGCCCTTATTTCCATGTTGTATTCCTTCTTTAATAGCTAGGCTGGAGAAAACTATAGACAGCTTTCAGTGATCAGAATAGATTGAAAAAGCAAGATGGGCTCTTTCCAGGTCAGGGAAGAATGATTCCCTGGAGTATGGAGAGCAGGTAAATCTACTTGGGCAACAGCAGTGGAGTGGCAGTCCTCCTTTTACTTCCCTCTCTGCTTTATCAACCATCTGTAATGCATTTAAACACAGTTTCTTAAGCTGGTACAGGGCTCAAATAAAGAAAGGTTCTAATAAAGGATGCTCGGTTGAGATGATGGTTGACAGAGCATCCAGAATTCAATCCTCAGAATTTTCACTACACAAGAGGGATGAAACAAACTTTCTAGAGAAGTTATTGCCTTCTTTCAGTTCTATAAGCTTTCAGGGTCACTTTTAGGAACACTTACTCCTAAAAATCCATGTTTTGGTTTTATCTCTATTGTGTTTTCTATGGGGATGACCAACACTCTGAAAGGCACAAGTTTAAATACAATTTTGTAAGCATATTTTGCCTTTAAGTTGTTTTATGCAGTTGTTGTGCTTAGGTATGCAAATTGGATGTGTTCCCCCCCAGCCTTGTGAACAGTCAGCTATTTAGGGAAAGTGACTGAAAATACATCCACAAATGGAGCCTATTTACAATCCTGGGCCTTACATTTATTTTGTGCAAGTAAAATTGATCACTGTTTTAATACAAAACTGAGTTAAATCAGGCATTTATTTAATTGGCAGAACATGAAAGTCTAGCTTTATTTATGTAGGGAATTCCGAGCATCTGAATTGATGCACCACAAGTCATTGGCAATCTGAGACTGTTGCTTTTATTAAATTCTGGGGTGTTTTTCCACTCTAAATATTTTATTACAAATAAAAGCCCTGTTATGTGTGAGCACTCAGTAACTGGCAATCAGCTGGGTTCACAGATGCGGTTGAGACTCTTGCAAAGGCTAAATTCAATCCAGTGTGTAAACGTGGTGGATGAAGTGTTAAATAAGCTATTTGCTTTGGCCCAGCACGCAGTGGTGGGGGGAGCTGGGCTTTGGCAGCATATTTAGAAGTTTGTTCTTTGGACTGGTAGAGATGGGCCATCGGGGAAAGTAGTGCCAGCAGTGTCTGAGGTGGCTGACGATGGACTTGGATGCAGAGCTCCTGCACTGACAGATAGGCTGAATGGCGGGAGCATCGCTCCAAAGGGAACTCCTTGTGTGAATTTCTTGTCTAGACAGTAGGTGCTACTATTCAGCCTCTAAAGAAAAGGCAGCTGAGGGGAAAATATTTTGAGAGGAGAAAATGGCAGCCTGAATGAAAGGACTGCTAAACGCACCAGTCAGCGCACTGGCACGTAGGCACTATATCAGTGTCCTTTTCTTAGTTGGGGTGATACTGACGGCTGGATGGGGCAGTGGGAGCAAAGCTGTGCACAATTCTAGCTCCAGGTCTGCAGACACAACCGACCTGTGTTGAAAACAGTTTCAGTTTTCAGAGGACTGTGCTGGTGATAAGGCCCGAAGCTGCTAGTAATTGTTCTCCTCATAGTGCAAGGGCGAAACCTGTGGCATTATTGAGAAAAGTGAAGGTTGCAGAAACATAAGCTGGATTGCATTTGGAAAGGTGTGCAAGGGGAGATCTTTTGTTGAATAAGCAGGGCCTGCTTCCCGACTCCCAACAATGTAACTTGGTTAACTTCAGGTGAAGTGAACCAAATGTTAGCTATTTTTCATTTAAAAACATCAGGGTACTCGGAACAAACTGTTCTGATCACAAAGCTACTTTTAGTAAAATTAAGATCTTAGTGGCTCCTTTTAAGTTTTTCCATCTACTTGCACCTCTTTAAAGACAGAAGAAATGGATACCAAAGCTGCATTTTTATCTTTGCCCTAGAATGCACATAATTTAGAAACGCAGCTAGCAGTCCATTTTCAACACAGCCTTCCTAACACAGCACAAAATATTTGACCTGTTGGTTCTAAACACCTCTGAGCAAAGGTGACCTTTTAAAACAGCCTGTACGTAATGCAGAGCACTGTCCATCCTCAGACGTGCCGAGGCGGTACTAGTCCGTCCTTAGGAACATTCGCGTCAAGTCAGAGGCTATGGGAATGCAGGGGAGGGCAGCCTGCTGGCTGGAGCCATTCAGTTCAGGGCATGCTAGCGAGCTTCTCTTTCTTTCTGTCTCAACTTCCCCTTTATGTTTAAAATATAATGGTCTAATTCTTTGCTCTGCTCAGAGGAAGCTGGGGTTTAAGACTGTGTGATATGATTGTGTTCTGCAAGAACATGTGTGCAGAGAAGAAATGCTACAATGAGAGGGAGCTTTTCTTAGTCTGTCGCGACAAAATAAATGTACATTAAGGGGAACTACGAAACCCAGCTCTTTGCCTGGCGTGGAGCAGTAGGACAGGAGATATTTTTAGACAGTGCTCTTGTCTAGCTCTTTGACCTGGCAAAATGATGTTTTCCACTTGTCTGAGAAGGAGTGGGACAGGTTGCTGCTAAGAACTGGATGTGGTGCGGAATTTAGGTCTGGCTAGGCACCACAAACTGGTGCATTTTTGAACAGCCCAAATATTTCCAGTCTGTAAAACTGGGCAGGAACCCTAACATGAATAACCTTCCTTTGGATGTTTCTGAGGCGTTCTGCGGACAGAGGGCAGCTCCAGACCACTCTGCGGTGGGTTTGCGCTTCTCAGTAGAGCTTAGGAGTGTAGTGGTATTTGTAAAAACCAACCAAAAAAAAAAAAAAAAATCCAAACCCCATAAATTATAGTCTGCCTCCAGGGAGATCTCTGGTTTGGTTAGAATTTTGGCATCATATTTCATAATTAATTGAGGATTTTGTCCTGCATGCTTGTCCAGTTCAATCTTTGACTACTTTATTCCAGTGCAGTGTTTGCCAGCCATCTTTCCTATATGCATCACCACAAACAGCTGCACTCAGATGGGGCACACTTTAAACACGGTGCAGACGTTGGATTGGGCTCAGTTAGGAAAACTAGCTCAGATCAGCTACTGTACTTTTAGCAAACAGTTTTTCATCAGCTAAACTGTTTTGTTCCTGCTCAGGGCTAGTGACGAAAAATGTGCTTGTGAGGTTAATTTTGCTAATTCCTCTTTTAAACCAACATGTGAAAGATGCTCTCTCTTTTTTCCTCTTTTTTTTTTGTGTGTAAATAATTGCAAATACTTCAAATAAATCAAGGCAGATTTTGCAAGGTGCAGCTGTGTGCAACCTGGCTTTTTCTACATATAAGCATAACCAGAGGTTGTATGTTAGCACTGACTGAGGCTAAAGCACATGCAAAGTGGCAGCTCCAAAGCTGTATTCTTTTCTTTGATGGGGAAGGAAGTTTAAATGCATTGTGTTGGTTGCTTTCAAAAAAAAAAAAAAAAGAGCTTTAACTAGCTAGATTTAATCAAATTTTGAAATATTTACTGTCATGTTGCCTTGAAATGGAAGTACCTCTCCTGAGGTGAAATTGTGGTGCAGCTGAAGCCAATGGCAAAACTCCCTGGTTTATTGGAAGTCAAAGCTGAGTGAAAAAGCCTGAGTGCTTGGAGAGAAAAGGCACATCAAGTGCTAGGTAGTTTTTACGATTTTATTCCTGATACTTCCTTAGGTGTTAGGGATCTGATCAGAGGCCAAGGAATCAGAAGCTTCCTTTACATACTCGCTCCATGGGTTGCCTTGGAGAAGTCATAATGTTCTCTGCTCCTCTTTGCCCTTCCACAAAGCGAGGATAGGAATACTTTCCTTATGAAGTAGTCTCACTAAAGTCAGTATTTGTGAAACTTTCCAGTGTGCATACTTGTGCTTGGTTTTTACGGGCTTTGAGTATTTGTCAGTGGCTTGTTTATCACATATGCTGTTTTATGGCTTAGATTTTTAATTGTAAAATATGTCTTAATGGTCCTATGTTGGAACAAGAGGGTTCAACTATTAAAATGTGGTAAAGATTAAAAAAAAAAAATTGTAACTGCAGATATGACAAGATGAACAGAGAGAAGTGGCAGGAGGCATTAGGCAATGATTTAACGTATTTCAGTGCTGCAGTCTTCAGTGAAACAAGACAGCACTTGAGCTGACCTTAAAAAAGATTGCTTGAGCATCAGAAACAGTCTGCCTTCAGTGTGTAGAGTCTGGTTTGGGCTAACTTTTACTATTGAGAAGCTTGATAGGCTGCTTGCAGTACCAAAGTGAGCTTAAACTAAACTAATTTCAGAATCTGTGTTGCAGCATGCATATACTCTAAAGCTAGCAGTAGTCCGTGCTGTTGAAGTAAGAGCAACTGTGTACTGGGATGGGGAGCCAGGGAGCATGCCACAGGGACTAGCAGTTTGCAAAATAAATACTAAAAAGCAAATAAACTAGAAATACTTTACTGAACACTAAAAAAAAAATTTCTGTCTACTGTTTGGCTTGGCCTGAGTTATTTCCCAGAACTATATTTTTAACCCTTTCACTCTTATTAATGGCATTATTCTTTAGTGACTTATGAAATAATTGTAATACAGACAAATAGTTACTATGTAGCCAAAATATAGACGTGTACATCTGATGTACAATAGATAATTTTCTTCCCAGAAGACACACAGCATGGCATAACCAGCAATTTGTATAAATACAATAAATTGGAGACTTAACTTCGCTTTCTTTCATTTCAGGGGGATGATGTTTGACAGTCTTGTGGCTTTCACTTGGGGAAGACAAAAATCTGTATCAGTGCCCTTCTTGAGAATCATTTTCCTCTCCATTTACCTGTAGAAGGTTAAACCTCTAGCTCACAAATAAACATAGACTTACTGAGAGCTTTGTGAGGTGGGGAATTCGTAGCAGGGAAAGCTTGACATGCTGTTAGCTTCTTGAAAGCTGCCCAAGCTGCATGAAGCACATGTTATCTGGTGCGTGCTGGTAAGACGGGGAGTGAGCTGGTTCCATGACCATCAGCCCATCCTGCCTTTAACAGAAAAGGCTCGGGACAGCTGGAGTTCTCTCTTCTTACCCCTCCTCCCTTCCTTTCCCCTTCTGGGATTCTGCTCCTTCTCACCAAATCACATGTTTTTCTGTGCATTTGAAGTTCTTGGAAACCTGTCATGGGCTGCGGAGAAACAGCCGCTCTTCTTAGGCTCCAGTGGTGAGAATCCCAGAATGTCACAGCCTTTTGTGGAGTTTGTGCTCCTCCACAGAAAGCTGCGTTCCTCATTGTCACACCACAGGCACTTAAGCAAATTTCTCCCAGCAGGACATTTGAAGCACCAAAGGCCGGGAATGCTAATGTTGTGTGCTGCACCAGAGCCCCAGTTGCTGGTCATGAAGGAGGAAAAGTTCCCTGATTATTTACGGCCCTGGCCAGGGAGCCAACACAGACACTGCTGCAGACAGGGGAGCCGACTGCCGGCACTGACTGAGTTTGCTGCACGGGCAGATACCAGGATAGTTTTCTAAACAAGAAATAATAACTTCAAAACCTGGACCCACACCTGCACCTGTGTATAGTATACTTGCACGGAGATTGTCAAATGCAGTCATTACTACTTGCCTGAAGTCTGGTGGCCAGTACGCCTGAAATTAGGAAATCAGGATGGTTTCACTGGGATTTCTGGCAGTGAAATCTTATCCAGAAAACTGGTATTGGGACTGACACCAATTGCTGCCAATTCCAAAACTGTTTTTCTGGCTAAGGCACCTACAGAATTCAATGCTTCCCATTTTACTTCAGCTACTAAGGCTGATTAATAGGAAACCTGTGAGTGCATAAACAGATTCCAGGCAAATACTTCTGAGGCCCTCAGTAAGGTGAAATGTCTCTAGTTTTGAAATTTCACTTGATTCTTTTGCAGCTCTGAATTTTACCAGTTAAGGTACAATTCTGTTCGGTCAGCTTGTAGTCTTGGGTCTTTTTATAATTAAGAATCAAGTTAGAGTAATGGTGCTCTAATTCTTCTGTGCTGTGGTAGAAATGTACCACTGAGAACACTGAAGTGTTTGCATATGTAAAGAAAGATGCACAAATATGAATACATTATGCTTGCATTTTGGAGTTTGATTTGATACACAACCTGGTACAAACGCGGGATGTGTAAGTCACAGTGCACGGAAGACTGTCAGTTCGGCTTGCTACCCACTTCAATACACGTGAATCAAGACCCAAAAGACATCTCCTTGAGAAGATACCCATAGAAGCAATCTCTATGTTTAGGTCCAAAGTCTGCTGCTGAACCGACTTATGAGACTGTTTAAGTACAGATCAGCCAGATGTAGACAAAATGTTCCTAGTGAAATAGGATCCTGGGATTTTGTTACATGCAATGTAGATCAAGTTTGTGGGTCACCTGAGATCATGATACTTGGGCCCAGTGTAGATTCACGATGTAATTTGGAACAATTGTCAGTGAACCTGGTGGCAGTAAGCTGAACTGGTCTGCTTCAGTTAGCTTAGAGATTCAATCTAAGCTTGAAAATTGATATTATTCGGTATCATCCCATAGACCTAGTTGGAAGACTAAGGGCCAGGTTGTCAGATGGGTCTACTGAAGTGCAAATCAGCAAGGCTGCCTGGATTTACATCCCTGCAGATTTTGGCAGTTCTCTTTGCCTGACCATCCACTTGAAATAAAATTTCAGAGCCATGAGATTAACAATGATCAGCTCATTACATGTATTCAGAAAAGGAGTACGCAAGAAAAGACTAAACATTTTTTTTGGTTTTTATCTCCTCTCTGACCCTTACCTACTGAGGGGATAACACAAGGGAAGTTCTAGTATATATTGCAACTAATGTAAAACATTCCGTGGACTTTAATGATGCCAGATCTCATTTTAAAACTTTCAACCTTGTCTGCTAAGTGTTTAATATATTAAGACACCGTGACTGAAAAGAGAAAGCAGAAAAGGGAGACGATGATCTTTCTGATATCTAAGTTCTTTATCTTAGATCAGAAGCTTGAAATATTAACTGAAGAAACTCCAATCTTTGTTACAGTTACATTCAATGTCTGAACTTTATTAACTTTGTTGGGGACCACTTGATATTTCAAGTCACTCTGATGCTTTTACCTCCCTCTTGAAAATGGAGTAGCTGTGTAGAGCCTGAGAACCTGATTAAACATTTCCTGGTACTGATCAGCTCTTTGTACTTGGAGACAGCAATAGTCGAGAGCTGGTTGCAGTTTGCAGGCTTTTCTCAGTCACGGACATAATGAATACAAGTTACGTGGGTCAAATTCTGAAGTCTTTATACAGTGTTTATGTGCTCCTGAAGCAAACTTACGTGAAGGTAAAGGCTAAGCAGATGCAGACTTGTCAGGATTTGTTCCTCTACGTAAAAGAGGAATGAAGTAAAACACACTATTCAAACAAACTTCATACTAAAAGCTTTTTGAAGAGTTCCATAATGCAGTCAGATGATGAAAATCATGATTGTAGAACAGGGAGAAAGACATGAAGAGGCTGAGAAAAGGAAGAATATTTCAAAGGCTTAAGAGAATTAGGCACATACCTTTCTTAAGCTCTTTTGAAAATCCAAACAAATAATATCTGATGATATTAAAAATGGACTGGTGTCATACAGGGATAGATACTCGCAGAAGGGCTTGCTTAGGCTGTGGGTCTGCAAAGGAAAAGAGGTTTTTTCCTTCTTTTTTTTTCTTTTTTTAGTCTATAGCAATGAGAATATTTGAAGGGACTTGGTGATAATGTTGGAAAAGAGGGAGAGCATGAGGAGGAGTCAAGAGAGGCAGGGTACAGGCAATACGAAGAAATGAGTCCTGAAGGATTTCAAAGGTGAAAAAGGTAGCTTTTGTTGGACCTGAAATGAATTGAGATCTTCAGACCTGCCTGAGGATGCAAATATTAGTGACCGGGGGCGGGGAGGAGGGGAAAGAAGAGGTCAGGCCAATGGTAGGAGAGAGACAATGGGCTCCTTTGCAGCACCAGCCTGTCTTTCACTTCACAAAAAAGGTTTTTGTAATTCAAATGAAATCAAACCCTCCTTACGAAAGGGAGCTCTCTTTAGAGTGAGGAACACTGCAACATATTTCACTCTCACTTCCCTTTGGTTTCACCTTACTTCATCAGTCAATGCATGAATGAATTCAGGCGGACCTTTTTTGTTGCTGCAATATCCCAGCGTACGCCAGAAATACAGATACGGTCCGGGATATTTTTGGAGCTTTCTTTGTATGTTATTTTTTTCTGGGAAGTGCTGTTAGATCAGTTCTCTTGTGATGAGTCCCAGAATGCTGATCGTGCCTGTGCACATTAATTTTGCAGGTATTAACTTGCAGTGCACCCCCAATGTTCTTTTGCATCCATGCTGAGAGACGGTCACTGGTTCAGTTTTAGAAATGATTCAGTTACACTCATTGCCCTGGAACTTTGCATTTGCAGATGCTGTTACACTGGTACAGGCAGTGTAGGCAGGTGGCCTAATCTAAACTTGTCACCCAGGCTGTCTTGATGGAAAGAGGAGGCATTTCTGGAAGGTAATTCAGCCTGTCTTCTTAGACGTCACTCCTAGAGTATAGTGATTCATCCTCTGAAGTTGCCTGCCTGATGCTTTCTATTGTAGACAGAACCTGTATCACTAACTTAGGGTAGGCTTCAGCTTCTAGGTAGGTGCAATTGGATGAGCTGAATCCTAGCCACAGTGATTTGTTGACAGAAACCATCTTGTAGTGGACCCTTGTCAAGAGAGTCAAAGTAAGTAAAAAGTGATTGGAATGTCTGGCTCCCTTGAGTACCATTGAAAGTCCCAGTGCTATGCAACGTCAGTATTTTGCAACTGTTTTTCATTAGCTTTGATGTTATAGACAGTAAAACACTCAATGGCAAGACAGATGTAAGATAAATCAGCCAAGCATGGTCATAACTGCATGGGCCTTAAAACGTAAGATTGGTTAAGGACAAATCAGTTTGGGTTTTGGAAATATCTTAGGCATATAGTTTATTTAAGCAGGGGCCGTTTCTCTTATGTAGTATTTAAAGAAATAATCCAGTTTGTTTATTCAAGCATTTTATTCATACATACACTTCCATGATTTTAAACAGCTGAGTTTCTGAATGCTTCCCCATATTTCATTTGGTATTTATTAGGATTCTGACTGCATGTCAAACTAAGAAGTGAGGAAGAAGAGGCTTCAAATTGCCAGGATCGGTGCTTAATTCATGATTATTAAGTTGTCAGTGTTAGTGGAGGTTTTGTAATATGTATAGATGTATATATTGCTTACGTATCTATACCATTTTTTAAAAAAAAATCTGTTGAAAACATGCCTCAGATAAAAACATCTCTCCCCATGTTGCACCTGGATTTTGCAACTTAAGCTGCATTTGTTTCGTGATGGTCTTTGCAGTTTCATCTGAGATGGAGACTACTTTTTTGCATGTGGTCATGCAGTCTTTTGTAGGAAGAGATGATTCATGCTGTAATATTCATGCGTTTGTGTGTGAAATGATTGTTATTGTAAATGACAACACTTGAAGGAAAAGAGTCTTTTTTAAAAGAAGAAAGTGTGGGCATGGGGCGTGGAGTTGGGGCATAAGAGCTCACGTCTTCCCCAAGCAAGACATTGTCCTCAGGAATATGGGAGTAAGAGTTATGAAGATCTTCATATTTGCTTTCAAAAGACAGTGAAATGAGTATCACAGAACAAAAATGATCAATATAAGTAGTTTCTTGTCTAACATAGCCCAAGATTATGCAAGGGCAGTAACCTTTGGAAAAGTGCCATTTTAAAAACTGTACATTAGAGTCTATTCAACCTGCTTAGCAATAAGCAATGATGCAAGCTCACAGCTCCGGCTGCATCTCTTTGCAAAGAATGTGTTCAGTGTTCCATAATGTGCATGACTTTTTTTTTTCCTTGAAATCTGTTTGGTTAGTTAATAGTTTAGTTCCTCTTGAGGGGATGGATCAAAAAATATAAGTATGTACCAATAAGCTTTGAGGCTTTAAAGCCAGTTTGATACACAAGAAGCCTGAAAGTAGGGCAATAAAGGATATTTGTGATGCTATTTCCTCTTACTAAACACCTCTGCCTATGAGGCAAGTCCCTGTTCAGCTGTTTGCTGGTGAATTCATTTGGCTGTAGATCTGAGCTCCCTCTTGCAGAGTTGCTCTCTTACAGCTGTGGCTCTTTATTGTTTCAAAAGGACCTAAAGAAGAATGTTCTCCATAAGTGAAATACCCTTTGCAAGAATTTCATTATAATGCAGTCATCTGATGCTTAACTTCTTTCTTCCTTTTCCAGATGCTAATAATTGAAAATGTGCTTTTATAGAAACGTTAATATAGCAGCCAGTAATTGAGCAATGAGTGAATACTGGATTGCCAATTTACAGTGTAAGAGGTATATTAATTTACTCTGAAAGTAGTAGAGTTGCTTCAGTCTTACTCCCTTTACATGCGTAATACTTGTGATGTCAAAGGAGTTCCATCTGATTTAAGCTTTTCTAACTGAAACTTCACTACTGAAAAACCTGAATCAGACTTAGAATTCTACATATGTATGCTGGCTTTTGTCCAGGAATGTAAGAGGTGTTCGAAAAGTAATTGTCTGAATTTATACAAAAATTACTTCATCGTTCATTATAATCCAGCTGTCTCTAGGATGAAAGTCAGTAGATTTTGGTTAGTAGTGTGTTGTACTGTGGGATGCTCTAGGAACAACAGAGCTGAAGTAGGCCCACCTCCTGGTGAAATGACTTGATTCCCAGTTGATTAATAACCCAAAGCTGTACTAGCATTCAGCAAAAGATCTGCCTTCAGGTAGTTACAACATGCTTAAAAGGAAATGCTTGAAATGAAAGACTTAATTTTCTATAGAAATGCACACTTACTTGTTCTGAGTAATAATGATAGAGACACTGTGGGATTTATTTTGTATAAATAGCCCTGTGCAGTCAGTTACATGATTTTGAGATTATTTACTGCATTGTCTCAGACTTCAGCGCAGGTGAGAACTGCAGTTGACATGTAGGATGCAGGATATTTGTGTTTCCTGTCATTTGTGTAGAGCTTAGCTTATAAACTGCACATCTGATGGAAAGCAAAAGAACATGATCAGGATGACAAGGTTCAAATCTAACAATTGAGTGTCATGAGCAAGGATGCACCTGCTCTTAAAACACAAACTTCAGCAAACATTCATTTTAAATCATTGGACTATTTCAGTAGAGCCGCATTCCCACAGGACTGTCAAGCTGCTTTGCTACAGACAATGGAATTTTTTGGTATATAATCAGTACTGCAGTGGAGTCAAAAGCATATCTGACAGCCATGTTTAGGTGCAATATTTATTCAAGTGATTAAAAAAAAAAGTGAAATTACACTTGCAAGTTCTTGTTCAAATCTTTGACAGGTTTTACTATGTATTGTCAGAGACAGATTAATGCATATCCACTCTGCCGTAGGTGAAGATGCTAGCAATGGTCAAACAGCAAAATTCATTGTTCACCTCACCTCTTCACTTTCACTGTGGGCGCGTTTTCTTGGAATCAAAATGTCTGTACTCTCAAGGAGCTTTAAACAATTGTGTGCACAAGTGTAAAGCAATTTATTTGTTTTAACGCTGAATATACTATTCGTGTATGGATCCCTTTGTTCTTTTGAATCAGTACTGACCACTAAGGAGCTTAACAAAATCGTCTGTCACTTGTCTCTCAGGGCCAATAAAAAATTCTCGTCACCTGTTCAGAAAACAGGTTTTACAGGACTGTGCTTTCAGCTCTTGCTCCTTTTGGATATGGTAGCCAGTTGCCTCATTGTTTGTTTCTGTTCTCCCTTTCATTTCTCTCTGGGTTATGCACAGTTTGCCTGCCTTGTTCTTTAATGAGAAATCTATTGGTATTTCCGAACACGTGAGGAAGTGTCTATTAAACCTGAACCTTGAGAAGGGGCAAACTATCACTGCCTCATCCCCAGGATTTGCCATGTGTTATTTATGCTAGATAGAAGGCCGTAAACACTAATTTTCCCTAATGAAGTTAAGGCTACAAGTCAAAATTCAGCAAAGGCCGTTCAAAAAGCATTTGAGATAAATTCCAGTTGATTCAGTCTGTTTCATGTGAGAACAACTCATGATTAGCAGACTCTTTCCTTAAATTATGCTTCATGCTTTTGTGGTTCAGAGGTGCAGTGAAGACATTCCCAGCAGCAAGGTTTCGTTGCAACCATGGATTTTAAGGAAAAGGAACTGAAGAACAAAACATTTTCAAGAAAAAGGGGCTGTTAGAAATACTTATTTGGTGAAATGAAGTTTTGTACCTAAATTGCATTCTAGATTTGTAATGTGTTTGTCTTGCTCTTTGTTGGAAGGAGATGGCTGTTTTTCCAGTCATTGTGAACTTACCTGATATGTCATAGTGCAGAAAGGAAGCTTTTCACTCTGCTCATTCTAATTTGTTATAGACTTGCTTGAATCCTGCGAGGCATTTGTACTGTAAGACAAATTGTAAACCGTGTTTATGCATGACATGAGGAGCCATCAGACGTGGCCTGCTGAGTTTGGAAGCGGCAGATCTCTAGGGCAACAAGTCACAGTGCACAAGTAAATGTTATGTTGATGCAGCAGCAGAATTTTAAACAAAAACAAATCCTCTGTGGGCTGTTTTCCTAATGATTAGCACACACGCATGGAAGATGAGACCTTCACAGGGCTTTGTCAAGAGAACGAAAATCTACCAGTCTGGTTTCCCATTTTTTCCGTACATTGTGCCATGACCTGTTTTTGTTCTGGACCCGTGGGTCCTGCTGGTCCCTTCTGATTGATGTGCAAGCAGTAGCCTGCCATACTGCTTGGGTGGCTCAGAGATCTGGGTCTGGCCCAGTGTGAGCACAGCAAAACACTACAAATGGCAAGAGAGCAAAATCAACAAGTGGGGGGATAGGAAAGAAAGATGTCAATATTTTTTCTGCCATCTTCTTATCTGTCAGATATTTTTTTTGTGAAATTTTTAACCTTATATCAGTTGTGACGAGCTTATAGGCAGATCGAAGGGAGGAGTCTACTTTTGCTACCTATTTCTCTCTCTAGCTCTTCAACATTGTCTTACTCATCTGATATGTGATTGTTGTTTTAGTGAAGTGTGTATCATAAGCCACTATCCTTCCCTGAATCCATGCTAGTTTGTAAGTGTAGAAAACTGACAGCATGCTGTGGTAGAGAGTTCTGCTTTCAGTTGCGGAGGAAAGATGCTCATGATCATCCTGCTGTATTTTAGGAATGATTTTCACAGTCCTCCAGCAGCTCCCAAGAAGGCTGACCACTGTGCTTCCACATGTCCCTTGAGGACAGTGAGTCCATTTGTGCAGAGATCAAAGGTGTGGCAGATGGAGAGAGTTAAGCTGAAAGTTTCTTGTGGCAAATGTCTAGGACTGCACCCCTTGAGTTCATGTATGAGTTGTATAGAATGTGAAGAGGTTGGAGCGGTCAGAGAGAGCAGACAGCATTCACCTCTGTAACATTCTAGATGTCCAGAAAAGCTCCTACCACTTCAAGTATTTACTCTTTAATTAAACAATATTTTGGAATATAAATGAGATACGGGTATGGCAAGTTTCTAAAGTGCTTCTTTTCCTTTCTCCCTGCTCCCTGCCTTGTCATGTCCTCCCCCAAATACCTGTCTGATTTTCCAGATAAATCAATTGGTCTAAGAAAAGACCATACCACTCCCTGTAGATATGTTTCCCAAAGAGAGTTGCATACTACTTGTGTAATGAGTCTTAATCTGTCAACAGGTGAATAGAGGGATGGTGTTGGTACACATGAGCCTGGAGCCTAGTAAAACCAGTAGCACAGAGGTAGTTGGGAAAACACTGACCTAAATGTCTGAACAACATCTCTGGGAAAAGGGCTGCTTTTTCCAAACTAGAAGCGGTTTGGAAGGAACGTAGTGTTGTCATGTGAGCAGGGCATGCAACATTAGCCCTAAGAGCTGCTGTTTAATAGGTCGCATTTATCATGCTTTTTAATTTGAATGACTGTGTTGCAAAAGATTCCGTTTGCAGATAAAAACGTGTTGAAAACTGGGGAACAAATAGTTCTGCATCCAGTAAGTTTAGGTTTTTTGGGGATGCATTTTGGAAAGCGTATTAGTAAATTTCTAGGCCCAAAATCTCTTCTAGCTGTGTTGTTTTAATGTTACTGGAGAGACTGCCACATGTGCACATCAAGACAAATCAGAGGCTGTAGAAGGTTTGACAAACTATCTGCAAAGCTGACTGCCTCTTCTCCTGCTACGTATTTCATCTCTCCTGTTCTCTCCCTGCTTCTGTGTCTTTTTCATTTTTTTCTTTCTCTCCTTTTCTCCATTTCTCATGCTCCTGTTAAATGATCTTTTCAGACAAGCATCACAGAAAAGCTGTTTTTTAGATTAACACACTTGGGTTTTTTTTATTGACTAGCCTGTAACAGCTAATGTGATTTGCACTTCTGTTTACTGGCTTTCTATTATTAGACCCAACATACTGAGACTAATATGCAGGTAAATATTAGTCACCAGTGGAGCTGCTAATTGTGTAGATTAATTAATCATTCCAATTGGATTTGTTGTCTCCAAAATGATGTGATTAAAACAAGGAAGAGGCTCTGGCTTATCTCTTGTGAATGAGCAACTTCAATATGACATGCTACCTCATATAAATCAGATGCCTCATTATTAATGCTCAGGTATCACACCCAGCAGTGAAGTGGGAGGGCAACAACTATTCCTGTCAATCCTCTTGCCATTAGTCATTGTGCTGAACGCTTCATTTCAGACAGTTCCCTGACTTTTGCCAAGATGCTGGGCAGTGCATTAGCATTGCAGCGGTTCCTGGCCAGGGTATTAGCAAGGTGGATGGGCTGGTTTTTATAAAATGGCTGTTCTGCCACTGGCACGCCTCCTGTTCCTTTACTGCAGGAAGCTGTTTTTCAGACTTCTCAATCCATACAACCTGCTCCAAATTCTCCATATCTAGCTGGAATCCAGCCAGGATCCTCTTCTTGTTTAGTAATACAAGAGGAGGAATGTAGTTGTGGTCCTTGAAATTTTTTCACAAAAAGCAGGTTGAGAGCCCAGGGCCCAAAACAAATGTAGGATCTGCGTGCCTCATTAATTCATGGTTCTTTGTTCTGTTTTGTTATTGATGCCTGTCCTGTGAAGTCTGAGTGGGTGACGTGATAAAGAGCTGTGGCTTATCAGAAACAGAGATGTGCCTCTTTTAGGATTGAAAGTGAGACAGAGGGACATGTTTGCTGTCTTCCAACCAAAATACCAGAGGTGGAGGCATTCTGTAAGCTCTGAGTTTGGTTTGGTGACATTGCTACTTATCAAGTTGTAAGCTGCTGCCAATCCGAACAGCCAAAAGCAGAGAAGAAGAAAAAAAAAAGCTGTGTGTGCATCAGCTGCCATGGACATTGCTTAGGAGTGGTTCAACTTTTAAAAGCCTTTTATTATCGAGCTGTAACAAAGCTGCTTTGTACCATAAATACAAAGAAATGACCCATTTCTCCTCTGTCTCAGGTGGGTAAAAAAAAGTTCCTTCCTTGTTTGTTCACAGCACTCCCCAGGGCTCACCCCTTTGTGTGGGAGGCAAGTTAGAAACCACTAACCAAGGACAGAGAGGAAAGCCCTCTTCCCCTTTCATGCATGGCAGTTATAGTTTATCAGAGCAGATTCTGTCCTCACTGGTTTCCCTTCAGTCTCGGCTGCAGGTATTTGCATCTCTTTACTGATGTCAGTGGAAGGTAAAATTCCCTGCTCTCACTGCAGAAGAGCCTTTTAGCCAATGGTCCCTGAAAAAGGGGAGATTTGAAGTAGAAATCCCGTACAGCATGCTTTGCTAAATCCTTCCCACTAGATCAAATATGTTGTGGGTGTATTCAGTGCAAATGCAAGTAGCTCCCCACCTGTAGTAGCCAGAATTATGCTTTAAAGGCTGGTATTGGAATCAGTGTCCTTTTGTCTGGTCTGGGGCTTTTTGTTGATTGCCACTTGAAGTCAAAGGTGTGCAGAGCTGAGGAAAGTGGTAACCTCATGTAGGTGAAAAGTTCCAGCGTTGTTTTGCCTGTTTATAACCAAATGAAACACAGCAAACAGGATAATGTGTCCCAGGCATTGTCTGGAGATTTTCATTTCCCTTCCCCAAGTACTGAATTTGTTGAACTTGTCCATAACCCTAGTCCATTGCTCTGACATGCCTCAGCTCCAGCAGCATGAATGTCCTTTTGTTGTTTTTTTGCAGTTTTTTCCAATGACATACGTCTTGATATGTGTCAGGCAGTCTGCCTCTCAAAGTCAAAACAGCTGCATCTTAGAGAGAGGGGAAACTTTCAAACAAAAAACAAACAGAGCCTTACTGTGGTCTACTGGTAGTAACACATAATTAAGTCTAAAAATTTCATCAGAGGGAAGACATTTATTGCCAGGCAAAACTCAGCAATGTTGTAGGATTTGTCTTTTGTGTTATCCTGAATGCAACTCTTGAATCTAAGAACTGTGGTGGTGATTTGGTAAATAGTTACATTTGCTAAGTCTTAAAGGTAATCAGCCACGCTGTGTTGATGGGAAACTAGAGGATATAAAGGAGTGAAATCCAACTGTGTCAAGAAATTTGAACACCATCTTTTTTCCTCTCTGCAGGCATTTCTTCACCGTATCCGCCAGAATGCTGTGGACAAAACTGAGAAGTACATAACCGAGGAGAATGTTAAGGTATTTCTTCCATCTTCCTCATTGATAAGGATTTCATACATAATGAAAGGCTGGATTTTCAGGGATATGGATATCAAATATCCTCATGTCTTATTGATGCTGATTATTAAACTGGTTCCCAAAGGAAAAGGCTCACATTGACAGTTTTTCAGTCTGTTTGCCCACTTGCTTAGCTGTTATCTTCTAACGTTTTTTCATCCCGCCAGCTAATTTCAGTAGAATTTGGTAAGTGCAGTGTTGTCAGAAACACTAACTTTTGGCAAGATTTATGAAATGGTGTATACTGGACAGAGAGACCTTTTTAGGGTCTTTGAGAGGAAAGGCACAGAATGTGCTGCCCTTGTCTGTTTTGCTTGACAGTAATCGGTGAGCCAATTTGCATCTGTTGTCTCTTACAAATCTAAAAGTGACAGGGATTCTGAGAAAGAGGCAGGAATATTCCTTTGGGTTGTAGTAGGATAGAATTTTGGCTCCTGTGGGAGGACTAAGAAATGGGAGACTCTAGCATGAGGAGGTTCCTGAGTGAATTTTGCACTGGAAAGATATACAGGACACAGAATACAGGGCTGTGAGGTACTAGCTTCTCTAGAGTCTGTGGTCACAGGGGGGCTTGTTGTGGTTTGTTTTCATAAAAATAACCAACACTTTCTTGTAGTAATTTAGCTTAAAAACCTTCTTTGTTACACATACACATGTGAAACTAAAACCCTCTTTGTACACATATGCAAGTGAAACCTCATGATCAGCAGAGACGATGAAGTGTGTCTGCCATCAGAGACTTGCTTATTGGGCTTATGTTTGATCCTGTAGCTTCTAAATCAGCAGAGACTTTGCCCTTTACATTAAGGGGAACGGCGTGCAGCAATAATGGGTGTATCACACTGGCCAGCACTCTGCAGCGGGCATGTTTCCTCAAGGCTGGTTCCTCCATTTTATGTAGCAGTATTACCTGAAGGTATAGAGATCCTAGCAGAGATCCTGTCCCCGTTATGCTACTCATTCTGTGGGCTATCAATACTGTATTATATTGACTGACTGGCATTAGCAGCGGGTGATAGCAAGAAGGTCTGGCAGGTTTGTGGAGTTAAACCTCTTGCTTTCTTCAAATTTGGAAGTCCCTGCTCCCTGGAAGCTCACCATCTACAGTCCAAAGTAAGTTTGGGAATGGCTGAGGGAAAAGTGGACAAATGATTAGTGATAACAGATCCTGTGTGCAGAGAAGTGTGCAAAAAATAAGCTCTGCATGAGAAGTAAACCTACACAACCATTTGCCAATTTGACAAACAACCGCAGATCTTGGTGAAAGTTGTTAATTCTGTCATTATTCTGATACCATTGTGACTGCCATATACTTGGATGCAGTACTCACAAAGCCCACACAGAAAAGTCCCTGCTTTCTTTCCTGATTATATGTATTTGTATTCTACGGTCCATCACATTCCTCTGGGGAACTACTACTTCATTTCTGTGTCAGTCTTGAACTGCCTGGGGGTGCCTTTGTGAGGGCCCATTAATTCTTATTATAATACCCAGCTTTCAATAACAGAGGTTCTCTTTGGTAATAAAGGGACTATGCCTACTGATGGTGAAGCAGAATCACAAAGGCACAGTTTTTCTGATCAGTCAGTTATCTCTCCCCCCTCTTCCCCCTGCCCTAAACAATGTAATTGTCTTTCCCGCAGCTGAAAGATGGTTGTTCTTTCCCTCTGCCAATCCTTGCTGGTAGAGGCAGGACAAGCAAGGCTGTGTTGGGACTTCTGATAATTCTGCCTGCTAATACTATGTATCTTGGTTTATCAGGGAGCTGTGAGCAGCAGAAAAGATGGCAACTTTTTAGGATAACTTGGAATATTGCTCCCAATATTATTTTTGCAGGTTTCTCCTACAACTGGCACTAAGCAGCAGAGTTTTCAATAATCTTTGGCCACTGTATCCCCTTCCAGAAAGGCCACATTGAGTCCTGTGCCAGGCCCAGTTTTTATGAGTATTTCAGTGACTAACAGCTGCAGCAACATCATCAAAAATGTTTTTACAGTTTATATGCTGCCCTATATGGGAATAACTATTGATATGTTAGTATTTTGCTGCATTCACAGTAGGACAGCAATGTCATTTTACTGGTACAGTACAGTGGAGGCAGCACAACTTGTCGGTGTACACAAGCTGCCGGACATAGATCCTTCGCATGAGGTTTATAAATGCTAACTGTGTATTGGATATAAAAGCAAATACAGCCAAGGTCTCTCTGCTGCCTTGACTTTTCAAGTGACTCCTGTTACCTGCGAAATCTGCTGCAAGCAGAGCTCTACTGACCATCACATAATTTATTAGATTACACAGATTCTTTGGATCACAAAATACCCTCCTGAAGACTGCTCCTGAAGGATAAAATCAGCCCTGAGAGATGTTTTCCTCTTCCTTGTTAATCCCCTTTTGGCACAGCTTCTGGCAAAGCCATGCAGAGGCTAATGTGTCATCACATCACTTTCAACCATGCAATAGAACCATCATATGCTCTGTTTGAATTTGCACTGGAAGTTTTCTGGAAGCAATTAAACAGTCCTAGGTCCCTGACCTTTATTCGCTGGTGGGTTCAGAGCCCATCAGTGCAAGTACAGTGTGTTGGGATCTTCAGTTTATTCAGAGCCAGAAAGGAGCAATGAGGCACAAGTAGACATAAATGCTAGTGCAGATACCATATGTTGGTATTCCTGAAGTAAGAGGTGAGCGAAGAAAAGGAAGATGTCACATGCTGTGCTCTGCACAAGCAGCCAGCTTGCAGGAGTTTGAGAAGAATGCTCTGCCTATCCTTGAATAACACAAGATACAGAATTGTGTCTGGGTACATGCACAGAAGGCTCCTTGAATTCCTTATCTTGTCTACCCCTGTAGAACTGAAGAGAGGCTGTTCTTAAACCAAGGATCTGTTTCATTCTTGTCTTTAATGATTAGAGTTAATTTACAGATTATTTTTTTTAATTACTGCTGCATCACCATCCACCAGGCTGAATCAGTGTCACATCTGGTGAATAAATTCCACTGCATAAAGTTGAAAAAGTTAATGTTACTGTAAGTTGCTTCAGAAATGTTAGAACATCTTAGGCTCGTTCCCCCACTAAATGCCAGGAAGCTGAAGGCTGGTTCTGTCAGGCTGCAGTCTTCAGGGTTCGTAGGAGTGACACCCACTCACTATGCAAGACCTGAGAGGCTGCTTCCAATAAGAAAGCTGTTTTGACTGCAGTGCACATCTTCCTTTGCAACTGGCATGGTTAAAGCAAAGTGGTGGAAAATGCTGTCTGCAATGTGCATGTCACTGCAGACTCTAGGTTTTGGTCTGCCTGTTCAGGCTTTCCTCCAGTGGCTGTCAATACTGATAGCTATGTCACCATGCATCAGGACTTCTCCCTGCTTTGTAGGTAACCTCCCACTTTCTATACATGTATTCACACTTTCTTTTCGTATTTCATATGAAGATGATTGCCTAATAAAACTCTATAGCAGCTTTTGTACTGACCGTTTGTTTCCCTTAGCACATGTATATTCTAATTCTTAGGGATCATTTATCTGTGAGATTGCACCGTCTCCTTTTAGTACACATCTAAACTAAGGGCCTCTGTCCCATGACAAATGCATTTTACAGTCACTGAGATTGGTGAAAGGGAGCTCTAAAATTCTGCTCTTGTGGTTTGGAAGTATTTTACACTATTCTGTGCTCCTGTTAGTGAAATGCTAGCTCGCACGTGGCAGAGATTTGGTCTCTTATTTACAGATAAATCTTTGTGAGTGATAACTTCATGTCCCTTTCTTCTAGAAAGTGATTTATAATGTGTAGAAAGGAAAGGCAAATGACTACCTGCTTCTATCTCCTGCAAAGTCAGTTTGGTCCTTGTGATTCCATTCACCTCTTCGGTCTCTTTCAAGTCCAGAGGAAGTCTCCTATGAGGTTGTTCACATTCATCATGCTCAGGTACCTAGAAAGATAACCTTCACTTACAGCAGGTACATCAGAAGCAACAAAGATTTCCATAGGAGGCCAGAAAAGGTGCAAATACAGTGTAATTCATTTTGTACCAGTTACTATTGGTGTGCAAATACAGTGTAATTCATTGTGTACCAGTTACTATTGGTACTTTAGATCCTTTCATAAGTAAGTCTAGAAACACAGTATTTTGGTGCTACTACTTTAATGTACCTGAGAGTGTTTTATTAACAGCTAGTGCTGGATTTCTCTTTCTGTATTTCAGATCTTATTTTCTAACATTGAAGACATTCTTGGCGTTCACAAAGAGTTCCTGGCTGCCCTGGAATTTTGTTTACAACCAGAACCTCA
>VXAL01014890.1:96830-122143 GCA_013399475.1 Chauna torquata
CTTTCTGCTCTTCTTTCTGCTCTTCTTTCTGCTCTTCTTTCTGCTCTTCTTTCTGCTCTTCTTTCTGCTCTTCTTTCTGCTCTTCTTTCTGCTCTTTCCTAATACAGTACAGCAGAAGAAAACTTCTGCATAAATGCCTGTCACAAGCAGAGCATTCTTTTAGCCACAAAATATAGACCTTGGAGGGAGGAGCAGGAATGCATGCTATTGGGTACTCAGAATCTCTTTATCACATCTGAGTTTTAATGAACACCATTAAACCATTAGTTTGAGTCACCAAATGAGTTATTCTGTGTTCACGGGCTCCTCTGGATGCTTCTGTTGAGGGAAACTAATGAGAAAGTGGACCGATGAAAATGCATATAAACACCATCCTTCCCAACATCCAGAGTGTTCTCTGCATTTCCACT
Source organism: Chauna torquata (assembly GCA_013399475.1). NCBI lineage: Eukaryota > Metazoa > Chordata > Aves > Anseriformes > Anhimidae > Chauna > Chauna torquata. The sequence continues at coordinate 97,241 of VXAL01014890.1, forward strand.
GGATTGGCAAAAACCTCCTGTCTGTGCTGCCGGCAACAGCTGGCAAACTAATTATGAGGCATATTAAAGATGTCACACTGTCTGTTGTGGCTTGCAGCAGTACCTGAATTCAAGAGAATTTTAAAATAACAGTAACTATGAGAGGAGAGGCTATGCTGAAGTCTTTTTTTTGTTGTGGGTGTTGTAATTTCTTCCAGGCCCTCAGTCTCCTCTCCGCTGCTTCCTAAAGCCAATGCTCTAATGCCACTATGCAGAGAAAGCTGCATTAAAATACAAAGCTTTGTTTGTGAGTATGGATTTGGCCCGATTGTCCCCTCGCAGCTGCTGAAATANCAACGCCACAGTTCTAGAATAGCCCTGGGGAAGGGTTATTTTACAGACAACTGTCTGTAAAAATACCACTTAAGAATAATGAGATTTAGGTAGAGTGTCTATGAATATTTCTTGAAGAGGAGAATTATTGAACTACAGCCAAAAACCCACTATATTTCAGTGTGTCTGAGCCACAGCACACATTTCACAGGGGAAAATGTTATCAGTGATGCCCCGAAGCAAGCACATCTTGGCTGAAATGGATTTAAACTTCAGCTTCTGTTGACAGGGCAGGTTTGCAACTGGGATGATTTTTGGAGCAAAGCTGTCCACATTCATAGCTGAACATAGAAATGTAGAACTAGGTTATCTCAAATACATCTGAAGTCCATCTGAGTCCACTACCTACCTCTGGCAGCACACAATACCAGCATCTTCAGGGAAATGTGTAAAAAGCTTATAGTAGGTCAAGGATTGTTTATCACAGAGATTAGATTATTGTGAAGAAATAGGGATTGGTCAAGGACTATAGGTTTTTTTTTCTATGCCATACTCAGTTTTTAAATTCCCCTTCTATGTCAGCCCTGAGAGATGAATTTCCATAATCTACTAAGAAATCAAGCATCTCTTGTTTTGAGGTAGTATGCACAAATTTATCTGTGAAATGATTCTTCCAGAATGCCCCTCTAAATGTGTGAGAACTTATTGTGTGGGTATTGCAAGGGTTGATCAGTCACTGCATCTGTTTCTCAACCTAAAATCTGTTTGGATTTGTATTTCTTTGATGTCTTAGTCCAATTTTTCTCAAGAGTTTATATTGTCACCTTTTTTACTATGTTCAAGCAGCATTGGAAGAGTAGTTCTTGTCCTGGGTAGAGAAATGCCCTTCAGCTTTGTCTGGAAAACACGTGGCTTCACAGAGAGTTAATGTTGAATCACGGTGGATTTTTTTTGTGAACATCAGAATTACTGAAATCTGATTTCCTTAAATTTCATTGGCTCTTGCAGCATTGTTCTCCATCCCACACAGTAGCCTTGCCTGCATGTCCCATAACATTTTTTGCTGGGCAAGCAGCATCATGTGCTGTGACTGGTTCAGAGTTACATTTGTGCTGTTTAGCCAGCCAGTGCACCCATGCTGTTTGTCCAGCTGGGCTTAGACGTAATGTTTTGCCAGAGAATTGGTGGATGTGATGCTGATGACTCACTTATTTCAGAGCTACATTTGATTTCCTTCAGACGCAGAGACTGGACTAGAGTTAATTACATGACTCCTAGTTAGTATGCTTTATTTTAGCCTTTGAGTTTTCTGGACCAATAGTGCAAACTTTGCATAGTGAATGAAGACAAACGGCCATGTTGGTTGTGGGCTGGATTCCTTTAGGTAACGGTGCATCTAGGTTTGCTGATTGTCATCCTATTCTTAGGACATTTTTTGAGTCACCAGCTGTATAATGGTCCTCTGGGAAGAGACCTTTCTATACAGCCACTGTTATCCAGAACAATTTTTCTTTTGCTGATTCATAGAGAACTTCGCAGACTTAACTTGATGGCCATATTTCAGTGGTGAATGAAGTCCCATTTTCTTTATCTTAGGAGTGGCAAAGTTCTTTGTGACCATAATATGTATTATAGAAACAGAAAATCATGTCAAAGAGCATGTGAAAGCATTGTGTCTGGGTTAACATTTGTTTCCTTTTTTGATTATAGAGTTGCATGCTTTTGGGAGGCAGAAAGACGACAGACATTCCACTGGAGGGTTATCTGCTCACTCCAATTCAGAGAATTTGCAAATATCCACTTCTGCTGAAGGTAAACCAACAAAAGAATTTCTCTAGCTAGTTGTTTTACTGTTGGAGTGATTTTGCAACTTTTTAGCCCTGGCTTTTGCTGTCACTATTACCTGCCTGGCTTGTACTTCTGAAAGTTGGATCCTCTCTGCAAAATTGGCTTTTTATGGGTACAGTCAAAAAGCTGGCTGATATTGACAGACTGTTAAATCTTGTAACAATGTGGGTAGACCAGACAGGGTAACTTACTGGCTAGCTAATGTCTTTTGACTTCAGATCTCTTCTGATGTTTAAAACTTGAGTGCTATTTTAGCCACTTCCTGAAAAGCTGTGTTCAAACAGAATTGTATCAGTATTCTGCGGAACTCCATAGCTCTGGGGACTGGAAAAGGGATACATCTTTCATCGCTAGGTCTCTAGCTTGAGTGTGTTCAGGTCAGTAACGATCAAAATTCTTTATCATCTCACAGCTGTTTGGTGGCTTGTTTGAAAACTGGTTGTCTCAGACAAGTTCCCAAGGGACAGGTGTCATTGCAGAAATTATTACTGCAACTGACACTAATTGGCCCCCTTGCTAGTAGTCTTAGCGTAGAAGTTAAAGAGTGGAAGACCTAAAAAGAACTAACTTGCTTCTCATCCCTTCAGGTCAGGGCTGGGCCACATGCCTGGTAGGGAGAAGGAAAAGGAGAAGGCAGTTTCTGGGAGAGCTCGCAACACCAGTGGCCTTGCAACTACTCTGGCTAAAAGCCTTGAATCTCCAGTGGTGTCAGTCTCTCACTCTCAATCAGAGTAACACTGCAGTTACTAAAATAAAATCAATTAATAAAAATATATAAGAAGCAACTACCTCTTATCTCAAGAGAAAGATCCCTTCCTTAGGGATCCTTTCTTAGGCAGACAGCAGGAAGCACATAGGCAGGAGAAGCTAATGTGCAACACTACCGCAGATGTTTCTTTCATGGTATTAATATAGACAGGGCAAAAGTGTCTAGATGAGGAAAGCACATAAGTGGCTCCAGCTCTGATTTATCTCCAGAGAGGAGAGGTTATATAGAGATAACTGAAAACCTGATGATGCCTCAGCTTAAGTCCACTGTATTTGTTTATTTGGGGCTAGTATGGAGAGAATTTGGTGCCTGTTCAGTCTGTGGATCTGCATGATAACTGTGAGCAACATTGATGTGCACAAGAAGAGAGCTCCTGCAGCATCTTGATATGGTGACCAGAACAGGGAATGTGGAGCCCTTGAAACATTCCTGAGCAAGTATTTTGCTAGCATTTTCTTATTTTCAGTATGTGGTGTGTTCTGTGATTGTTATCTACCTGAGTGTTCAAGACTGAAAATCAGAAATTGTCTTGATTCCTTACAGAGATCCCTTTTCTATTTTCTAAGAATCTTAAACCAGAGGAAATAGTGCCTGTATTCTTACCTTTGAAGTGATCTCTACATTTGTGCTGTTACTAGAAGATGAAGTGTTAACTTCCTGCAGATTTCCTGTCATAGTTACTCTTTGTATGAAGGGAGTCGTTAGTCAAGTACAGAGTCTGTGAACCAGGTTCCTTCATCTTGTTACTGATTCCATGCTGGAGACATCTTAATCTAGCCAGAGTGGTCAAAATCTGGTGTACCTTTGCTATGCTTATCTTAGTGATCTTTAACCAGTTTTATCTCCATACTTTTCAATCTTTTTGGACCAGAAGATCACTGTTACTGCACACTTTCTCATATTCTGCTCTGTGCCCTTCTTGGTAAGCTGAAGTCAATGCGGTTTCATGTATTGGCTCTGACCACCAGTCATCTCCAAAGCACAGTTCAGGGATCTCGGCTCTAAGCCATGCACACAGCTGATTTAGGGAACTCTCTACATCTCCAGCTCAGTGCCTNTACTGACAGAAGCTTGACTTGCAAATCAAAATCTATTCTGTTTTAAAAGTCCATCAAAATGTAAGAATATCAGAAACTGCCAGTATTACAAAATTTCCTGAAATCTCAGGGATTTTACTCTGAACTGTTACTCAAATGCCACAAGCATGCTTGCTACAGAAGTCCACTGGAAAGAGATGCACACTTCTTGATTACAAGGTAGTAGTATTATTGATGCAATGACTTTTTGGTATTCTTCAACTTAAACTTTCCCATTCCTCTGTACCATTATAGGACAAATCTTTCAGAAAGTACGCCGTTCTTTGTCAGCAATTGGAAGAGCTGTGATTGGAAGAGTTTCTCTTGCTCTTCTTTAAGAATTTGTTTTGTAAAGAGGGAGTGAACAAAAGACTAAAATAAAATAAATATTTCTAAACTGTAGTTCAAATCTTTCCCAGTTCAATGGCAGCTGAAGTAATTGTGCACTGGGGATCAAATTCTGGCCTGTGGAAATAAACTGGTGGTTTTCAATTTCTCACATATATACAGTCATATATGTCAAAAGGCCGGCTAGCACAAACCTCATTTCTTCGAAAGGCAAAAATATGACCAGCAAGGCTAAGACTGAAACAATGTCTCTTCCCTTCAAGCCACAATAGGGTAGAATGAAGATAAATTCACCTCTGATGCCAGCACGGTGCCTGTCTTGTGGGGTGGGGACACTAGTGTTTGGATCTGTTGCTGTTCACTCAAAACCACGCGTATGCGTAGAGCAAATAGCCATGAAGGGAGTGAGCGAGTGGAGCTGTGATGATGGGTCTTGTGATGTTGCATTCCATTTTTCTATGGATTTCTTTTTCTGTACAGGCTGATATAAATCACACGCTGTTTGCTACATGAAATTTCCTGAACAGTAAATAAAAGTTTTAAGAAAAAGCTGAAGGGAATTTAGTTTCTGTTAAGCAACAAATCTGCCTCAGTGAGGCTATGCCATTACTGGGGGTTGTTCAGCTCTGGAAATATTTGTGATCATTAGAACATCTAACTGATGGTGATTCTCAAAGTAGTGAGTTCATGGTGAATAAATTGTGTCATATTCAAGACTTCTTTGATACTTGGAGCACAAAGTTACCAGAGTGGTCACAAATGTTTCAGACTTCAAAAAAGCTAAGAGAAGGGATGGGCTGATTTCTGTTGGTGCTGACGAGGAAAACGCAGCTCTTCAACCAGAAAATAAAATAGATTTAAAAATAACACAACTGTCAAATTGTTTGCTCTCCCTTTGCTACTGAATTGCAGTTATTGCTCCTGAAATAGCTGTTTTGTATTCATGGAAATTGGATCTTATTTTATCTAATTCCCAGGGCAAACAGATACTCTGTATTCTAGTTGATTAGAGAAATCATAGACAGTTATCCTACTTTCCTATTTTTGTTTTAATGAGAGTTTGTGAACATCCAGATTTTCTGATAACTTTGATATGACCTTACTATAGTATAATTATTCAGTATAGCTAAGTAGTTGGGTTTGATAAAGGTAATATGAACATAGTAACTCGGACTTGTCTATGTTTGAAGGCCGGGCTAAATAAGAGGGTAAAGCACATTTAAAATGTGATAACTATTTTTGATTAATACCATATGTACGTATTGTTCTTCCAGAATAATAGCATCTCACATGAAGTTAATTTGGGTTACTTAATTAGAAATAGCATACTGGAATATCTCAAAGTGCAGATACACCATAAGCAAACATTGTCAGTAATTTTCAGTGTATAGTATGGCATCCTGTAACTGGTGATCTTATGTTTTCTCATTCTCTGATGAAGCTATTTGTGGTTTTTTGTTTGTTTGAACTGAAAAAATTAGGAGACAGAATGATGGTTCAGATGATGGTGATTGATAAATTTAAATTTTATTTGCAGTTTCCTTTTCTGTGCACCAAACATTGCAGCTTTGGAGTGGCTGACTGTAAACAGATTTTATAGTTTCTTGAGTTTTTAAATTTTTGCCGCTCTCCTTGGAAGTCTAATTTGCAAGCCTTATGTATGGTTTGAAGCATGGGACTCAGACCTTGCCATGGTGCTTCACAATTTCTGTGCAAATAGAGCAGTGATGATATTAATATTTTTGTCCCTAGTACAGTTTTGGTCTGCTTCAGACAGCATGAGAGAGAATTAGCACAGACTTGTTGGTCAGTGAATTAATTTTATCCCCAGCCCAAACCCTTCCTGATGTGATTATCTTCCACTTCTTCTCCTTGCTGTGACACTTCAGCAAAGGATTTGAAACCCATTTGTGGGACTTCCCCAAGTGGGAGCTCTGAATATTTGTCTTAGTGATGAGCTTCATTACAAATTTTCCTTAAAAGTGAGACAGAGGCTTTGAGTAGGCTTGAACAAAATGGAGCTATGCCTGCTGTGATGGGCATTATGATTTGGTAAGAAGACAAGAAGCAAAGGCAAATGGACGTACAGAACTTGAGAGTGTATACTGTGTGAGTGACTTAAACTCCAGTGCAGATGTGTACACTGGAAAGCTTGCTGAGTAAAGGTTTCTAGCAGAATGTTTTGGATTAAGGCAGCTCTGTCTCACTGATAATAATTGTATGACTCTGTATTAATTAGTGGTAACTATACTTCTTAGGAGTAGAAGCAGCTGTTGTGTAAACCAATCTCTGAACAAAAATAGCCTTTTTCCCCCTAATAAAGAGCATTTATTTCAGCAAGAAGAAAACCCTAGGGGAGTAGTGATCATGAGTTAATCACACCATTGGGGGTAGGGATTAGGAACAGTCATTTCTGTCTCCTTCCTCCCAACACGCAAGGAATGTGCAGCACATGATAGCCGCACCCCTACAGGCTACTGATAGCCCAGTGCATGTCACAGAGGTTGTTTCTTATTTGATGTCTATTCTCTTAAGGAATTGGTAAGTCTCCAGCCAGAAGTGCACATTCCACCTCTGATACTTTAAAAAATATCTCATGATATACACAACTCTATGGAAGATTTAAGGCAGTAATTACATATTGCTTCATGTGACAGAAGACTCATTGGCCCTAGGAGAGAAATTAAAACCTGGAGGAAAAAGCTAAGTGTCCAGACTCAGAGCCCTCTCGTAAGGGAGAGCCCAACAGTGAGGCGCACACACAGAGGCCTAAACAAATGCAGTGCCTGGACTTTGAAAGGCAAAGACGGGAAGCCAGTGGTGGGGAACAGGATGAAGAAAACTCACTCTCTCCCCTCTCCTCCCTCTCCATTCCTCTCAGCAGTGTTTAAGGAACAAAACCTTCTAATTAGCCATAATTGAGTATGTTTAATCTTTGGGGCTTTGCCCCCCTCCCAATCCGCAGAAGAGTGATGTTGCTCTTAGATTCATAATATTGCCTGGTTGAAATCCAAGTCTATGTAGCATAACATTACAATGTTAAAAATTATATATACCCTACAGAGTTGTAAGGAACACTGCCAATTTATAAATCATACTGTTTTCAACACTTTTTATATATAATTGCAAATAACTGCTAATATATATAAAACATGTTTTTGCTGCACTTTAATTTAGCACATGTTGCAGATTTGATGGCACATTTAAAGTAATCAGTTTTACTGATCTATTACTGTCTAGTCTTTACCTTGCAGAAACAGTGACATAAATTATAAATTTTAAAAAATATACAGCATAAAAACAAAAAACAAAAAAAACCAAAAAACTGCTGTGATTCACAGGTACGTGAAGCCTGGTGTAGCATCTGTTTTCTGGTTAGTTAAGGTGGAAAATATATTTTAATGCATGCAAATATTAAAAACTGAAAATTACAAATATAAAACTCCTGGAAACATTTATTTTTGCAGAAAGGTGTTGGGTTCTGTGTTTGTTCTTTTTTTCTTGTAGTTTTGGTTTTTTGTTTTTCTTTAAAGCACAGTTTGGAACTGAACTGTTTATTACCATGACTTTTTGAATTTATAAGAAATATGGTGTCTTTGTTATCTCTCTAATGCTGAGATGTTCACTAAATAACCAACGGATGTATCTCTGAAACCATATTTTATGCATGCGCTAGTTTGTAGTGCAAAGTGACACAGCCTGGCAAGCAATGATTTGCAGTGTTAACAGTCATTGCACAAAATTAGTGTTAAAGCCATGTGTGAGTGTCTTCAAGAGTATGAAGATAGGAAGAAGGAATTTTTAAAATATAGAGACTTACAAATTTTAACTGCAAAACATGTTCAGTTGTCACTTTTAAGTACACAATCGTTTTTGTGTAGCAGGGGAGGACATGGGAAAAGATGACAGACTTCTTTTTTAAAAAAAGATCAGTTAAGCAGAATAACATCCTTTCTGCTAGGAAATATTAAAATTGTGTTTACATTTGAAAAACCTCTAGTTTCCTCTGCCTGCCTGCGTTGTTCGCTCATCATCCCTCCTGCTAGCACTTTGCATCTTCCTGTGTAATGTTCTTGTTGCTGGGTTCTCTCCTCATGTTTTTTTTTTGTTTTGTTTTGTTTCTTTTTCTGTGTTAAGCACAATTAGTAAATAGACATGCATGAACCGCTGAAGTGACTTATTTCTTATGTGATTTAGTTTTTATATTTAGATTATGTCATGTTTGGAACTATTTTAGCCTTAAGCTGTTTAAAGCTGTATCTGATACTGAAATACTTCAGCTGGAAATCCTTTTACTACATTGCACAGTATAAGATTGACATTTCTTTGTAGAGTTCTCTTTTTTTTCTGGGTACAGTTAATAGGAAGTAAGGCAGCATTTAAGTCTCTAGCATGTCCTTGTCATGCATAGCTATTTCCTGATTGTTAGACTGTTTGGATGGAACTAGGAAGCCAAATAATCTTTTAGCATTCAAATGTAACAGCTTTGCCTGTGTATCTGTTACTTTTACACTGTTTCTTCCAAGGATAAGTTGACAAATTGTAGCTTCCCATTAGACCTTTGTGAATCTGTTTCAAAGTGCAATTTATTACCCAGGGATCCAAATCTGCTCACATAGAAGCACACGAAATTGTTGCATAGGTTCATCTACACTTAGGGGCCCAAGAAAGCTGGTTATTGTTTGAGGATCGCCTCTTCCAAGCTCAAGAATGATGCACCCCAACAAAGAGGAAGTCAGGCAAAAATGCAAGGATGTCTGCATGGATGAACAAGGAGTCCCTGGCCAAACTCAAACACAAAAAAGAAACAAGCAGAGGATGGAAGCAAGGACAGGTAACCTGAGAGGAATACAAAGACATTGTCTGAACAGCCAGGGATCAAGTTAGGAAAGCTAAAGCCCAGACAGAATTGAATCTGGCCAGAGATGTCAAGGGCAACAAGAAAGGCTTCTACAAGTATGTCAGTGCTAAAGGGAAGACTAGGGAAAATGTGGGCCCTCTCCTGAAGGATACAAGAGACCTGATTACCCAGGATATGGAGAAGGCTGAGTTACTCAATGACATTTTTGCCTCAGTCTTCACTGGCAAGTGCTCTAACCACACCACCCAAGCTGCAGAAGGCAAAGGCAGGGACTGGGAGAATGAAGAACCATCTGCTGTAGGAGAAGACCAGGTGTGAGACCATCCAAGGAACAAGAAGGTGCACAAGTCTATGGGTCCTAATGAGATGCATCCAAGGGTCCTGAAGGAACTGGTGGATGAAGTTGCTAAGACACTATCCATAATATTTGAGAAGTTGTGGCAGTCAAGTTCCCACTGACTGGAAGAGGGGAAAAAAAGAATACCCGGGGAACTACAGGACAATCAGTCTCACCTCTGTGCTTGGCAAGATCATGGAGCAGATCCTCCTGGAAACTGTGCTAAGGCATGTGGAAAACGGAGAGGTGACTGGTGACAGCCAACATGACTTCACTAAAGGCAAATCATCCCTGAAAAATTGTTGGCCTTCTATGACAGGGTTACAGCATTGGTAGGTAAAGGAAGAGCAACTGATGTCATGTACTTGGACTTGTGCACAGCATTTGATACTGTCCTGCACAACATTCTTTTCTCTAAAATGGGAGACATGGATTTGATAGATGGGCCACTTGGTGAGTAAGGAATTGGCTGGATGGCCGTATTTAAAGAATTGTGGTTGATGTCCAGGTGGAGACCAGTGACAAGTTATGTCTCTCAGGAGTCTGTACTGGGACCAGTACTATTTAACATCTTTGTCGGTGACATGAGCAGTGGGATTGAGTGCACCCTCAGCAAGTTTGCTGACAACACCAAGCTGTGTGGTGCGGTCAACACACTGGAGGGAAAGGATGGCATCCAGAGGCACCTTGACAGATTTGAGATGTGTGCCCATGTGAACCTCATGAAGTTCAGCAAGGCCAAGTGCAAGTCCTGCACCTGGGTCGGGGCAATCCTAAGCACAAATGCAGGCTGGGTGATGAGTGGATTGAGAAGCAGCCCTGTGGAGAAGGACTTGGGGGTGTTGGTGGATAAAAAACTGAATATGAGCTGGCAATGTGCGCTTGCAGCTCAGAAAGTCAGTTGTATCCTGGGCTGCATCAAAAGTAGTGCAGCTAGCAGGTTGAGGGAGATGAGTCTCCCCCTCTACTCTGCTCCCACCTGGAGCACTGCGTTCAGCTCTGGGGCACCCAGCATAAAAAAGACATGGACCTGTTGGAGTGGGTCCAGAGAAGGGCCACGAAGATGACCAGAGGGCTGGAGCACCTGTCCTGAGAAGACAGGCTGAGAGTGCTGGGGTTGTTCAGCCTGGAGAAGAGAAGGCTCTGAGGAGACCTCATTGTGGCCTTTCAGTACTTAAAGGGGGCCTACAGGAAAAATGAGGAGGGACTCTTCATCAGGGACAGCAGTGATAGGACCACAGTTTTTAAACCGAAAGATGATAGATTTAGATTAGATAGCAGGAATAAATTTTTTATGATGAGAGTGGTGAGGCACTGGAACCAGGTTGCCCAGAGAAGTTAGGATGCCCCATCCTTGGAAGTGTTCAAGGCCAGGCTGGATGGGGCTTTGGTCTAGTGGAAGGTGTCCCTGCCCATGGCAGGGGGTTGGAACTAGATGATCTTTAAGGTCCCTTTCAATCCAAAGTATTCTATGATTCTGTGATCTGATTGTGTTTTAGCTTAGTAAAAGAAAGTTCAAAAAGGATCTGATATGCTTTTCTAGCATCTCACATGGATATAAACTTCTTCTTGACAGTAATAGGGGAGGTCAGAAGCCACACTTATTTTTGTGTTGAGCTCAAATAATTTATGAACTTTGGTAAATAGCAAGTGCTGGCCATCACAGAAACTTGGGAGTGTCATAATTCTGTTTGTCATAATTCCTAGTCCTGAATGAACACTGAGTCTGAAACATTTAAAATACATCAGACCTACACCTAGGGAACATGTCTGATGCATCCTAAACATATCAGATTCATTGTAGGTGGACATGGCATAGAAGTCATCCCTGTAAGTTAGGTCTAGGTTGTCTCACATGTTGCTGCACCTATTATGAAGCTGGCATGTATATGTGCATCTCCAGTTGGGCTGCCAGGCATCCAGAAATCCCAAACAAATGTTAAACAGGACATAATGAAGGTAGTCCTGACAGTTGCCCACCACACATAAACAATACTGCATTTTTCATTTAGAAATCAGACATTTGCTGCATGTACTGTTCAGTCTGTATACTGAGTGGACAGTCACAGCTTTTCCTGATTTTTAAATAGAACATTTTGTCTTCACGTGCCATGAAATGAAAACAGTGACTGAAACACACCATAGAAGAGACCTTGGAGAATATCTGCACAAAACCTGAAGCAGTGTTGTCTAGACATTTTAGTTTTTAGATCCTGGAATGTTAGATACAAATTAAACAACATCATTTGAGCACTGAAAATAGAAAGGGTAACGCAAGTAGGAAAGAGGTATGTGATACTTGCAGTGCTGCTATCCACAAAAAGGGAAAAGCTAGATGCCTTTGTCTTTTCTGACAGGTAGTTGAGATGTAGGCAACATTTACTCAGGGACCAGGTTGAAGGGGGATATTGCAGAGCACTCTTGAACTCAGTCTGAGGGTGCTCACCCATTTGATTCTTCCAGTCCTCTCCTTGGTTCCAGGTGGTTCACCATCCTGGTAACATCCTGCTTTGCTGGAGGTGTGGCTTACAGCCCGCATAAGTGGTAAAGTTCTCTAGGAGAACTGGGTGAGAATATTGCAAGGGGCATGCTAAAAAAGAGATCTGCTTTTCCACTGTTGCAAAGCTACAAACCAAGACAGAAAGGCTGCCTAATGGCCAGGAAGATGATGTGGATCATGGGTGTGATGAATGGTCTGGGAAATTGGCCTTATTTCATTACATTAAATGATATCTATAAAGTGCAAACTATAAAGCACAAGAAGGGCTTTAAAAAATCAGAATAATAAAGCAGTATGAATTACAAATTCCACCATAGATATTCTAAATGTTTCCTGTGCATTTATTACAAGATGTCACAACTGTGAAAGTTCGTGCTTCCCATACGTGTATCCTTCATACTGAAGTGCTATAAGTGGGCATTGTGCTGCTGTGGCAATTATGCGGTTCCAGGTAACAGAGTCTGAGAATCTTTCACAGTCTTCTGTGTATTCATTCTCATATCCTACTGTAAAATAGGACTGTACCTTAATCCTTGTTTAACATGTAGGAGAAACTGAAGCGTGGAGAGCTTTAGTGTACTGCTTAGTGTCACATGTGAAGTCCATGGGAAGAACAGGGAAATGATTTTCATCCCAAGCTGATTACTTTACCACTGGATTATCTTTCCTTTCTGCATGCTGTTCAGAAGGACACTACAGCTGGATGTGGATGTCTGAGTGCTCTGTTACTCCCTTTGAAAAATCAGTTGGGCTCTGTGTATAGGTGCTATGAGTGGCACAACCTCAAACTTTGCAGCTATGAAAAAGCAGTGAAATAAAAGGAAACTGCTGTGCCAAGAGGAGACAGTTCCCATTTCCGTCTTTGCTCGTTAAAGAACAGATTTTTTTTTCAAGTTTATGATACAGAATATTTTTGCAGCTTTTTTTTTTTTTTTTCAAGAGGACGAGAGAAGTCAGAGGATAATGCTGAAGATTAGAGAGGCTGTGAAAAATACCAGCTTTTCTGTTCTCAACTGCTGGTTAGTCTGAAGGATTAACAAGTCTGTAGCTATAAAGTAGATGTTTTATGAATTAGTTTAAGACATTCTTTGCAAGGAATTGCTTTCTGCAAGTCTCCACAACCTCGTGTCCTAGGTCTAGTAGTGCATAAGTTGCAATACACAAGATAGTTATTCTAGACAGCAATATCTGAGCTTTATGGAGGACAGGGCAGTCATACCCAAGGTTTGCCATCTGGTCTCTCTCTCAGCTGCCTTTCAAAGTGTTGGCAAATGCTCTTATAGTTTACACATCATAAATCTGTCACTAAAATAAATAAGCACCCAGAGCTCCCTGGCTGTATTTCAGAAGTGCTGGGCTCTGTTCTTTCAGGGGATGCCAGTGTCAGAGCAGCAGGGTTCTTGCTCAGATGGTTTAAGACTAAGCAGTGGTGGGACAAGCGAGTCACCTGCCCTGATGGACCGCCACTTCTCTGACTGTCTCAACTGCTGCTGCTGTTGGTGCAACTGAGTGCCCCAGCCAACACTCTCCCTGCCTTTTCCAGCCTCCCCTCCTACTCCTTGGTCAGCACTGCAGGCAGCTAGCAGGAGTAGGGAAGGTGCTGCTTTCTGTCCTCCTTTCTTCAAAATCTTCTTTGGCAAGACAAAGCATCATTCAAAGTCAGAAGATATATAGGGGAAGGGGAGAATGGAAAAAGGTTCATGAGTCTCAAAAAGCTTCATTTTCCTCACAATAGCAGCCACTGCAGAAAATGCTGAGGGTTAGAAAGTAGGCACTTCCTCCTGTATCTTCCCTCCCTGCTTGGAGACACAGGAGCAGCTGGGGGATGTTCTGCAGAGTATGAGGGTACGATAGCTGGGGGTGTCAAGGGCATCAAAGTTGCAGTCTGCTGTGCTGCTGAAGCCAGTGCGATGGATGTGTGCCACAGCTTGTCTCCCTTTGCCTACAAACAAACCTTGAGTTCATGCTCATGCATAAGTAGATACAGTTTCTGCTCTAGCAGATGTATTCTTGTCTGTGTTTATTGCAGTGGTCTGCTGTGAATGAAGAGCTCTTTCTATGTATCTTGGTGATATTTCAGAAAAGGATGCTTATACAGTGCTGGTGTATATGTATGTTTCCAAAGGAGTGTGGGTAACACTTAAGCTGCAGAATTTTGTTGATTTTAATGAGTCATACAGCAAAAATTCTGCACTCTGTTTTGGAAGCAGAGGCTAATGTCACCAAGGTGCAACACTCTCTCCTGCCTTTTTTTTTTAATTTTATTTTGTTTTATTTTTAATGCTTACTTTCCCTGACCTTACTTTGAACAAAAGTGGGGTAAGAACTTCCCCAGGGAATTGCATTTATGATAGCAACTGACAGTCATAGCAGGCAGCTTTTCTTTCCTCTGCATGTGTTACTCGATAAATCATCCAAGAGTTTAACACCGTTAACTCCTCTCTCTTAATGGGGATTCCCAGTTGTCAGCACATGACCCATCTCCTCCATCATCCTTCTGACAACAGCCATTGTCAATCACAGTTTATAATTTTGAGGAAGGAGAAATTGCAGCTGTGAATAAATTCTCAAAATACCAAATCTATGCAAAGAATTGAATAGTATTTTACTGGACAAACATGGATACTCCCACCCACTCATTTCGATCTTTCTGTCTCTAGGATCTGTCTGCGTGGGAATGAGTACCTCCCATTGCCATATTTTGATTCTCATGAGACCTGTCTTTTGCATTTTTTAAAGGTGCCTCAGTAACCAAGTAGTTTAATCTCAAGATGCAGACTTCAGTTTAAAAGGTTCTGCAAAACTGAGAAGTTAATAAAGACAGTATTCTGCAGTTCTGTAACACTGGGTGTCAAGATAGTTTACCAGTGCTAGTGAATTCAGTTTTGTTCCAACCAGTTCGAGGAAGCAGAGAGGAAGCTCTGAGAGGTTTTGTGACAAGGGCAGAAAAAAACTGTACTACTTTTAGAGTTAGCTTCACCCTTTAAAATATGCCTTCCAATTTTGCTGTAATTTGAGCACCTCAGGGGCTAATTGTTTATTCTACAGATGTCCTGCTACTAGAAAAGTACAGCTAGGTATGCACAAACCTGTCAGATGCTAAAAGTGACTTCTGTCTGAAGAACTTTGTAGAGCAGGTGTATGAATCAACACTAGGACAGAGAAAGCTTCTTGATTTAGTGCACAGTGTCTGGATTAGCAGCTATTGTAGTTACTATAAGGTAATGCAAGCTTCAGCAGAACTTAGCTTTAGCCTGCATCCCTTCACTGTCCAACAGGCTGTGTAACTTCACCCTAAATGTAACTTGATTCAGGGTGTGTGTGTGGACACAAGTCAGTTTAGGAGCAAGGCTACAGACTACAGAATAAACCTTGTTGGAGCCCATGACAAGCATTCAGGGACTGTAATCTCTCACCTTGGATGAATACCTCCTGAAACAGTTAGGCTGTCTTTGCCCTTAGCTGCAGGAGCTATGGACTGAAGCAGTTTAACGCTGTTCAGACTATGCTGCTGTGCAGGCTCTCTGGCTACATTCAAACTCATTTTCCTCTCTCATGCAAAATGATGCAATTCAGCAGCAGTTTGCCATTTAGTCATGGGACTTTAAAACAACCAAATAACATGTTGAGGCAAAGCATAGGGAGAAAGAAATATTCCAGGCAATCTAAAAATGTGGGTGTTAAACACCATATTATGTATCAAGAGGAAATTACCAGCCTTAGTTAAGGTTTCTTTAATGCATCTTTATCCAATTGTGGCTGACTATAAAATAGCATTGGTCTAAAAAATGATTAATTGTGAGTTGACAGTGGTTACCCCGTTTGCCAAACTCTGGTAAATATTGTCAGGTCCCAAGTTTTCCTACTGTTGTTCTTCAGTGGGTGGTGTTTATGGGATATTGTGCATTGAATCGAGTGAAGCAGAGTCTCTCAGGAACTCCTTCAGAGCAGGCAAGTTGTTCATCTCTGTGTTACTCTCTCCAATCAAAACATGTGCCCCAGCCTCCTAAAGGTAATCTGGGGAGGAGTCCGTGTTAAACTCCTGCTGCTCTCTTGGCACTTCTCTTTCCCACTCTATCACGTTTGCCTTTTGGGGAGCCCTCTCCACTTGCCATGCGCCTGTCTTGGAGGTAAAAACACTGAACTGAGCACTAGAAAGCCTTGGTTCTGCAAGTCACTTGCTATTGGACAAGTTACTCTTCTTTACATTCATTTTCTTCTTGTTAAAATGGGCATGATACATACCCGACAAAAAAACATGGGATAGCTGTGGCTACTGGATTTCTCTCTGATTTCCAGACAGTCAGGCTCCCTGCACAGAGCTGGAGGTGCTTAACTGAGTGTGGTGGCTGACCTTGGCTGGCTGCTGGCTGCCCACCCGCTGCACCCAAACTCCCCTCTTCCACATGATGAGGGGAGGGCGGGATTTGCCCTTTCTTAAACACAAATAGAACAGAATAGAATAGTTCAGTTCAGTTGGAAGGGACCTACAAAGATCATCTAATCCAACTGCCTGACCACTTCAGGGCTAACCAAAAGCCGAAGCATATCATTAAGGGCATTATGCAAACGCCTCTCGAACACTGACAGGCATGGAGCATTGACCACCTCACTAGGAAGCCTGCTCCACTGTTTGACCACCCTTATGGTAAAGAGATTTTCTGTGATATCTAGTCTGAACCTCCCCTGGTGCAGTTTCATGCCGTTTCCACATATCCTGTCATTGGTGACCAGGGAGCAGAGACGGCGCTTCTCCTCCTCAGGAAGTTGTGGAGAGCAACAAGGTCGCCGCTCAGGCTTCTTTTCTCCAGACCAGACAACCCAAGTGTCCTCAGCCTCTCCCCACAGGACATGCCTTGCAGCCCTTTTACCAACTTCATTGCCCTCCTCTGGATGCTTTCAAGGACTTTAACATCCTTTTTACATTGTGGAGCCCAGCACTGCACCCACTATTCAAGTGAGGCCGCTCCAACGCTAAGTATAGCAGGAGGATCTGACCGGCTGGCTGTGCTGCATGTAACGCACCCTGAAATGCGGTTTGCCCTCTTGGCTGCCAGGGCATGCCTCTGGCATGCTCGCTGCTGACCCCCGTGGCACAGAGCCGTGAGCGGCTCAGCTGCGGCCTGCGCTAGGCCCCCTGCGGAGCTGGCTGGAACCGGCTGTGTCCGGCCGGAGGCAGCCCCTCGCCTCTCCTCACAGAGGTTCCTGCAGGCCAGCGGCTGACCAGGACACCTGACACACCGAGGTATCTAAATTAGGGGTGGCATCGTGCTGGGATCCCTCTTTAGTCAGTGAAAAGAGACTGGCTTCTCTTAAGGGCCATTCTGGTTTTAGGTGAATCTGATGTGCATGCTGGTAGCATTTCTCTGCTGCTTATAGATCTAAACAACTCAGCTCCTGAAGCTTCACGTGTGTTGGGATTAGTCTGCACCTGACCACCTATGTAAGTACTGTGTATGGCATATACAGCCTAGCATCGTTCCCATAAGGCCTTTCCTCACACAAAACCTAGCTTCCGTAGCTCCGGTTGTTCTTAACGAGACCTGCTATAGGCAGCATTTTCATCAGATTGAAGGGGCCTGGTGCAGCTTCACTGAAATACTGGTGCATATCACGGGCAATGGTATAGGATCAAGACCACGGCTAGGTCCAATGCTTGTCTTTGAAGTGGGCAGTGCGTTTTTTTATGTAATAACTTATTTTAATTTATTTGGCTTTGGGTCATGCTAGAAGCAAATATCTGTGACACAGCAAAACATATTTGGCTTGAGCTCTTTTAATTTGATATATTTAACATGATTCCTTTGTTTAATTAGCAGCATTCATATCAAGCAGCAACCCTGTACACGTGAAGAGCAGAGAACAGTATCTACAGTAACATAACCACAACTTCTCTTTAATTCTGCAGTGGTTCTGGCATTTTCCTTTAGGATTGCTCTTTAATGTCGTGTTTGCTTTCTGCATGAAACTTCTAAATTTGTGGGTTTTTTTTCTTTTTTTTTTTTAAAGGAATTGGCTAAGAGGACTCCTTCTAAGCATCCTGATCACCCAGCTGTCCAGAATGCATTGCAGGCAATGAAGACGGTCTGCACAAATATCAATGAGACCAAGAGACAGATGGAGAAACTGGAAGCCCTTGAACAGTTGCAGTCCCACATTGAAGGATGGGAGGTATGATGCAGGACTAGCAAGCACCCTGGAGACAGTTCACTGCATGTTATAGCGGACTGAAGTTTGGTGGCTCATACTGTGTACAGGGATTTCTGATGTGTAAATGCACTTGAAGGTGTGGGTGGCATCACTTTGATGGGTTTAGAATTCAGTATTTATTTTTGGAAGCACAGGCTGCTGCAGCTAAATTGTAGCAGAAGAAATGGATTATGAAAGAAAGAAAAGTGTTAGAGCTGGAAAGGACTGAAATTTCAAATGGGCAGTTTTCATTTGAAGGACAGAACTATAAGATGAAACCAGGAATGGTCTAAGTAACGCAAGCTTCTCTGTCCGTTCCTACAAGCCTTTAGTTTTTGTGGGAGCTTTGAAAATTGGCTTCATACAGATTTCCTATATAAAAGATAAAGGTTAGATTAGAAAGCAACTAGTATATTTGTATTTGCTCCAGTTAAGTTCCTCATGGATGTGTTTCTAGTGATGTGTTTATTGATAGGTGGACCTGTATAGGTGGAAGCATTTACTATGGAAGAGAGAAAAATAAGAGGGGGAGAGAACTGGGATGTAAAGCTTGGAAAAAGAGGAAATCTAGAAAAAGAGCCACCCAGGAGAAATATTGGGAGGTTGGGGTGGAGCACAAAAGGGTTGGCAACTTATCTGGTGATGACTTTAGTGGAGGCCCTTGAATCAGTGGGTTTGGAAGCCTCTTGGAGGTGCACAACAGGGAGTCAGTGGTGTTAAATGGTCTCATAAAGAGACTGGCGTCGGCATTTAGCAAGATTGACTTTTAAAATGTTAAGGCTGATCATTGCCAGCTGAGGACATCTTTTTAGAGGTCATGTAAACTTCCTCATATTTGGGTGCTCTCCATGACTCTCTTTTGGGTTGTTTTTTCTGTCTTTTGTGTATATTTTAAACCTTGCTCATTTTTTCCCTGAAGGATGTTCTTGGCATCCAGCTAAAGACACGAGAGCAACACAGATATCCAGCTGTGTATTTATTTTTTGGATAGCAAGCTCAGCAAACAAAAAAAGTCATATAATATTCTGTATAGCAGGACTTCCATAAACAGTTAAAACCATTTCAGGTTCAATGCAACTCATGGGTCATCTAGGTAAGAGGCATGGTTTGAACTCTAGAGCTTGAAGCATGACTCTTAAAGTGTCCATGATGTCATAAATTAAGTGGTATCAAACTTATTGCAGTTTAGGGGGCAGGGGAGAGGGTTACTAATCCACAGCAACATTCTGGGTCTGAAAATCCTTTCAAATTTGTTTATATGCACTGTTTGGTAATGAAGTCACCTATGTCACTCAATCCAAAATTTCAAAAAGGGAGAAGTGTGTTTCACTCGCAGTAAGCTGTGGAAAGTTACTGAATCTCCTAGTGGCATATTAAAAGGAGGAAAACCAGGTTTATAAATCACAGATGCAGAGTAATGCTAAACATGATCACATTTTTTCTTCTGTGCACATAAAGAAATTTGAAACTGATTGACTGTTTCCTATCTTTGGGTTGCCACAGTGCTATGGTCTTGCAAATTAGGACTATAGTGCGAAGTGCTATGTTAGTAAATAACTGTTTTTAGTTCTTTCAGATATATAACACAGTTTATTCCTAATGAGAAGGGCTCCTAACTCCTATCCTGTGGAATGTTGCAACTGATGAATTAAAACTAGCTTTAATTTAACAACGCAAGGATACAAACCACAGAGCTGTCTGTAAGAGAAAGTGTATAAGGCAAATTTCATGTTCAGATTTTCAGTTTATCTGATGGCAATCTCTCCTAGGAAATAGAAAATCTCTCTTTTCTATTATCATAGTTACAGATTCTGAAACATTTGTGTCCTGTATATGTGGTTATATACCATATGTACTAATCTGATAAGGCCCATAGCTTGCAGCAGTTTTAGTACAAGGCATCTAAATTGTCAAAAAGAAGTAAACATCAGCTTACTTGTGACCAAGTTTTTTATGACTGTATGAGATGTAGCCTGACTCTGGGGAGCATGCAAGCAGCCCAACATGAAGCTTGGTGGTAATTTTTTCACTTAATTTGGAACAGGCTCCACCTTATCTAGAGTTTCTGTTTAACCACACCAGCACAGTTTCACTGGTTTCTGTGACCATGTACTTCCTTACAACCGTCCTAATGGGACCATCCCTGGTCTGATCTTCATCTTACTGCCATCAGTGCCACCCTCAATACTTCCAACATGAGGAACAATATAACATCATTTTACTTCTGCAGTGCTTCTACTTTTTGCTCTCAAGAGTCATCTGTAGCTTCACTAAGAGCAGTTGTTATTTTTTAGAGCATTTACCTCAGTTCCACATTTTTTCTTCAGAATCTTCACCTACCAGTCTGTCTCTCCCTCTAATACAACCTTTCTCACTATCATACACTAAGCATAGACTGCTATCATCCTATCAGTCTCTTTCTGAGACATATTATAATCATGGGTCAAGTTAAAGTCGGCCAAGTCTGGGAAGCCCTTGAAGGCCTGCAGCTTGATCAGAGGTTTGTTCATCTAAATGAACTCTGTTCAAGTTCATTCTTCTGGAATGCACAGAATCCTTGTAGATGTATTTTACGGAGTAGTCTCAGGCAGGCAAATTTGATTCTGGTTAATCCTTCTGGGAAACAAATATTAGTTTTAAACAAGGGGAAAGAAAGTAGAGGATGCATGAGACGGCCAGCTTTTGTGTAGAATGTTTTTGTTTGTTTAGCGAAGAACCAGTTAATATGCTGTTTCTATTAATTATATATTGATTATTCTATGGGGTGAGCTCCTCCTCATGAGTTCTTGTGAATTATTTTCACTGAAAAATTGCTACGTGAAGAATCCACACATTCTTCTGGTCTGAAATGTTTAGGGAAGCAAAACCCCCATCAGAGAACAGCATGAGTTGTAAGACGTGTTAGTACTCAGGCAGATCAATCATTTTATAATTGGCTGTAATTTGCAATTCCACCAGCTATAATGTTTTTGGTTTTTTTTCTGCCTGCAGCTTGGTCCCACTTAGAAAGGTGAGAAATCCTGTCTTGTCTCTGAAAACATCAAATAAATCTTCCTGTTCTGTTTCTTACTATTGAAAAATCTCTCAGATTGGTATAAAAGCTAGCTAGGTCA
The DNA here is from genome assembly GCA_013399475.1 of Chauna torquata. NCBI lineage: Eukaryota > Metazoa > Chordata > Aves > Anseriformes > Anhimidae > Chauna > Chauna torquata. The sequence goes on from VXAL01014890.1 coordinate 118,594, forward strand.
TATAAATGTAGCTAGGGCAACAGCAAACAGGAAATGCATCAACAATGTTCAGATACCGTCATGATGGGTCTGATGGAAAACTAAAGATTCTTAGATTTTAAGTTGAGAAGCAACTGTAGCAATCTTTTGCTTTGACTTCCTGCACAAAATAGGCCAGATAATTTTACCGAGTAATTCCTGTGTCGGTAAAAGATTAAGTCCAATTACTGATGTCACTGTGTTCCTTGCTTTTTCTGTCCCTGGGTATCTTTTAGTAAATTAAGTACTTGATGCTGATGTGCTATGAAGCCTTGATTTCTACATAGGCGAATCGTGTGGGGAGTATGCTTTTATGTTGTACATTTGGTTAGAACATTCTGTTCCTATCCGCATATGTGTTAATAGGCTTTTGGGATTATAATTCTGATACATAGTGATTTCTCTTGGAGATAGTCATGGTCAGCAGGTCATTTTCAAAATAACAAGTGCTTATTTCTGGACGTATATTGACTATTCCATAGATGGATTAAAAAAATAAAAACATATCAGGGCAGCAGATGGAAATATTGCATCTAGCTAGTTCCTGCATGATTAAATCTAAAACGTACAGAAACACATATGTGGAATACAAAAAATTGGTGTCCATCCTTGGCAGTCTTTAAAGCTTGTTAACTAAAAGAAGACACAGCACAGCTGGCAAGGTTTGATTTAGAAAACAATGTAATTAAAACTTCATTCACACCTGCATTACATTTAGTGCAATGCAATTTAGCGTGACTGCATTGCATTTAGAAAGGCTGATTTCAATTCAGTGATTTTTCCTGAATAGCTTAATGGTAGCAGACTGTGCCTTCCTGAAAAAACTTCATTCATACAATGTCTAAAATCATTCAAACAAATCCTTTTGGGGTGACTTTCTAGATGGAGCTGGATTTCATGCCTGTTCACCGAGATGTCTTCAGTTTCTTTAAGTGGGATAAATTATGTTTTACAAGTCTTTTCTGGTATTTGTGAATATTGGAGTTAATGGACCTTTGCAAATCATTTTGCAATGAATGTCATGCAATCCAAAGACAGTTCTCTTTTCCAGTAAGACTCAAGACAGTGGGTCATAATATCTAATTTACTTCCTTATCTGCATGCTGACCATGGAAGGAACCCATACTGTTACCCTGAATTATTCTTCCTTCCAACTCAAAAAGAAATGCAAAAAATATTAAGTGTTCCAGGACTGGGTGGTAAATGTTTCTTATGTTTCCGTGTGTTCTTCTGAAAAGTGACCTTTTTTGATAAGATGCTTTTGTACCTTTGAAGTAATACTAGACCAAGGAACTTTGGGCTAGTGCCTAAGGTTGAGCCAAACCAATTTTATTTGGTCAATGGAGCAGCTGAAGAGCATATTTCCTACTGTGTTCATTCAGAATGTGGGAGCACTTGGAATCTGCCTGTTCTGAGAGCAATCCGGGACAGCCCTATGGTTGTTTTTCATCTGTGCCCAACTGCATTGGCCCTAAAATGACCCATTTCAAGGACTGTGTGATTACTTTTCCCAGGAATAATCTGAGTAACAGTTTGGGGAGTGAATGGTTTAGAGTGATCTACTTTGGTTTTCAGCTTCCAGGGATCCTCATATGATCAAGTGTCTTAAGCATCAAGCTCAGTTATCTCTATGGCTGTTCAGTGCATACAATGGTTTGCACATAGTACCTAGCACAGTGTCCAGAGCCCAGCCTGTGCTTTTCATGGCTACATTTCTAACTTGCATGTGTTCATTAGAACTCCAGAAAGGACAGCAGCCACATACACTTCTAACAAAAGAGTTGGAGAGATATATCACCGCTGAGATGATTTTCCAGAGGGATGGTTAGTAGTGACTTATGTCACTATCAGAACTACAGTGTTAGGGAAATATCACTATTCTTTTATAAAGCTTTCTTAAAGCCATCACTCGTCACATTTTCAATGATAGCTTAGGGTATGAAGGGAAGACTAATGGTCTTGAGAGACTCACAGTACAGCTGCTTTAAGAGTGAAAGATTTTTTTAAGGAAAATCTCTTGGAGTTAGGGAAGATTTATCACAGTGTACAAGGATTCCAAAAAAATATTTGTAACCCAGAAAAGATATGATGTGTTTAGCCACAATAAGTAATTGAGGACTTCCTCCTCCTGAGTGCATCAATCATTTGGCAGTTTAATGACATGCAGATAAAATAAGAGTTTTAGTAAAAATACTTTATTGTGTGCACACAAAAAAGTGAAAAATAAGCGAGATCTTTTTTCTGTTTCAGGGGTCGAATCTGACAGATATCTGCACACAGCTCTTGCTCCAAGGGACTTTGTTAAAAATCTCAGCAGGGAATATCCAGGAGAGAATGTTCTTTCTATTCGATAATCTATTGGTCTATTGCAAGAGGAAATCCAGGTAAGTCCCTCTGTCTTTATAATGGGACTGTTCGGACGTTTTGTACATAGAAAATATGATCAATTACTGATCACTCACTGTATTCCCTGTTGCCGTGTAAGGCTGAGTCACAGGTGTGACTTTCCTCTGTTCTTGTCTATTGCTATTGCTTAGACTATATGAGAAAGAAATTATTATATGATAGGATAAATATGCCAGAGATTGATAGGGTCTCCACCCTGAGAAGCACACAATCCAAAGACAGAAGTTGATACAGCGCANTTTACCTTATAAAACTTAAGCATTATTAACACCTACTGCTTATTATTAAAATAGCATTGGCAGTGTGGACAGCAATTTGCTTCTGCAGCAATTATACTATATTTCAATTCTTAAGCTTTTCACCTTTTCACATTTCTAGTCTCATTCTCATGTCCTGGTCTTTTCAGGATTTACTATGCAACCTCTACTATTCAGATTCCTCCTCCTCCTCTCTTTCCTGTAATTTCCTCCCTCTTCTTCAGTTTATATCTCTTTAGTGGCGATGACCAACTNGATGGGAAGAAGGAGGCCTTGCCAACTTTCTTTGTGAGGTTATTCTAAGCAGAAGAGGGTGACATGAAAAATGATATAAAGCCAAGAAAGGGGAAAGTAGAAGACTAGGAGAACATTACGTGGATGCAGGGCACAAAGGAGAGAGGAAGAGATGAAAATCAGCAAGTTGCTGTTCAGCATTTGCAGCCCACGTGCTCTGTGCATTGTCTTCCTTTCCCGTGCTAGTGCAGTTTTTGCATCATTTTACCTTATAAAACTTAAGCATTATTAACACCTACTGCTTATTATTAAAATAGCATTGGCAGTGTGGACAGCAATTTGCTTCTGCAGCAATTATACTATATTTCAATTCTTAAGCTTTTCACCTTTTNACCTTTTCACATTTCTAGTCTCATTCTCATGTCCTGGTCTTTTCAGGATTTACTATGCAACCTCTACTATTCAGATTCCTCCTCCTCCTCTCTTTCCTGTAATTTCCTCCCTCTTCTTCAGTTTATATCTCTTTAGTGGCGATGACCAACTGGAATGGCCAAACCAGTTAGAACTTCTCAAAAACTAGAGTGTTTTCTCCAAAGAAAATTCTTATATTTCAAAATTTTGGTTAATTTTCCAAT
>VXAL01014891.1:1889-41847 GCA_013399475.1 Chauna torquata
TTACAGATAAAATCTAAAAAGCATTCATCATCACCTGGATAGAAGTGATTTAAAGCAGTTCACAGTTTAGGCTGGCAGCCATTTTCCAAACTTCAGCAAAATATCAAAATCAGAACAACAAGAAATAAATTTAATAGTGATTTCATGTGACCCTTGCAAAAAGGATGCACATAAAGATACACATACGGCTAGGGAATTCTTCCCGGCTCAGTTCTTGCTTTATTAACAAAAACCAGCCAGCTGCCCCTGCCTCAGGAAAAATGCTTTTTTCAAATTAGCATTAAGGAACCTATGCTCTTTTATTGTCCTGAAAATAAAGTTTTATAATACTTCAGTCTCCTATTTTATTCTGAAGGATCCTCTGTCATTGGGTATGCCTGGTCACCGGAGCCTCCTCACCTTCCTGGTCAGTTTACTCTCCCAATCCTGCTTTTTTGCTTCCTTCTTGTTGCAGTCTTCTTGTTCATTTTTTCTATTCTCTTTTGCATTTCTTTTTAAAAGTTTGTTTGTTTGTTTGTTTGTTTGTTTTTGTTACAATCCTGCTAAAAGGGATGTTCAATTTAAGTATCATGGAACAGTAGAAACAAGCTACTGTGGCAGCATACTTGTAAGCTTAGAAGTCCTACAGTCATTACCAGAACTCTTCATTTGGATTCCTTTGTTTTTACTGGGCTCTATTAATTTCTACTGGAGGAGTGGCCTTTCCAAGACCAATCACAGAGCAGTCCTTTAGCTCTCATCCAAAATGCATTTGCCAAATAATAGCATTAGAAACCACTGGAATTTCTGATAGGGAAGGCAATAGCAGTGTCTGAGAACTGTACACTTTGATTCTGCCTATTTAGACACTATGCCAAACTCTATGCTCATTTAGAAGGAGATCAGAAACCTCTGACATCAATGGATTTACAAGGGCAGGGTTTACTCCACACTAATAGCACTGATGAGAATGACATAGTATTACAAGCTTTGTTTTACTGTTTAAAAAAAAAAAATAATAATAACTCAGTTTCCAGACAACTATGATATCGCTTCAGTTCAGACATATATAGATGATACATCTGCAGACTGCTGTAAAATTTGGTGAATGCCTTTCTGTTCGTGATCTACCGTACTTTTTTTAAGTACCTTACTTTTTTACCTTCTTCATCTGAGGAGAGTTCTTAAGAAGAGAGCACAGCCTTTTTACTGAGGTAAATACAGGCTTGGTCTTTGCTCATTTTCTGACATACTAGTTAGTGTTTCTGGGAGAAGAAATGAATGAAGCATCAGGCAGTGCATGGCCAGGCCCCTCTGAACATTACTGATGAGTGCACAGTGCTGGTGAACTGAGAAGGAATGGAAAGGACTGCCAATTTTTTTTTTTTTTTTTTGCTGCAGTACTACAGAATCAACAAAATAATGTGAAAGCCNCAGAAATGAACAGTTATGAGAGGAATGTTTTGGGGCATTCAAAAAAAGCTCTACAGAAAATCAGACTCAAAATTATTGCTTGGGAAAAGCTCTGTTTGAAGATTTGTGGAAGGATTCGTAATTGATCCTTATTATATAACAGGGCAAGCTTTAATATTTGTTGCAGTTCCATTAAGCCAATGCAACTGTCCTAATTTGCACCAGCTGAACTCCTACTTCTTTGTTTGTGTAGCCTTGTCGGCACCCCCTCCAAGGGAAAGCAAACATTCATTTTTCTTTCCAGGGTCAAAGGAAAGTCAGTACAGAAGGATCCCAAAGTTTCCTTATCTCTTCTTTTTTCATTTTCACAACTAGCATTGTTCACATACAAGCTATCTGAACTTACAGTGCAGAACTTAATGTATGTGCTTCTGAATGTACCTGACACTGGCTGATAGATGAGTAATTTCCATGAGCAGAATTCATGTATTGTCATTGTTTCATGCAACATAATTCATGCTACATTAATTCAAAATGTGTAAACTGAAAAAACAGCACAATCTGAATCACAGTTCATTTATGAGGAAATTAAAATGATCTTTTCCTCTAAAGATTTACTTATTAACCATTTATTTTTTTTAACAGTCATTTCAGACCCTTTATTATTTTATTCTTGTAGTGTCACAGAACCTGTTCTCAATGAGTTGCTTTTTCACTCTAAGTCAAAGCAATGCAATATTTGGATCCATGCAACACTGTCTGCAAACAAACTATTAGTGATTGAGAGATAATCATGGAGAGATAATACGATGGTGCCTTCATTTGCATTCTCACATATATGCTGTTATTGCACATTAAGAGTTGCCTTGCTAGCTACGATTTTATTATTTCCCACATAAATGCTTGCATGTATTCTCATAGGGTGTTATGTGTTCATTAGAATAAGAGTAGCTCTCTTGATTAAGTTGGAATCCATATCATGAAGGGTTTTGGAAGTTATTGAAAAAGATTTTTGAAAGCTGTTTTCCAGGAAACAATTAAGAAGAAGCTTCTCAAATGTTGCTAGGTACTTCCAGTCATCCAGCTTCTTTCAAAATTAATTAGGAGGTCAATATTTGTCACCCCTTAATTAGTCAGTGCTAGTTCTAATGTAAGAAATATCACAGCAAAGCTGGAGTCCTACAATCCATCCTCTGCTGAGATGTTAGAATAACTTTCAGGACTCTGGCTGAGGGTTTGGTGCTGAATGTTTCTTGAGACTGTCTCAGATGGGCTTGCAAATCTCATTAAAATGCTGTAACCAGAATGAAATGTGGTTTGGAGTGATTTCCTTGTCCCTGATGGAAATCACCCGTTCCCAGGATATTGCTATCTCATTTTTGCCAGGGACAATATATCCCTAAGGCTCACAGAGCACTTGGGAGTGAAGGAAATATTTGGCCTTTGAAATAGACAAGGTTGTGTCAAGAGTCAGTTATTTTAAAAGAAAAAAAAAAATCCCTGGAGTGAGAATCTTTGTAAGTTTAAAAACTTTCCCCTTTTCAAGTGGTATAAGCTGAGCAGTGGGCTCTGCTTGGCTGTACATTCAGCATTTTATCCATGAACAAAGTATAAATATTTCCAGAAAACCCATTTCTATATTTATTTTCAGAGTGATGTCACTTCCTTTCTTTGTATGGCTGGTAAAAGAGGATTTTTTTATTACTGAAGGACTTGAGTCTAAAGCGAACTCTATTTTTGGAGAATATAGGGACACAGCCAGTGTGCTAGCTCTGTAACTGCAGTGGTTTCCACTGTAAATGAGACAATGAAAGTTACTTTCTAGTTCCCCACCCGAATTCTCTGTATTTTTTTGGTCTTGTACAGGCTAAAGAGCACATTTTTTGCTGAGAGTCTCATGTGAAAATATTGACAGTCAATCACCAGGCAGACTCCAGTAGCAATTACAGTAAACCGTGCTGCTCCATCCAAGAACATTAATATTTTTAACAATTGTCTTTCCAAAAATAGCTCAGCTTTACAAGATCAAAAATGAACAGAATCATGTATTTCTTTGCTCTCTTTGAAGTATTTTCTAAAAAATCCAGTATTTAAACGTATTCTTCAGCACACAGTACAATATAATTAATGCAGTAAGTGTATCTCAACCTTTGCTTGTGCTTTTATCAGTATCAAAATGTTTTATTGCATTTTATAGAAATGTGTTACATTATATACCCTTTTGTTTACCTTCCACCACTTTACTCCCCTGAGAAGAGGCTCTTATGAGGCAGGGTGTTTAGCAGCATCCTATCCATGTTTCAGCTTAAGGGTGCGCTTCCCTCAAGGACCAGAATGCTGCTTGGTTTATAAATATCTGTTGAGGCTCTTTCTGTTCAAAAGGCCAGTGCTGCTGGGGCTCAGTCACTGGCGGATAGGCAACCTTTCCTTTCTGACTATGGTAAACAATCATCAGGTTTTACCTTCTCCTGCAGGAGTACGAGCACACTAGCTGCTTGATAGACCTATGTCCAGAAAAGAAGGGATTTGTCACTGCTTTTGTATCTACTGAGCACAATTAGCTGCATTTCCCAAGCCCTGGCTGCCTCATTATCAACGTTCTTTAGAAACATTTTATTCAAAAAAGAAGCAAAGATTTGTTTCTTATTCATTTATTTACACGTAATGTTTAATGTGGTTGGTACAGCCATGGTTTTCAGAACAGGGCTTCTTATCTAGCCCAGTGAACTGGCTGATGCTTTAAGGAAGCCAAGCAGTTCCTCAAAGTCACACATGCCTCCAGTGCCTCAATCAGGATTAAAGTCAGAGTGCTCTTAGTCCTTCCTGCTCCTCACTGAATCATGTGGCCTCTCCCACTGCTGATAATATGCATCTGAATTACATGGGGTGGGAAAACTGCTCCAGACAAAAAAGAAAACACTATATCACACCTCCGTTGCCTTGGGACACGGGGCAGGTCAAGGCAGGCTTAGCAGCCAGTTACAGGTAATGCATCTTTTCACCAGGAAAGGTCAATTTAATGTGAGATCCCTATCGAAAATGCTAATTCGGTGCCCTGGAATTCTGGTTTGAGCACCTAAAGAAGGATTTTAGTAGCTAGATCCCCCATCTTTAACATTTTAGAGTATTTGGAACTTGATTTCCTGGAGATTTAGATAGGACTGTCTTGCCTCCAATACAGGTTTTTTTAGAACTTGAGTTGATATGGGAATTTTGTCTTGTGCTTTCCTTATTTCGTGTATTGTTAAATTACACCTTTTGAGGTACTCTCATCATTAGTGTCATTTACTCTCAAATTCTTATGAATGTTATTTTGAAGCACTTCAGATTTTTTTGTTTTAATGACTTATAACGGTAACTACAATTATTAAAAAAGACATCCCTATGCAATCCTGGCAACTTCTTAAAAATCCTGGAGTTCCTTAGAAAAGCAGTAAGGCAATAAATTAAAATAACATCTGGGCTAACTGTGAGCCAATTAAAAAAACAGCATTTTAGTTTGCTATTTAAAACTAAGTGTTTTCATTGAGTCTGATATCTAAAGGAAAATAATTCCATTGATACAACACTTTTAGAGCGCTGAGGGCAGAAACACCCAGTTTTTGGTAAACCTTTGAAACAGCTAGCAAAAGCAGTGTTGCAAGAAAAAAGAAGTAATCACTTCCATAATACAGAGAGTGCTAAGATCATGTACTAGCAGTACCCTGGATGTTAATTACAGAATCTTGAAGTCTATTCAGTGTTATATAAAGAATCAATTCAATGACCTGAGAACAGATGAAATATGAAAGGCCTCTTAGTCTGTCTTTGTACCCTGATGGAGGCACTTTCAATCAGTGGAAACCAGTACATTCATTTACTTATTAGAAAGTTATTCAAAAAGAGAACTCCACTGTGAAATGTCTATAGAACAAACCAGTCTGATGTCTTTCTAGGAGTAGTGGCTGTCTAATGTATGAAATTCACAAGATAAAGGAAAATTTTTGCTGATGTATAGATACATGCTGATGCTGAATGACTACTAAAAGATAGTAAGGATCAAAAAATTCACCACAAGCTTTTCTTGCTGATAGAACATGCGTTATGTCAGTTTTGGGAAAGGAAAGGGGGTGTAGGGAGAGCAGCAACGATCCTGAAACCTCAGTGTGCACATTGTAGAGAACTGAAATACTCAATATAATAAGAAACAAACCAGAAGAATACAGCAAATGTATTAATAATTCCACTGAACTTCTGAAAAACATTAAAGCACTGAAACTATCAGTGATATTATCCTAATCAGCTATTCACACCGCATCATCTCAATCTTGACAGTTATTTTATGACTTTAAGCAGATATGTTTTGTAACAAGATTTTAAGTAAGCTTTTGTTCTAAAAGCCCAGCTAAGCATATTAATTTAGTTTTATCTGCAAAGTTTCTAGATTGTCTTGTTCTATGGAACAGTCCAAATGAGGTTTAGATAAGTATTTAATTGTAGAAATCAGATATAATTAAGGGGTTTCTTCCATTCAGCTTCCACATTCATACTGAGGTTCATACTGAGCTCCCATATTCATCGAGTTTGACTATGTAATAGAGGGACCTTTAATATGCCACTTTGATATTCATTTTAGAAAGTGGTCTAGATCTCCTCTTATGTCCTATCTCACTCATTATCCTCAGCCATTTACCTGAAGAAAACAAAAACATGAAGGAGAGAGTGCTGACAAGTGGATGGAGCAGCAGGGTGGTAGTTACAGGCTTTGTACCTGACTTGATGGCTGAGCACCATTTAACCTTTCTGTGGTGCCATTTCTCTGTGAAATTTAACTGATTTCTTCAGTTAATTGTGCTTGGTGATCTATATGTGGAATACACTATGAAGACAGATATTGTTATTTATTATTAAGGATGTCTATTTGGAAATTAAATATTTTCATTAAAAATGTGAGGTTTTTGTTTTTGTACAAATATGTTTTCTGATCCCTTTTTCTGATGTTCTTGCTTGATCTCCAAGTGTTTGTTTTCAATTTTGCTTAAACTGATTAAGAAAAAGTTAAGAAGCTAAACCAAAATAGATCAGTCCTTAACTTGGGTTGTACCTTTTTATACAAAGCACTTTATGCTTTGTATCTGCTGAGGTGGTTGATGAACATGAAGCAGAAAGAAAGAAGGGCAGTAGGAAGGAGGTTAATGCTATGAAAGTCTGACAGACTGATTACAGCAGACCAATGTAAGTATGGAAAGAGAGGTTTGTGGACACAGTAAGACGTGAATAAGTTTTGTTTTTTGTTTTTGAAGAAATATAATTTTCTTCATTTTTTTAACATAAATGATAAAGCGGAAATATAATCCTCAGTCCTAACCTACTGAAAGTGCAAAGTATGCAAAGCACCAACAGTAGAAATGATGTCCCAGAAAAAAAAAAGATAGAGGTGTGATAAAAGAAGATATGAAACTCAGAGAAATAATATTCATATGTAGAATAGAATAGAATAGAGTAGAATAGAATAGAACAGAATAGAATAGAATATCCTGAGTCAGAAGGGACCCACAAGGATCATCAAGTCCAACTCCTGCTTATATGTCTGAGAGAAAGCCAGATAAAAAAACAACAAAACAGAAACAAAAAGAGTATGATTAGGAAAAGCTGCTTTTAATGGCTAAAATAGAGTTCTGAAGGTTGACGTATTTTGTTTGATATTTTCTGACATAAATTGAGTAAACCAGTTCAAAATGTATTCTTTAGGAGCAAGAATTTTTCACAATGTTTTTTCCCTCTTTTTTTCCTTCCCAATCTAGTATTTTGTAACTGCTTAGCTTGTGTATATTCAGAATAAATGTTTGCCATTCCTCTGCCTTGAAAGGCTACCATTTAATAGGAGATTTTGGAGATACATAGAGTTCATCAATGTTATTTTGTACAGAATCATGAAAGAATGGAACTGATGCAAAGTCATTCTGTAATTGGGTAAGAGTTACATTTATTCTTGAATAGAAATGTACTGCTAGCATTTTCTAAACAAATTATTGCTCAGCAAACTACTGGGAAATGTTTGTGGGAATCTATCTTCAGTGGAAGGTTTACCAAGAACTCCCTGGAAACTTCCCAGTTGATTCCTGGCGATCAGGGGGAGTTTTACAGCACTATTTCTGGTCCGTGGGCCCTGCTGCATGCCTGCTGGCTGCAGTGAATGGGCACTGCTGAAGTTAGGTCGGTAACAATCCTTTGCTTGCTTGAGATTTTCACATGGAATTAGCAAATAATTGGCAGAGCCTTTTATGTATCAGACAAACCACATCTCAAACCACATTTCATATACAAATTTCTCAGTTTTTCATCATGCCCATATGCACAGTTTCTACATGTCTTTGTACTGTTTCTTCTGTTGTCAGGAGGGGCTGCTTGCTTTAGGTTTCAAAAAGAGGGTGAGATTCTCATTTTTAAATGCTTGGCATCCTTCAGAATGAAAGGTTCTGTATTATAAGAAGTTTTTATATAACTAGGACATTGTACATAAACATAAATCATAGTATTATGTTAACATGTATAGATGTATTAGGTATAATCACACTGTCCGTATTTGAAGCAAAAAAATAGTATATCCATGGGTTATGCTGTCAGTAGGACAGATGTATCTGTGTACACATAGCCATAAACATAATTTTCTTTTATCAAGGAAAAGCCTTAGAAGATTTATACAGCTTTTAGCCACAAAGATTTCAATATGCATTTGCTAAAGTTAACTCAGATCACCTGTGAGCTACATGAGTTTCTGTCCTGCATGGACTAATGGTGTCACAAGAGCACTGTGGCAGAGAGAGCCATCCTCACAGAGCTGCCGCAGCCTTGCCTGAGGAGGGCAGCTGGCCGCCAGGGCGTCGGGGCCTCCCCTGGGCCTCCCCAGCTCAGTGTCCTGCCCAGTTCCCACTGGGTGGACAGGCAAATAGCTCTGAACGTAACGGAAGAGCAAGGATTGGGACTGAGATTTTCCATCTCACAATTCGGTTGCTGCCTTTTGCTCAATATTAATTTTAGAGACACAGTTTCCTACATCTTCTTTGGTTGTGCCACCAACAGATCACACAATTATGAGCTAGTCATAACTTTCTTCACAAAACCAGCTAGAGAAGAACTTCTAAGGCTGGCATCTGTAGCCCTAAAAAGAACAGGTATCTCTGGAACAAGCACTCACTACCTACTCCAGTCCTGATCCCCAAACCAGGTCTTCCTGCATTTGAATGATACAAGTGCTATTCAGGTCCAACTGCAGGCTCAGTGGCTTAATATTTACTTCAGCTGCTAAAGAAAACATCAATGGTTATCTGAGGGAAGTGGAGAAATAGCAAATATGTATACTATCATTATAACAGCATGAAAAGTGTTAAATAAGCAATTTAGGTTAACATTACTGTTTTTAATTCAAAAGACTTTAAAACAATTAAAATTTCAATTTTAATTATTACATGTATATACAATATTCCTTAATGCTGCACTTGTAACATAAAAAACCAATTCAGCTGAACAGTACAACGTGTGTACTAATTTGGGGGTCATTTATTATTTGATTCCATGCTTTCTTGGTGATTGTGTGTAAGTTTGTTATGAATTATTATTTGACTGACAGGAGTTACAATGATCTAGATGCTTTCTCAACACTGAAGAGCTTACATACCTTGTAATTGCCTCTAATGTCTTCCAATTTTTTGTATGCATTTGTAACTATGACATCTGGTTCTTTGCCAGACTTTTTGGGTGGCTTGCTGTACGCTTAATTTTCAAAGTGCTGAGTGATATGGTCATGGAAAATACCTCTTCTTTGCCCATAAAAAAAAAAAAAAAGCAATCATATTGGAGATGTTAAAATTTATGCTAAGTCTATTCAGTGAAACATAAATAGTCATCACTTGGAGAACTTGCTGTGCAAGGCATGATCCTGCAATATGCTAGGCTCTTGCAAGATACTCGCAGCACCCTCAGTGTTTAGTGTGTTGCCTGATGCTCAGCACCTTGTAGGATCTGGCCTCAGAGAAGGAGCTTGAAAGGACCCGAAGCAAACTGGCAAATATTCAGCTGTTCCTTGTACAACTTTTATTCTATATCAAAAGTAACAGTTCAAACAAAGGATTAATTTAGAAAGAAAAAATAATTAAAATTGAAAGAAAGGGAGGAAAGAGGATGTGTGAAAAAGAATGTTAATAACAGTATTTGAAGAGGCAAAGAAATTAGAGAGATGAAAAACCTGATTTTTCGTTTAAATAACATTAGGAAGGTTGTAGATGTTGTTTAATAATGTCCTTGAATATTTTGCAAGTGGCACAAGCGCTTCATGAGATGCCAATTGCTGAAATACAGAGTTGTGATTTAAAGTGACAATGATGTCGCCTTAGTTTTAGTCCGAGTGATGGATTTTGTTTTGAGATGGGTTATACCAAACCTAACATGGAGAGATGTGTTTGCATTTGGTTTAATTTCAATTAAAATTACACTGATGAAAAACACCACTCCCATAACTTTCTATTTTAATTTTATATCTTCTAATGTGAATCCAAATGGGCTCTACAAGATCCCAGCTTCTCAGGAATAGAGCTGATGCATCCAGACAGCCAAGACAGACACCAAAAATCCCAACCTGTATAGATTAGCTTTGAACATTTCTTTCTTCTTTAACTGAATTTTTAAAATATAGAGGAAGCCTATCGTTAATAGCTTGAACCTGGTTTATGTGAAAAGCTAATATGAAATCCTGTGATACTGACTGATATCACTTTATTTTCATTTTTTATAATGATAAAGTGTAAAAATGGCAAGGTGGTGGAATAGGAAGCCCTAAGTCTTTATTTCATTGTTTTTTAAGTAGCAGATTGCATAGTAAATCAACTTAATTTATGTACCATGTTTATTGTTAAATTCTCCAGATTCATTGAAGCCCTGGAACTGCAGTCATATAGCAGAAAATGACCTCTTTTCCTGGCTGTTCAATCCATTTTCAAGCTGCATACACCTCTTCGAATATGTGTTAAAGTAGTAGCCTCGTTTGACAAGGAGATTTCATAAAGCTTTGAAGTGTATCATTAAAAGGGACACTGTCAATTTGAGTATTTTCAAGATGACCAATTTAAAAAAGAAAATCTTTTTGAATGTTGGAGGGTTTTTTTTAATTCCTAGAAAATGTCCATAATTTTTTTTTTTTTTTTGCTCTGTGAATGTTTAGAAGCATCATTTGGAAGACCAGGGAACATTACTATCATAGTCATCATAATTAATCCTGAACATTTTTATATTACCCCACATACATCTTTTTCTCTAACAGGAGCTCAACCCAGTGCATACAGCCTGCCTGAGGCCTGTGAATCCTCTTGGCGTTATTTTAAAACTTTGAAACAGGACTTCACTAGAACATTGCTTTGTCCTGTTCTGGAACACTGTGCTTATTTGCATTCTTTGACTGCTGCCTGCTGTTTGGTGAGTTTTTTTAGGTCTGATCTTTCCAGCGTGTCTTTCCAGCAGACCCCTGCCTGCAGAGCCTGCACTGCCAACCACCCTTTCTGTCATGGGTCCTTGACAGACAAGCTCTGCCAGATGTTGCTGCCATGATTTCAGATATTCATGCTTACAGCTGTCCATCTTACAATTCTGCTGGAAATTACTGTCAACCTACAGGGACAAGAAAGAGAAGCATGTTCCTGTAAGTTAATCACCTCCATCATATCGCCTGTTAATTGAAAGAGTCTTTGCCCTAATCTCCTGGACAGGCATTGGGATTGTGATCTTCCAGTGGAGGGGCAGGGCAGACAGCTGGGAAGCAATAACATCCCAAATAGTGGCAGCTTTGTACTTCTGTGTATGTCAGAGCACAAACTGCCTGCACTAAGTAAACAAGGGAAAAATAGAGTAAAAAAAGGTCTTTCAACTTTTTTCAGCTATGCTGCACAAGTTTCTAGATTAGAAAGTGGTATTCAAGTTCCCAGCATCCTTTTAAAATATATATATTTTTCCCAGTAAAGTCGTTAAACTGAGAATATTTTATCCAAGTGATTAAAGTTACTTTTTATTCTTACAAGTTGGGCAAAGAATATTTAAATATAGGAGTGAGAAGGATCCCTAGATGTGATAATACCTGACAGTTTATGGGAATGTGTTTCAGATTACAAGCAAAGCATGTGCGTGCACACATGAATACAGCTGTGGTTTCTCTTCAATGTTATGTGATGTTCTTTCATAAAAGAAAGGAGCAAAGACTCCTGCTATTCTGTTCAAAGGAAGGACGTTTATATATTTTATATGGCACTCTTTATACTGCTGTGTTATGGTATGTAATATATTGGAAGTTCTCAGTCTGCGATAGACCCCCAAAGGGTAGACATGTAGGTCTAGGAGATGAAAAAAATCAAAGACATGATCTCTTGACAGAATTATATAACCTTCTCACACTGCCTCTGAACCTCATTGAATCCTCGAGGTGACAGAAAGCTGGCAAGCTAAGTAGAAGCAGCTGCTTGTGATGGCATGCCTAAGATATATGAATCTATTCAGTGTGATCAATGGCTGAATGCTCAACAGCCCAAGTCATTGATCATCACGATGACCCCAGTTCCTGCTAAGTCCATCAGGTTGCTGTGAAGGCTTAAAGAAGGAGGGAGCGGAAGGGTGAAAGCAGGGCATAAGCAGCAAAGGGAGGAGAAAGAGAGAGGCACGAGCCCTCCTCATAAAAGCTATTCAGGAAATTACAAAGCTCATTACTATGTGTGCGGTACTTGATCACACTGAAGTTTTGCTTTAAGGTGCATACCTGAATAAATGCAGAGAAACTTTCTTCTGTGCATAGTCTGAGATTGCCACGGAAGCCTGTCTTCTATGGAATTTCAGTCAGGGGTGGGGGTCTACGTTCTTCATGCTCCTTTGGCAGTGTCAGCCATAATACATGTGTGTGCATGTGCACATGAACTTTATTTTTTATATCCTTTCCACATGCGTTCTTTAAAATATTGCATGTAATAAACAAAATATGAAGCCACAGCATATGCCAAGTTTTGCCAAAGAAAGCAATAAGGATATAGTGCAAGCAGAGTGTTTATTATATGAACGTGTAAAAAGGGTGCAAGTTAATTTTATTAAATGTATTCTGCTCATAGGCAAAAACAATTAAACAATTGAATTGTTTCAGAAAAGGAACTATTTTTGTGTAGCTGCATCATGAAAAGTGACTTTGTGAGAATGGCAGAACAGGTTTCCACATCCTTTAAGTCTCAGAGGATTTATCTAATTTTCTCAGTTCAGTGATAAAAATATCTTTTGCAGCTTTTAACTGCACAACTTGGAAAACTCACATGGGCTGCAAAAGGCAAAGCTGGGTTCCTCTTGTCTCATGCATCTTGTTATTACTAAAGATGTTCCCAGTTAAACCTTAGCAGTTTTTCTGCTACCCTTCATTGGGATAGTTCAGTTTTAGTGTAGAACAATTTAAACGTACTGAGGCTACATAAATCTCATTGTTGATACAGTAAGTAATGCCAAAAGAGAATTCAGTTCACTCCATCAGAAGTGGGAATAAAAACACTTTTTCCACTAAAGTAATCATACATGAATGTGAATATACACAAGGGGCCTGATCCAGAAGTAAAAGTCTCTCCCAATAACTTGGAATCTGGATTTAGTCCAAAAAGCAGATCTGTTGAACAAAAACAGTACATTTCATATTGGCACTTTTGAGCATGGAAGTGCCCTGTAAAGGCAAATGTCTTTGAGGCTGTTGTTAATGTAAGGTTCGATTTGTTTCACAGAGCTCTATTCTGAAGGAAAAATAGTCTCACATATACAAATTATTTAGTTTCACATAACAAAAAATTGTATGAATCTCAGCTACTTGCATTTAGTATGCATGATGCACTGATTATAAGGCTTGAGCTTAGAGCCAAAGTGCTCAAAGCAGAAGAGAAGATTAATTTCCGTTTTCACCAGGAGAAAGCCACATCCCTATTTGTTGTTTTATTCTGATTCATGCATTAATATTTCTTTTGTTTTCATTTCAGTAAATTTCCTTTCATTATACAGCAGTTGGACTATAAATATAGCCGTTAGTAAGATACAGTTTCCAAGTACATAAAATAAGAGGAAGAGATGCTTTCTTTTGCCCTGGTGCAAATCGGGAGTACTTCCAGTAGTACCATTGGGATTACAGTATTGTAAAACTGAGATCAAATTACACTCTTAATTTTCCTTCCTACCATATCTTCATATCCCCATCTCCAGGTCCAAAAGTTCTTTGATTTTTTATCACTTTTAAGTCAACAAAGATGCACTGTGCTGGTGATAACTGCTGGGTAACACTGTCATGAAAATAACTAAATTAACTGGTTAAATTACAGTTCCTTATTTCATTATGTGACTGGGATATCGAGCCATCTCATTTTTCATTCTCAGTGTAAAACACATAATAATTTACACAGCAGATTCTTTCACTGTGACATACATTGTATTGAGGTTTGAGTGAAGAGAAGTAGTAAACCTAAAATTTTTGTTTGCAAAGATGAATGATCTATTCAGTTTGTTCACCTTCACCTCTAATGAGTGCATCCATTTGCACCCGCATAAAGTGTGGTTTCCAAACCCAAATTTAGTATATAGTTAACACATACTACTAATATTGTTTTTTTATGATTGAATCTGATCTCAATATGTAGACTTTGGCCATGTCAAATTCTGCACTTTAGTCATCTCAGATATTCTTTATGGGACTTCACTGAATCCTCCAATAAAAATGTCCTCTTTTGCATTTAGTTTTAGAAATATTACATCACGAGAGAATTTTTTAGAGAAGTTATCAAAGTTGATCTCATATACATACCCCACCAATTAATTCCAGCTGAGTCTTTCATGTTATTAGCTGTGCTTGTCGGTAAAACTGCCTTCTATTACACTGCTGACCTGGGTGGAACTTTATCTTACTCTTACTGTTTCTGGGCTCTTTTATGAATTCCCACCATCCCTCTCCACTCAGTCTCATAGCTTAATGAGAAATTCCCTCCATTTTTATCTTAAAGGCAGACAAAAAAAAATCATGCATGTTGTCTTTTTCGAAAGGCACAGCACCTACATGAATATTTTTGAAGCTGCATTTCCTGCAGCATAAGTGGGAGCACAGTCAGTAGGCCCAGAGGAACTCCTAGACACACACAGCTGGATAAATTCCTGCTGTTCACTTTCGTCTTGCCTGTAGGCATTTTTAACAGTTTTTAGTTCAAGCGCACTTTTACTTCTTGCTTAATTTTAATTTGTCTAACGACATAATAGTACCTTTAGGGAGTATCAGTGCTACAGTAAGAGCATACATAAATGCTGTATATACATATATGTATGTATGTGTGTGTGCGTATAACATAAAAACTGAGTGGTGCCTCCTCTGTAGTAGTTCCACTCTCCACCTTGGTTAAGATGTAAAAAAAAAAAAAAAAAAGATAGTTACTTGCCTAAACAAAGAAAATGAACTCTGTATTGATCAGGATTTTCAGAAAGTTTGTTTAAACTTGAGTAGAGTTGGAACTAAGAGAATGGAGAGCTGAGCAGAAGTTGCTCCAAGCAATATATGGAGCAGTGAATCTCCACCCTGGGGGTAGAGGGAGAAGCAAACGTGTTGAATACCTGGAAGTGGGAATAAAACAAAACAAAAACAAAACGACAACAACAACAAAGCTCTCATAATGTTTCTCAGTTTCAGAATTTTCCTATCATGCTACCCTGTCTCTCTGTCATGCAAATTTCTCTGTTCTTTGGCAACCATATGAAAAATAGAGCTGCAGCAGCCACTAGTTCTGGGCTCCGTGTCCTCTTCTTGAGGCAGGACATTCAGGCTTTGAAGAGTTTCCCAGTAAAATGTTCTCCCAAGAAAATGTCCATTTTGGTGGATGAGGAAGAGGCTCTGGGATGGATACCTGGAGTGCAGCAGCTCCTGGAGAAGGTGCCTACAGCAAGTGGGGTGGTGCCAGGCAGTGGGAGGATGCCTGGAGCCCTCCTAGGGCCGGAGGGAAAGGGAGCTCTGCTGGATCTCTGAAGCAAGTGTTTGGAGCTTATAGAAAATGTAGTTTGGTATTCTCAGAATAAGGGAAGGGGCCAGGTTAGAACAGAGACTAAGGAAATACCTACTTGGAGAAGGAATGAAGGAGCAAGGAGGAGACAAACTATTCCTGAAAAATAAAGATGACCCGTGGCAAAGATTTGTAAACTGCTGATAAAAAAAATGGTCAGAACTGCCCCTCCACCTCCCCCGTATAGAACAGCATGGCATGCCTAGGTTTAGAGATTACATTATATTATACCCTGTTGTGCCCTACAGAAGGCACACCCCACCAACAAAATTGTTTTGAAAATGTTTTACTTCTGGTTATTACAAATAAACACAACCAGGTAAAGTGCTTCATAAAGTTTAAAGTACTTTAGCAAGTCCGCATTTTTGTATATATAACATGCTATTTTGGGTAGGTGTTTCACATAATGCTAGACAAAACTCAAAAGGATAGGAAAATATGTTCCAGAACTGGAATATATAACAGGAAATTTACATGAATAATCCCAAATATACCAGCCTTAGACTCTGTTATATTTCATAAATGCATAAAATTAACAAATTAAATAGGAATGTGCAGAGAAGAACAAGCAATAACTGTCCCACCTTTTCAGATCATTTCTGTTCTATGCATCTTTCTTCATACAGTCTTTAAACCTACGTAGAATATTTTGTCTCTTCTGTACTGCAGTAAAATCACACACTGTCCGAAAAGCATCTCCTAATGACCAAGCACTGTTCTGTGGGGGTTTTGCAATATCTTTTACAAAAGCCTCCAGTTTATAAACTATTCAAACAAGGAATATATTGTTTGGCATAGATTCCCAGTTGTATATGGTATAGATAATTACAGTCCTATAAAATTATTATTATTATAAAGACTATGCACCAGATTCCCAGCTGGTGGAAATCAGCATAGCTCTTCCCATGTTACATGAATCAACTTTTAAATGAATTCTCTAAGTGGAACAAGTTTCTGCAAACATTTTGTGATCTTTAGCTATGCATGGATATTGGATTTTTTAGGTATAAGGTTTTTTTTTTTTTAATTTCAATTTTAGTACAGAATTGCAAACTCTGAACTTTAAATGATCTTTGCATTCTCTATGGCACAAATATTGTTTGGGCTCATTATTAAAACTTATATAGTTATATGTACCACTTATATTACTATGCTGCAGGCAAATACCTATTTTAAACTCCTGGGACAAGTCCTGCAAACATAGTTTTTATCTAGTTTTTATTTATGATCAGACCCATTGATTTCAAAGGGGTTATGTGTACATCTTCAGAAGTACTGATGTGAAAAAGCATCATAGATTCTTTTGTAGTTTCTCTTTCAGAACAATGCTAAAAATATAGCAGCTTCACAGATGGATTAGAAAACAGTGCTGTCATATGAGGGCCCAGAGGAGGGTCACAAAGATGATCAGAGGGTTGGAGCACCTCTCCTACGAAGGCAGGCTGAGAGAGCTGGGGCTGTTCAGCCTGGAGAAGAGAAGGCTCTGGGGAGACCTTATAGCAGCCTTCTAGTACCTAAAGGGGGCCTACATGAAAGATGGGGAGACACTCTTTATCAGGGAGTATAATGACAGGACAAGGGATAATGGTTTTAAACTAAAACAGGGTAGTTTTAGATAAGGAAGAAATTCTTCACTATGAGGGTGGTGAGGCACCAGAACAGGTTGCCCAGAGAAGCTGTGGATGCCCCATCCCTGGAAATGTTCAAGACCAGGCTGGATGGGGCTTTGGGCAACCTGGTCTGGTGGGTGGCATCCCTGGCCATGGCAGGAGGGTTGGAACTAGGTGATCCTTAAGGGTCCCTTCTAACCCAAACCATTCTGCGGTTCTATGACATGGGCTCACAAATGTTAGGCTTCAGCAACTCTGTTGGAAAAGTCTCTCCAGATCCTCAGAAGACTTCTCATGTAACATGGGCTTTCATGTTACATATGATCAGATCCCTTGTTATGTATGAAAAGTATACTGGGTACTTTTTTTTTGCTATATAAGTCAATGCTTTTGTGTTCTTTTAATAGCTTGAGCTACAAAGCCTCTAGAAAAGCTGCTATGGCTCACAATGAGATACACAGTAGAGAGTGACTCTATATTGCATGATCAGGGAGACTGATCAGACTTTGTAATTATGACAAGATGTAGAGTGGCTCTGACTCTGACTGACTCCATTATACCTCTCTGGGGCAGCAGTGGCCCAAGTCAATACTGTATCTATCTAGCAGTAATCCAAGACCTTCTTTAAAAATGAGCTGTGATAGTTTATTACTTGTGAGCAGATGAACAGCTGTGAAAAAGGCAAGTAGAAACAAAAAAGTAGTGTAGAATATTTGCTCTGATGTAAAAAAAAGCAAAATCAACTAATTGACTTTTTAAAGATAATCTTCAAAATATGCAGAATTATGTTTTAATGCCCTATGTCTATCATTCTTTCCTATATGTCTGACTGCAATCCACTCTAATTCAATCCATCTAATGCATTTCTAATGTGTTTTTCATCATAGAAGCTAGGCACCATTAGGAACTTATCTCTGTTCCCACTTTACCTTGGTGGTGACATGTTTTCAAACGAGATGATATTCTATGTCAGAAATATCAAGGTTTCCCATAAGCTGAATTCAGTAACCCCCATGTACTCATAGCTTCCTGACTCTTCTTACTGACTGTATTTCAATATGTAGTCCCCAGTGTTTGCTCATCAGTCCTAATTACTTTTATTTTAGCCTATGTTCCTGATTTCTGGGCCAAGAAGTTTATGGAACAGTGATGTACTCTGATGAAGCATTTAATCAGGGACGAGTAATCAAACAGAAAGCTTTTCAGGGCAGGGTGGAATACAGGAGGAACCATATTGTCTGCTCAATTATTGTGTTTCCTGTTCTCAGCCCTGACAGAGTTCCTGCAGGGACCAGAAAACCTGCCCATAGCTTGATGGGAGGAGTTACTGGATAAGTAGAAGCCATGTGAAAAAGGGAGTGGTAGCAGAAAAACAACATAGGATCAGCGAAGTATGAAAGATTTAAAGTATACACACTTTTCATCTCCTAAAGCCTTTGTCATCAGGGTGCAAAACTCTCTAGAAATCTTTGTGGGTATGGGTGAGGGGCAGGGGAAACCTAACCATTAGTTTCTAAGAGGTGTTATCAGATGCATCAGAGTTTGGCTGTAAATTTGACTACACTGCTGTGGTACACAGAGAAATGAGTGAAGAAATATCTGATTAAAGTGTACATTGCTGCTGAGGCAACTGAATGTTGCCATAGCAATTGAGATGAAATGTGCAAAGAAGTGAGATAATTAAATCTAACCCCTTTAGTAGTTTTGATAGTCAATGCACTGCCAATAGGAAAAGTTATCTACAGTGTTAAAGATAAAACATATTCCTCGTGGAAGTACTCCTTGCTGGTATTTTGTTGATCTCTTTCTAAATACATTGCTTCAGGTACCTAATTTGAATGTTCTCTTTAATAATCAAATACAGTTTTGACCTTGGTCTATAACAGCCTAGAACTTTTGCTGACTTCTTGTATCATGGGAACTGTCTACACAAAGTATCCAGAATGTTTTTATTCCCCCTTCTTCTGTGTGCAGTACAGTAAAGCCAGGGCTGTCATGTCAAAGCTTACAGTTCAATAATATCTAGAACGTGCTGCCCTCTTCAGGATTAGCGATTAAAAATACGTAATTTTGTTTATTGATTCCGAAACTGTAGTGAGCAAGCAGGACCTACAGAACTGAATAAGTTTTTTTGACATTTCTAATGCCACTGCCAGAGACACTGAAAGTAGATGCAACATTAATAGACAAATCGGATTTGAAAAAAGCAAATCAAAAACTTGTTAGCGTTTCTCAAACCAGATTTGAGAATTGGGTGGTCATACTCACATCTACTCTGGTTATTTATATGAGCCAGAGAAAGCAAAAGCTAGGAGAAGCCTTGACTCACTTCTTCTAAAAATAATAATTCTCTTCTATACACAAGCAAATAACCTGTTATTAAAAATGATTTATGTCCAAAAAGAACTCATACATTAGCTGTCATACTAAACTTACTTTACTTTCCAGCTGCTCTGCTCCTCTGAATCCATGTAAGGATTTAAGCCATGATTTAGTAGAACATTAAAGCATACGCTTAACTTTAGATAAAAACATTGCTGCAAAGACTGCAGGGGAATATTCACTTGAAAGTACTGAACAACTTACACATCAGTCTGGAGGCTTCCATACTGGGCTGATATGTAGGGGATAGTACCACAATTTTCAGTTCATGTCTTACAACATTGTAACTCGTGTAGTGGAATCTTAATAATTAAAGATTAGATCTAGAGGCAAAATCTAGCCTTCCATGAATATAATTTCTTTTGAAGTCAAGGAGAACTTGTGTTCGTTTATGAAATGGTGACATTTTATTGGTTTACAAATAGCTTTGACAAAAATAATTATGGCTTTGTGGCTGGGGGACTTACAAGCTGTGCAGAAGAAAGGCAAATTACTTTACTGAAATGAATGGATTTTTTATGTAACAGCCCTGAACATGCAGTGGATTAATGATTACCTCACCCAAACTGGGCACCTGCAAACTGGGAGGGCTGAGGAGTGAGGAGCTCTGGGAAGGACACAGAAGCCAGTGCTTTGTGGGAACTTGGCTCAACTGAGAGGGAACTTCAAAGGGCTCATTTTTTACTTAGGTGCAATACTGTTCCTTTGGCTGAGGGAGACCCTATTTTTCCTGCATTTCGTAAATGAAGCAAGGGAGATATTCTGTGCTATGCCTCACATGAAGCAGCGTACAGAAGATGTAGCCCACAAAGAACAGAGAAAAAGTGGCTTTAAGCCATCTCCGTAGACGCTCAGATTCAAGGCTGGATACAGGCCAATGAATCTCCACGTAAATTAGAGCAGCCTGCGGGGACCCTTCTAATTTACACTAGCTTTACTCAGGCTCCCTATATCTTGTGCTGTGCTGCAACCTAGATTAGGCTTGAATTTCTGCAGCACTGAGCACTGTGGAAACTCCCTTTTTGTCCAAGGTAAACTCCTTGAACGGAAGTAACTCCTGTCCCGGGGAATTCTTCTCTAGCTGGACACTCCCTTACCCGTGAATAGCGATATTTCATCCAGCAGTATATGCAGTCATGGTGAGAGCCAAGAATCAATCTATCATTTAGTTCAGTTTGTAGTTTTCCTCTTTAAAGTTAATGGCCCTACCTAGATGACAACACTTTTTTGTCGAAGCGGTTTGTGACTGTATCTCTTGGTTATAGTAACATTTTCTAAACATAATTTTAAATTGAATTCCTTAATTCTCTCCCTTGAGTGTTTACTTTAGGATTTAATTTTCTCAAAGAATGAAATAGTTAATTACAAATGAGTTTTAAATGTTTTCCCTCCTTTGGTATAAAACTCCTTATCTTACCTCTGAAAAGCATGTACAAGGCAGATTCTGTACCTAACCCTGGCCGTTTCAGTGCAGGTGCTGTTGAGAGATGATATGTGAGAAATGATGGCAAAATTTAGCCTATTGTCCTTACTCTTGAACTGTACAATTGTGACATATAGCACAAAATGTTATAGAAAAGTCAAAATCCTCTCCGTGTAGATACTGAGGGAAAGTGATCACTCTCTGCTCAGCCTTTAGTTAAAGGAGCTGGTGGCAGTGATTCATTTCTTCCTAAAGAAAGCAGAATAGCTACTATGTCAGGTTTAAGACAGACTGAAAGGGATAATAGAATAGAAGGAATAAAAGAGAGTTAACTAATATCCTTTCTTTCATTTCCATGCCACAGTTAAAGCATGCTGAAGAGGTGTGTGGTGGACTTCATACTCTAGCCTAATCGTTGCAGACTTACAGCCCACCAGCAATATCCTTCTGAAGCAAAAAGTAAAGGTTGATTAATTATTTTAATAACCATGAAAATATTTTTAAAAATTATACAAAGTTCCTAATGAGTTAAGAAGAAAATCTTTAGCATTTGGTTGAAAATTCTCTCATATCTTAACCCTTTATGCACGTTTTACCCTGTTTTCTCCCACTCTGTAGAATAGTAACAGCCAGCCCAAGGTTTTCTTTTCAAAAGTACAATCACTAGTTGGATGCCAAGATCCTATGTCCATATTTTATGAATGCTGTACAGATAAATTCCATCTGGCATGCAGTTCTAAATACAGATATGCACAATAGCCTGTGCTTTTTTTCTAATCCAGTACCTGCTAAGACATGTAATACATATTCAAACCTACATTAAACTATTGATCTATGACTTGAACATATATATTTTTGTTTTGTTTTGTTTTGATGATGATGCATTGTTTGGCAGCTAGAAGCCCTGCAGATGAACGTATAATAACTAATAACATTTTCTTTGCTTTCTAGGGTCTTTACGGCAGAATGAGGAATTCCATTTTTTCCAGAATGGTAAGCAGAAAGCTATTTATGTTTCTGATAACAAAGAACATAAGGTAAATTATTTTAAGAAAAGATTGACAAATTGCTTGAGAAATAACTGTACTGTACAATTTCATAATTATATGGCTTATACAACTGAAAATATTTGAATATTCAAATCCTATAAGCTACCGAGAAAAGATTTGCAAAACATTATACTAATTCTTCAAAAGAAAATAAGTCAGGATTTAGCATCTGTGTTAAAAATGCTACTGACCTCAGAATGCTCAATTTTTAATTTATCTTCATAATTTCTTATAATGTATATATTCCCATGTACCTAAATACATTTTCATTCCACCAGTGGAGAATGTAAGTCTGTCTCTTCTTTAGGCTGCAAAAGGGTGAGTTCCATAATATGTGTTTTTATTTGAATTGTATAAAATTGATCTTTATTTACATTTCACTAGGGCTTTGCTGTATCTGTTAATTTAAAAATATATATTTTCCAAACAGAGACATCACTTTTTCTGCATGCCATCGTGTTGTTTAAAAAAAAAAAAAAAAGATTGTTTCATTTGTCACTCTTTTTTTGATGGCTGAAAAAGGCAATATTTATTTTACCTCTTGATCATAACATCTTTACAATCAAATAAAAGGAAAAATTCATCATACTGTACATGTAAAGGTCATCCTAAAATAACACATCTGAGCAAACTATACTGAATCCTGTGAGTACGTTGCTAAGGAAAAATGTTTTTCAACAGGTCTTGGGCATTCACTTTACAAAAAAAAAATTCTTTCCCACTACATAAAAATGTAGTCTGAAATCAACATAAAACCATCATGAAGTGAAACTACTGTTAAAATGGAAAGAAATATTACTCAAAGAATATCCCATTGGAACACAAATTATGACTTGAAATGTGACTGCTTCTTAGTGTTACACTTGAAAGATCTTCCATCTAATCCCACAAGGAACTCAAGGCCCTTTAAAAAAAGAGATTATTCACAAACCTTAGTGCATAAGAGCATAAAACAATGATAGATTCAAAATAAGTGGGACTGATTTTTTGTTGTCTTTGATACAAACGGTATCAAAGTTGCCAGCGTTCAAGAAAACCAATAGCAAAATGCAAGTTTTATGATGAACTTTAAGAATGATGACATGACTTCCAATGAATGAGGCAGGTTAGTTGTTCTTTGAAACTTTTTTTATAGGAAAGTAAAACCTGCAGGTGAAGCTGTTTTGAAACACTTGTTTTTGACCTGTAGATCTAGCCCTCTGATAATAACAATAAGGTCTGCTTTGGCAAAGTCTGTGATGTATTTTTACCTGCCTGCTAACTGTGGGTATTTCACAAGGATCGGGGTTGAGGATCCTTTTGGGGCGTATCTGTGATTAAAAAGAAGGAAAAGTCATGTTGAACTAAGGGGGGGAAAAAAAAACGTTGCAAACAGGCGTGAGAACTACATTTAACCTCCTTCATCCACAAACATAAAAATGTTCAAGAAAAACTCGAGTCATTTTTAATCAAAAAGATTAACTGTGTGACAGTTAAGTATATTTGAGATTAACCCATCAAGGGGTCTGTCTTTTTTGTGTATGTTTACGTATTAGCAGTAGGTACTTGGCACAACGATCGTATGTAGGTTGCAGCCACAGACAGACGCTTGCACTGCATACACCCTTTTCTGCAATGTTCATTAAGCAATAATATTGTCAAAGGTAAGTGTTTACCAGCAGCTTTAGTCTACTTAAAACCATTTTATCCTGAGGCTGATCTTGTGAAGAAGGCTTGGGGGAAGGGCAGAAAAGAGGCACCACGTTTCATTTTTCATGACAACAACTGTATTCAGCCAGTATCCTGATTTGACGTAATGTATAACTCAAAATTTGCATGTTAAGTTAAATTGTAATTATTTTTATTTTGAGGCCAACCGTGTGATTTATACTATAAGCAAAAGCGATAGGACAAATGCTTGGACCTTAAGGGTTACTACAACAAAGACAGTAATAGATTATTTTGGGGAGAATTAATTTTTATATGTATAACCATATATACTTCAATGAGTTTTCCCTGACTTGCTTGGAATACAGTGTTACTCTGCTGAGTATGGATTTCCCTTATGTAAATATTAATTCAAATATAAATGTAATTTCAAGTCGGGTGTCTTTTGTTTAAGGAATGGGAAACTGAGCTTCCTCATATTACTCCCTTTCAACATTGCAAGGCTTTTTTAATCCTAAAAACAAGATAAATGTCTCAGAAGAAAACAAATTGTTTAACATAATTAATATCAGTTTAAGAAAAAACACTTCCCTTCTCATTTCTTACTCTAGCTTTGTTTAATGAATAAAGATTAAATGACATTACTTTGAACAGTCACATCTAGATTTTAATCAAAAAAATGGACTTTTCCCTATATATGTTAATAAATGATCTGTTACCTCAAATTATTCCTAAATACATAATATTTAACGGTAGCATTTCATTAAATATATAGCCATTTTGTCATGAATTTTTAATTCCACAACTGGTTTTGATATATGGAAAATCATGCCTTAGATAAACTGAGAACATAAAAGAACTACTAACATATGGAGAAGACCACTGCAGCTAAAATCTGGAGACAAAAAATAGTTCTCACTTTCCTCTCAATTAAAACTCTGTGCAATTATTCTTTTAGATTATAGATCTCTTTTGGGATTCTGGTTACACAGAACTTTCTGGTTCATTTCACAGGAAAAATATTCATCTTAATTAGCAAAAACAATTGATGGGCTTTTCTCTTTTCTACAAGAGGGAGTTCACTCGGTGTACTGATTACGAGTAGTAGATTATCCTGATAAATGAAAAGTTCTTGTCTTTCTGAACAGCAGCTGAATATGTTATCTGTCTTCAGCCTTGTAACTTCTTTGTTAGACATCACCTTGTTGAGATAGAATGACTTACTTGGTAAGTGGCTGACCCGATTTTTTGTCTGGCACCCTAACATCGCTGGGCATTATGCCAAGCTGGATCTGTAGCTATTTATGACTGCATTCAAGGTTCAACTATGCAAATCACAACTATTAGCCAAAAAAGCATAGCAGATTTGTTTTTTAAATATTTCCATAGCTCACAAGGTCAAAGCATTTGTTTTCACAATTTTAAAATATAGTTTTGTAAGTAATGATCAGTAATGTTTGAAGAGATTGCCACCTTTTAACATTTTATTTAGACTGAATTAGAACATAAACATTTTTCCTTATGTGCTACAAAATAATCGTATGGAACACAGGAAGAAGAGACACAAGCTGAAGTGAACAAATATATATCATTTTATCTGTTTTGTGAATAGCTTAGCTGCACTGTACAGAAATAAAATAAATTAAAATAAAATAAAATAAAATGAAGCTGAACTATGACAAAAAGTCTTTGGAGAATGCAGTCTTCCTCCAAAAGCCTGCCCCGATGAGGCTGGCTGCAGGAAGCTGTAGTCCAAAGGTCTCCCCTGCCCACAGCTTGGGCAGCTCCACATTGCCTGCACAACATCTGCTCTTTGTGTGAAATCAGATCTGAATCCCAACCGAATCCCTGGCCGGTTGGTCTGTATGGATGGACAGGCATTTATGCTTCTGTTATTTCCCACAGCTACATCCATCCACCATCTTTGTATTGAACTGTAGTTCCAGACAGACAGATACAGGCTGGAAAGTCCCAGTAGGCCTGTTCTTGTACAGTGAACTGTGGTGGTCTGCTGGGGCTTCGACCTTCAGTAGCTAGGGACACTTTGGTTCAGTTCAGCATTAGTTCCTCACCCCCCCCAGTCCCACAACATTGGAGTAACACTGAGAGGTAGTGCTACAGAAGTTCTTTGGTTTGGGTTTGCCATTCGTTCTGTGCCTGCATGTTGGCTGGTGTCAGGCCTGATCTGTATCCTTTGATAACTACTCTTATAGGCTGTCCTGGTTGCTGTCATCCTGCCGATTACGTGTTGATATGTCAGTTCTTCAGAGTAAAAGGGAAAATGTTTACAAAACTAGCAACTATATATGATATGTAGTAAGAGCAGTATCTACAGAAAATGTAAATGTTATCTAAACACATATACATACATAAAATGATCATTCATAAGCAGAACTTGAAAAGTGGTTGGGCATACAACACATCAACAGACAGATTTAAAGAAGACATATATCTCTACCATATCCTCATTTCCTGACAAACTTAACAAAAGTATTAATAAACCTTATGCATGTATCAACAAGCTTTTCTATAAAAGATACACAATTAAGAAATCAGAATTCTATTAACCCAGCACTCAAAGATTCTGAGACAAAATAATATAAATAGGCAATAGCTAAGATGTAATATGCAATATGTGATAAATACAGAACTGTATAATGACAATATATAATAGACTATATATAGTAGACAATATAGTAAATAGTGACATTTCCTCTTAGACAAAGGGGAAGTAGATTCAGATACGAACAGTGCACAGTGTATTTTCTAATACAGATTTTGGGCACACCTTGGATTAGGTCTGTATTTTGTGACAGAATCTGAGAAGGGAGCACGTTTCTTCACCAGGGGAGCACCCTTCACCTAACACCAATGGCTGCTTAATTTGCTGATTGCAACATGAAATAATTAACAAGTCTGAACCTCTGGTGCAGAGTATTTCTTTGTCTAAAAAAAAAAAAAGAAAAAAGAAAAAAGAAAAAAGAAACAGTTATCCGGGCTCAGAGTTGTAAGGAAAAAAGCATTTCAGATTCTGTTGGCTAACAAAAACAGTTTGAGTGTTCAGTAACTGTGGCTAAGTGTAGTTTTCATTTGTGAGATAATTTTTACTCATCATCTGAGTTTTGTGGGTTGAAGTAAAATAATATGTTTCAGCAGAAGTGAAAAGATTATGGGAGATATTCTGTGAATGTTTGAGTGCAGAATAAAGCCAAGTAAGATAAACTAATTGGTCAAAGTCTGATTTCTCTGTTTTTACCATCCACTCAGAGCAGAAGGACTCATTGATCTTAGTGGGGTTTCTTCCCTTACTTAAGAACTGCAGGACTGAGACTGTAGGGCTTCACTGAATCATCCGTAGCAACATTTCCCCAAACTTATCCTAACAGGGCATGAAAGAGGCTGCCAACAAAGTAGAGAAAATATATTAAAGTGGGATAAAAAATATAAGTTGAATTGGGAATATGGAGATTTTCCATCAAATTCATAGGGTTTGCCCAGAGAAGTAGAGTATGAGCCTTATTAATACAATACAAAGCCCTGGAATTTATTCATGGTTAATTTTCCATGCTTTAGCCAATCCTTTTTTAAAGAGTCCCTTCTCCAAAGAAAGGCACAGAGCACTGTGTTACAGTAAACACCAGCAACTCTGTCCACAGTCAAATCTAAATAATACTTAAGAAACTAAATCCAAAACATTAGCAATAAAAATACTTAGCATGTATTTCTTTCCTGGGAGCCTACATGGAAATTGAATTCCACTGAGCTGCACTTACATGGCACAGAATTCAATTAAAAAAAATCCGCCTGGATTCCATGCTGTGAAAAGCCCTTGCAAATTTATTTTAGGGACTTGGGGTGTGGAGCCTGGACATAGTTTTATTTTGTTTTTAATGGAATCAGTCTTAATGTCTAAGGTTATTCTTTACTTGCCTCTGCTGCACAGTTTTCACATATAAGCCAACTGAGGACAACTCGTTATTAAAGAAGTCGGCAGGTGTCCTGTGCTCTGAAACATATTAAATAAAGAACTCAACGGGATCATGTTGACTGTAAGCTCCACAAAGGAATTAAATAATGAAGACAGAAGCTCTTCAACAACGACCATTTGTGCATAAGTAAAAATGTCAGAAAACGGAAAGTTCTCTTACAAATTTTTACTGGAATCTCTGTTGTGGTATTTTCTGAAAACATGTGGTCTATAGATTTTAGAGACTTAAACTTTCTGACCTGAGTCTTAAGTAATAAAGTGATCAGAATGGCAGGAATTGAGGTGCCAAAATCTGCCCTTCTCTATGCAGCTTCATTGCTCAACAAAACAGCCATTGCAAAATGGTCTCGTTATCATTCTGAAGTTTGTTGAATTGCCTTACCCATGTCAATATTAATATAAAAAAGCTGTGGGAAATACAAAGAAAAGAGTAGAAGAGGGTCCATTGTATCTTTAGTTAATATTTTTCTAATGCACGAAGCCCTCAAGTCATGATAACATTTAAAATACAGTCCCCCTTGAGATTTAAGGGATATTGGGATAAAGTAATTTTAAATCACATTAGAAAGGTTCAAAAACAATATAAATACAGTTTTGAACTTCCCATTGATTCTGAGTAGCTGAATAATTGCACCAGACAAATGTCTTTAGAGTGGGCCTTGATACAAGGAATCACAAAATGTATTGGATTTTCACTTATTAAAAAATGTTGTCATGCAGTAATTGTTTGAAGAAAATCGACAATTAAGAAATGTAACTAAATACCTTTTTGAACAAAAATAAAACTTGATGTAATTTTCTTTGGAAAAAAAAAAAGTCAACTTCAATAGAGGTAGGTCTGAGCATCTCAGACTCGATTGGAAAATAAATTATGCTAAGTGCATCCAGACTCACCCAGCATCTTTAAGAAACAGTGTTCATAATGAACCAAAGTCTTCCGACAGCTTAATATGACTTTGAAATAGCTAATATGAAAAAAAAAAATGCTACAAAACCTTTGTTGACCAGGTGTTTTCCCTTTTTATCAATACAGTATATTCCTATAATGACCCTCCTATGCTCTGTCATTAAAATTTGAGCTTTCCTTTCAGGCGCTCTGCCTCAGACATGTGGAATTCTCATCTGCAGTTTTTACCCTCCCTCTCCAAGTTAATCACGCAGGGCTCCAGGAGCGACAGCTTGCTGCAAACACAATTCCACACTCTGGGAAGCAGCGACTTAGTATGAATTTACAATTAAAAACTCCTTCTCCAAAACCCATCATAAATTTTAATACAAGACATAAGATGACACATTTCCTTATATCTATGACTTCTAAGTTAATATTTTTGCTGAGATTTAACAGGCATAAGTATGTGTAGGACCAAAAATATGGTCTCGGTTCAGCAAAAGTATGCTCACCTAAGCCTGTGTGTTTGCAGAAGTGGGGCCTCTGCTTTTGCTGTTACAGGTGAAAAAGAAGTATGAGGTTCTGAAGTCCTGATGCTGTTCATTCCCACCAAAAAATTATTCCATATGCATATTCATTTTTTCAAGAAGGAAACAAACAATTCACTGATATTAATTCTTCCCTAGGCATAAGATAAACTTTACTTGAATTAGTTACTGTTTGCCAATCTCTTGCTGTCAGCCTAATGCCTCTTGTATGGGTAATTATGTGTTTAATAGAAATATTTCTCAGAAACTTCAACAGAAACTGCAGAACTAGTCCAGTAGTACTCGCTTCAGCCTCAATATATGATGGAAGATTTTTCTCCTATTTTTTCAAACCCTCAAATTTCCTGTCAGATCCCCCAGTGCAGTGATCCTCATCCTTTCTTAAAATGAAGTATGTTCACATCAGCCTGCCTGGGTCAAAAATTCTATCAGTGCTGCATCACACCGACCCACAGCCCAATGCAAAAATACGTAACGGACCGTATGCTATACATATCAAGAGTTGCACTGGTAAAAGTGAAAGCAGAATTTGGAGCAATATACAGACTGAGAGTTATGCTTGTGGTTTAGTCTATATGACTGTCCAATGCTACAATCCCAAGTCAAAGAAGGTGGCAGGGAATTTACTCTTGGAGATCTCTTGAGTGAAGCACAAACAGCAGTCTCTGAGTACGCTGGAAGAGTGAGTGACCAAATAAATTGAATGCATTCAATCACTTTAAGACATCTCATTCGTGTGTAGCATTTTGATCCTCTGCTTCAGTAAATGTATGATTCAATTTTTATTAAAAGGTAATGCTCCTGTTTTAATGATGGTTAATTATATATAATTAAAATGAAAGGATTAATAATATTAAACATTTCATCAGAGGTAAAGATAAATATAAATACATATATAGTAGTATGATTACATACGAATATATAACATTGAGCATATATTATCTTCAATGCGTTATGTAAAATAGTAAATGAATAATATAATTTGTAAAATAAAATTATATTCTGGGTATTATGTAAATCAAAGGCCTGGTTCAGCACTTCTATGTTCATAAAATCTATTTGATTTTTTTGGGGTACAATATGCAAGGAATAGTTGAGGTAGCTTAAAAATAATTATAAAAATGCCCTTATGAAAAAGATGTTCACACTTTATTGCTACATCACCTTGCCATGTGAAAAGTGAATTACAAGGCTAAATGATGTACATTTTGGCCTCAAAAGAAATCATTTTTGGAGTCATGGATTAGAATTTGGGAGTACCTCATTTCCGCCTAACCCTGAAGCCATGCATCTTTATAGGCCTAACTTCTACTGATTTTCAGAATCCTTGCATCAGGCCCTAAATATTCATACACAGGGTATTCCTCTTGCATTCCACTTGCTTAGATCTGACACATCTAATCTTATTTTGCCTCTTTTTAATAAAATTCTGTATTTAGCAAAGCAACACCACAACTTGATTTCTTCTCGTAGATAGACTGTTTTAAGCTATAACACTCATTCCAGTTGTCATTTCTGCCATTAGATACAGAAAATCTGTATCTCCAGATCTAAATTGCAATGTATCCAGTGAACCTTTGTCCTGTGAAATTTTGTGTATTAACATAGTTTAATAAGCTGAGAAATGCATTAGATTTTTAAATAAATCTTTAAATTGTGTAGTTTTAAATCAGAGATGTTTTGGTCTCTGCAAACTGTAAGGAACTTGTATTTCTCTAACAGGACCTTAAGACCCTTTGAAGAATTTTAAGGATTTTTATGAACCTCTGCATGCATTCTTTAGCTAGATTTTGGCATATTTTCAGTGTAAATACAGTACAACTCAATCAGTTTACTTTATAATTAAAAACAAGGAAATAGTAACAAAAATACATAATATATGGTACTCATGTTTATAATAGAAACATCCATAAAAAAAGAAACATGTTCTAACTCTTCTCATTACCCTAAAGGGAATTGCATCTTTAATCACACAAAGCACAACGGCTTTCTAATTTTGTTTAAAGTGTTTCAGTACTTACAAAAACCAGATCAGGTTATTGTAAATCTAGAGCAAATTAGAATCATTGGCCTCTGCTCAGCTGTATTCAGGAATACTATGTAAATCATAAATTTAATGGCATACTAAGACACACATCTGTTTCTATTTTGTAGAAGTTAATAATCTAACTTCAGAGTATTTAAACATTACTTTCATTAACTGAAAAATTGTGAAAAATAGAGACTGCTATAAGTCACAATGCGTTGCTGCATTATGCTAAGGAAAATACAGAAATTTCAGACCTGTTCATTTATGAATAATTTTCTGAGAGATATGTGCCATTGTCATGACCTTGCATCTCCTCTGTTTACTTAGAAAAACATCACTTATACTAACAGAGCTGCATCGCTAAGTAGAATCTGCACCTGCACATAGTAGATTTTAATATATATTTTTAGTAGCAAATGTCTTTCACAACAAGGAATAGATGATGTCTAAATTCCCTAAGCCTATATAATCACCCAATGACTTTTCTTATAGTTAGCATGCTAATAAGCCATGTAAATAATCTGCAGATGGATATTGCAACTGATTTGAAGTGTATTTTTGTCACTAAAACTGATAAAAATTTTCTGCTCCATTGATCGATTTCCAGTACATATTTATTTTTATAAAACTTTGTAGTCAAGCATATACAATATCTTCAAGTTGCTTCATACTATTGTTCTTATTGAAAAGTTTAGTTTATTCACAGATTAATACACAATCGTATACTGTATCATAAATTGTCATGTACAATTTATATAATTTGCAAAGAACCAATTGTGTGTGTTTCATTGGAGAAATGCATCACTCTTCAACTTTCAGCTGTAAAGACACTATTTTTCCCAAAGGAAACAAGTGAATTAACAGTCATGTACTAATCTTTTTGCAAATGTATTTGAATTCAGTAGCAAGGCAGAACAGAGCTGGCATGCTAGCTTTAGCACTGTAATAAAAGATCTAATTGGTAAGGTGTACTATGATAATGGATTGTAAGGTGATAAATTTTGACCAATAAATTCCTTGGAAACTGAGATTTGGTTGCATTAAGTGGTAAAGTCAAAATATGCAAAATACTAAAGTAAATCTTTATTCATAAAAATTACAATGTCAAAAATGTAACTTCTAATAATCTGTTTATTTAAAGACACCCGATTCCTGGGAAGTCAGATGTCACTTATGTGCTGTTTTGCTTGTGCTAAAATTACCTGTGGTAGTAGGTACTTTGCATTAAAGCTTAGGGTGCACAAAGTTGAATGGGATTTATGTAAATAACTGTATGAATATGTATCTCACCTTCTACCAGTGCTAATTTCAATGAGCTGTATTTGAGAGGGAATTATATTAATAAATACAACTGATAGGAAATTTGCACATTCATTTTACTATCAACAAAAATTCTAAAGAAAGCAAATTAAACCAATGCATCCATAATAGAGAGGGGACAGGAAGAGAGAACAGAAAGGCAAAACTGGGCACTTAGATGGTACAATGCAAATTTGTGGTTTATTCTTCGGTAAGATTCAGTGGTTGCATATGCAGGAAATTCTCCGTCCTGTGTAAATGCATACAGAGTTCTCACTTTGCTTTCCAAGCATGCAATAAAAGCTTAAGTGTGTTGTCTTACTGATATATTAAATGCAGTACTATGACTTACCAGATGTAATAAAAAATATCATATTTTGGTGCTGATTATTCAACAGACAGCAGCCAGTGCTCATAGTGGGATGGGGAATAGCATGTTAATTATTGAATATATTTTAATATTTCTAATTAGCAGAGGTACTAAACAGTCAATCGATGTTCCTCACAACAGGAGCGGGGTAGTAACATCATTCTTTGACTGCAGTGTTTTTAGAAAGGCGTAACCATACCTTCAATCAGATTCAAATACTATTTGTCAAAAACACTGAGGTCTGTCAGAAGTAAATGATCATTTAATTAGAGACAAAAAGGTGGAATATCTTTGATCCCTATACTTTAGTGATATTAATTCCCATGTGCTGCAGGTGTTTGTAATGTATAACAAATCATTACTGAAACAGAGGCTTTTATAGGCAGTTTCAGTGAAGGAAAATGACTGTTCTTACAGCTGCCAGAGTTACACCTGGCAATGTAATGCAAGCATGACAAAATGTGAACTAGAAGATGTAAGCCTGGAAACAAATCTGGGTCTCCCTCTTCATGCAAGATGGATTGCAAAGCAGTACTGATGTACAGAGTGGATGGGGAATGAGAGAGACCGCATTTGCTGCTGTTCCTTCTTTCTCTGACCAGTGATCCATGATGCATCTCTGGTATCCGCTCCAGAGGGAGCCAATCACGTAACTGTCAGCATTTCAATGGCAATCAGTACCAAGAGGAAAAAATATATTCTTATAAAAAAA
The DNA here is from genome assembly GCA_013399475.1 of Chauna torquata. NCBI lineage: Eukaryota > Metazoa > Chordata > Aves > Anseriformes > Anhimidae > Chauna > Chauna torquata. The sequence continues at coordinate 35,294 of VXAL01014891.1, forward strand.
TATAAGGGACCAAGTCCTTGGCTTAAACTGCAAAACAAAATCAAAGCAAGTAAAACCAATCAGCTTAGGGTTCTGAGTACTTCCAGAGTGGCATGGGAAACTGAGAAGCAGAACCAGATGAGTACATAGAGCATCACATTGCCTTGATTAAAACTACCAACAGAACAATTTAAATAAAACCCAACATCAACCACCAAAAACAACAACAACAACAACAACAACAAAAACACTTGTACTTACAGAATAAAACCTGGTAGCATACTGGAAAAACAGTAAATGCGAACTAGAGTGTATAAGTTTGGAAGCAAATATATACAACTGATAGGAAATTAGCACATTCATTTTACTATCAACAAAAATTCTAAAGAAAGCAAATTAAACCAATGCAAGCCCTGCCTTTTGATAAGAGACTTTGAAAGTTGCAATCATGAGGTGAGGAAGACACAGTGGGAGGTTCTTTTATTTTCATGATTGATCCTGAAAACTCTGTTCTTTCCTATTCATAACCTTTTACCGTATCTCTGAACTTGATTATTGTGGTTATGGATCAGATTTTCATCAGGTTTGGTACAGAATTCCAACAACTAGACTCTTAAGGAGAAACATGAAAGGAATTTAAACCCTTTAGTTTAAAAAAATCCTCTGCTTCAATGCCACCTACCTACCTAACAGGGAGGAGGACATCCCTGTTCAGTAGGCATTTCCATGTTTTTTTACTAAATATTCCTGCAGCTCTAATGCTTATCATGCCGAATACTGCTTCAGTCACGACAAACCAAGCTAAGGAGCTCTGTGTCTATGTCATTGCTAAGACCGTCTGTAAAACAAAACTGATCCTGTCACTAAACTCATCAGTAATCACTGCTTTCTTTTAAAGGTGTAGCTTTATTCTACAACTGGCAGTTGGAGACTTGTCCGGTGTGTGAAACAGCATCAGTTCTCTCCTCTGCCTGAAGGGACTCAAATGCATCTCTCTCTCCAGCTAAAGAGTTCTCTAATCCACAACTTGATTGCAGATGGAGATATTCTCCACTTCTCCTGTTAAAGTTGTCCATCAAGCAGAAAACAATTCAGGATTCATTGGACTAGAACGCAAGAGCACCAGAAGGAACATGACTGTAGCTTAATGATCTGGGCAGTGAGTTGGAATGGGGAGGCCTGAATTCTGGTCAGTGGTCCAAGAATTTGTTGTATTTTATCCCATAACTTCTCGAGAAAGTAAATTTAACCTTACCCTAAACATAGGCATCTAAATCTTTATAGGTGTGCAGAGCCATGCAGATAAAGACGAATATCTCTACAAACCTTGGCCTATGCTGTCAATAACATGGATGTTGATAGTACCTACATTGTTTACGCTAGGTTCTTGGGTAAAAACAGAAAAGCCTTCATGGATTCATAATTGCAAATATAATGGTTTGCCTTTGAATTCTCCATGCTTTGTTCATCTTTTTTGCATCACCTTTCATTTTGTGACACACATCAACAGAAGAAAGTGGCCAGCTACGGTAGGTAATATTATAGTTGAAAGCACTCTGTAATGGATGTAAGCTTTAGATCCAAAGCTGGAGTTTGATAAAGGAAATCATAAGAGGTAGAGGGCTTTGGCATAGACAGCCAGTTCTTCTCCCATTCAGTTTCAAACCTTCCTGCTCTGTTACATCACGCACTAAGGTTACAAGGTGAAGAGAGGTGGTTAGAATACACAATGATCTCCACACACGCCAGTCTGAGACATGGGGCACTCCTCTGGCTGCAAATTAGTGACTGAAAGAGATACAGAGATTTAGTAAAGTCATAGCAAATTGTATGCAAGGAGGAGGAGGAGAAAGACCTCCCTACCTGGCAGGCCAAATTACATTTATTTTAAACTGAAAAATCTATTTGATTTCTTACTATTCTCTTGGGCCTTGCTTCTTTCCTTGGGGAAAAAAAAAAAAAAAAAAGTTTTTTGCGGCCCAAATGCAGAAGTAATGCCTAGGCAGATATAGCAGTTGGAGAAAAGGGAACCTAAAAATGTGCAAGAGAATTGGGATCTCATGACATATCTCTTTCCCCAAAAGAAACTACAGCTCTAGCACTGTAGTTCGTTTTCTGGTATCATTGTTTCAGCTTCTGTACTGAGCTTTTCATACGAAAACAAATTGTACTCGTCTCTTTTTAAAAGTGTTCTGCTACGTGACTCCTAACAGCTCAATCTTGAAAACTCTTTGGCCTTTATAAATGCCTATAGAATTAAACTGTAAACTCTCATCCACGAGCATGCACCCATAAATACCTAAAGCACACAGTAAGGAATGTACATTTTCAATAACACAGAGGTCCATCGCTCCCCTACATTTACTTTTCAGAGAGTAGAGAGACAACTGCAATGAACATAAAAACATGCATCCAAATACACTGTTAAAAATCTTACTGATGTCTTCTTATTTCTTAATGTGATACAAAAATCCTGTTTCCGAATACCTACTTAATATGGAATACACATGCCTTTGTTTCGTAGCTGCATTTTCTCTAAACATGGTTGTTTCTAATATTACTTAATTAAACAAAATTAAATTAATTTCTGTCTTAGAAACAAGAAACAACAGCTTTGTTGAATAAAACAACCTTCATTTTCTTGAAGCTATTTAAATTAAAAACATGAGTTTCTACAGTTGGAAAAAACCCATCCATGGTTAAGATGTTTGAAGCCCATCAATCTCTTTAACCACACAGCTAATGTGTTCCTTCTGTTTTCTTTGAATGAAATCACCATGAGTGGTTAGATGTTGATTTAACATAAAGCAAATGGAAATGGGTGTTTCCTTAGTCATGTGTAGAACTTATTTTTAAAAACAATTAGGAAGTGTTATGAGTAAGTCAATGATTTTGTCATTTCTTAAATAATGATATAGATTATAAGTCATTAAAATTGATTACTGAAGTAAACTATGTATAATGCAAATTCATATTACATTTATTTGTTAGGAACAGCTGCAGAATTCTCTTACTTTATTGATGAATTTAATTTTTTTTCTCAAGTGACACTTAAGCCAATTACTTACTTTAAAAGACTGGTAATTGTAAAGATATATTTCCAAAGTTTTAAGACAATACATTAGATATTTCCTATTATGGTTTATATCATTTGCACTTTGTTTATATAAATCTGCCTGCAAAATTATTTTTTTTTCCTAAATGAAACAAGCAAAATTTGGCTTTTTCAGTTTTAAGTTGAAATGGTAAGATCATATAATAGTTTGTTACTTTACCACATGCCATATTAAACCAATGTCTTTACATTACACCAATTATAGCTGATGCTACTGTACTACACATATACAACCTCTTCTGTCAGTCTCTGCTAATGTTACATCTAATTATAGGTTCATTGATATGTTATTCACAGGAGTACATACAGATAGGAGGAAATGTCAGTTGCTAGTATTTAAAGTTCAGTCATTTCATAAAACTCCAGTAATATAAAAATAGGTTGCATAAAATCTGTGTAAACCACTTCTCATGGGACAACTGACTCGTAGGGTAAAACAAAAAATTATTTATCAAGATATTCAATTGTTTTAAATTCATCTTTTTAAAAATAGGCAGATGTAAGCTGCACTTCTATGGCAAAACAAAATAAAACATAAAAAAAAGCCTCTAATTGAGTCAATAGTATCATATTTATAGACATCATAATTTGGCTATTTTTTGCCACAAGTTAAATCATCTTTCTCAGACACACCTTCTCCAAGCACACAGTTGACAGTTACATCTCTTCCAGTTGTTACTGTCCTACAGATAGTCCCTAGAAATGCTAACTGATGCACAGTCCTTGTGCTTATTTCAAAAATTACTATGAATTGGCTTTTAGTTTTTCAAGGACATGATCCAGCAGGTTCACCAAAGTAATTTGAGGAGAATACACACAGAATATATAGCTTAACCTGGAACATTACAAAATTTAATGTTAGTGAAAGGGGTAGATAAAAATGTTATTGAATGATTTTACTAGGACTATAACATTTCTTGTAGTGTTTTCAAGCTAGATGTTTTGTGATGTTGCAGCAAGGCATGATTTTAAGGAAAATCTACTTGTCTGTATTTACTTGTGGAGTCCATATGGAATGAGGTACATATTTGATAGGGATACAGCAAAAAGCAAATAATAGGCAGTTTTGATGGCGAGAAGAGACTTGATTTGTTATGATTCCTTTTTGTATCTTAGTATTCAAATCTGGCAATAATTGTGGCTGAGTAAAAAATAAAGGATTAGATTCAAGTATGCTAGGGCTATATGTGTATACGATTTTCCTGTTTAAAGAAGCAAATGCGTATTCATACGAAGTAAAATTAATTGCTTGAATAATAATATTTTACTTGCCAAAAGGATATACACTTCTGCCAGGTATTCTTATATTCTAGTCTGGATTTAATGAGAATTTGTGGGAGCGTGTGTTTTTGAAACAAATGCTGAAAGGTCTCTGTCTACATTTTTACCAATTGTTTAAAACTCAGTTTTACAACTTAGAGTTAAACTTAGAGTTACAACTTAGAGTTGTAAAACTCCATTTCTGCATCTAGAAATAAATATGATTCCAGAAGTTTTTGATGAAAAGGGGAAAATAAACTTCAGTCCTGCAGCTGAATCCATGTAGGTGAGTCCACTTCAACTTCAGCGAATATTAACACAAGGCCCAGTTCCGCAGTTATTTTCAACCTTCTGGGGGGTAAAAAACCTTACAGAAACCAGTAGACTTTTTTCGCTTCAAATGGAAGAATTCCTCTCTCTCACCTCCTCTCCAAGGAAAACTGCCAACCCCACATAATTCTTGTGTTCTTGACTGTTTTCTGGCTAAGTCCTGCTCTTGTCAACTAAGCAAAAGGCTGTTAACATAGCCTTAACAACAGCAAAAGGCTGTTAGCTCAGGGCAACCACTGCTTATCTGCAATTACATTTATTTGACAGGTAGGGTGTGATAATGATACATATTAAAACGATGGTAAAATGATAGACAATCAATATGTGTATCTTTACATTTCTATGACTCCCTTTTTAAGAATGTCTCCATAACAGATGCATCCAATCCTCTCAATGAAAATGTTTCTAATAAAATACATGACTTTATGATTGATTTCCAATTAGAAATGTCGAAGAGGTTATTTAGGGTTCTATAAAGATAACTATATGGATACTTTCAGCAAGAAAGGGCAAACAGCTATAGGGGAGATGTACAAAGGACTTAAAAAATGTAGGGAAAAATAGAAACCCTGCTCTTTTGATGCATTTTGCACTCACTGTAACCCATACATTTTACTTCTAACTATAGACAGTAGATATAAAACTATCACACGGACACACGATCTTCTGTCCTCCCATACTGAGCTTGGTTTCGAGGCAGTTTGCAGATTTAACCCGGCTGACACTGGCCTCAGGAAGATGCTCTCACTCTGAGTGAACGCGTCCTTTGGTCCTAAACGCCTGAGGCTGCCCCTCTGGCCCCCAGCAGGTGCTGCGAGTGGAGGAAGGCCAGCGGCCCGCCCGTGTGGCAGTGACCTTAGGTACTAACCCCCGGGATTATTGCTAGCACTGCTGAAAATTTGCTATAGTTTTGAAGAGCCCTGGGCCAGTTCTGTGATTCTTACTACTTCATGTAGCAAGGTCTTAATGATCCGGTTTCCTTTTAAACATGTCATGTTTCTTTTAACACGCGTTAAAATTTTCTAAACAGGAACAGTAATTGCATAGGTATGCAGCGGAGTCTAAATGATTAAGTTAAAAAACAAACCTTTACCACTGACAAAGGTAACGACCCTTATTTTCTGGTGTGGCGTGGGTGTTTTAAGCTGAATTGTCAATACGCTTTGGACCTAAAAGAGTTTAACAAGCCCTGAGTGGTCCTGCCTTGTGCCAGCGATTCTGTGGGCAGATGCAATTGAGAGGGTTTTTATTTCACTGCTGCAGCTCGAAAAGGGAGGGGATGTTTTTTTTTTTTTTTTTTTTAAAAAAACCTGGTGGGATTATCAGGAGGGGTTTGTGCTGCTTTGATCCTCGGCTCGACCTCTGTTTCGCCCTCTGGCCACCGCCGCCTTGCACTCACCCAGAGCAGCCCTCGCTGGGCTCTGACCGGCAGGAAGCGGGCACGGGCGCTCCCCGCGGACCCGTGTCCCCCCGCGTCCCCCCGTGTCCCCGGCCACGCCGCGCTCCTCGCCGGGACAAGCCCTTGCTGTGCCCAGCTGCTCCTCCCTGACCTTGGGAGCTGGAAATTGTGCGTATTGCACATCCTGAAAGGTCGGAGCGGATCCTCAGTATTTTGCATCAATACGGAGGGAACAAAATAGCAGCAATCCCAAGCCCTCCTTTCTAGGATGGGATTTTGGGAAGGAATGCAACAGCACTAGTCTGCATTCTGCATCTAAGCAGACGAATGAGTCAACTTCGTGTCCTTTAAATCGCTTCCAAGCGTTGTTTACCCTGCCCTGACATGTTTTCCCTAACGCATCGCCTCGCTTTGCACCGCCGGCCCCGGCGGCGGGTGCGGGAGGCGAGCCGCGCGGACCGGCGCCCGGCC
>VXAL01014891.1:57421-95294 GCA_013399475.1 Chauna torquata
TATAAGATTAATAATATATAATTTAAAAAAAATACATTTCACTATGCTTTGTGGAATTTTTTTAAGGTTCACAAATGGTATAAAGAAGTAGCTCCCCGGTATTGTGTTCCGAGATGCATGATTTCTTCAGTCGAGTCCATCTGACCATTGAACAAGTTGTCTTTTACCTAAAGTGGTAGTGAAAAATTGTGAATGATGATGTGTACAAGGTGTTTTAATCCAAAGGAAAAATGTGTGCACCTTTTCTTATTGTAGCCTGGTGATTTAGAGCTTTCTGGTGACATTGTCCAATGCTTGACTGTTGTTATCTTGTATGCAGTGGTAGTTCCTCTCATGGCTGCCCCTTGGGTCTCTGGAAAGTATGAGTCCGTTCATGCTGCAAATCTGAATGCAGGGCTAGATGCTTTCAGTTGCTTCATAGAAAAACAAAAGTGTAATTAGTACTAATTCAGCTAATCTACAGGAGCTGGAGGTAGTCCCATCTGCCCTTCCCCTCAAAAATTTTTCATGATACAAAAATACAATCTCTGTGAAATAAAACACTGGAGTCTTGTGTGAGCTGCCTTCTGAGGAAGGTGCTTGGAACCCAGGTTTGTCCTTTTTCTGTTATTCACAGTCAAAAAGTCAAAATCTCCATTTTAATGAAGACATTTCAAAGAGCAGACGGGCTTAGAAAGACATTGTATTTCTTTGCATGCTCCTTTCTTTCAAACATGAAGGAACCCTTAGGCTATAAATTAAAGAGTGTTTTACCCTGTGTAGCTGATCTCAGTCTGCCCGCTAGCAAGGAAGAGTTAAAGTTTAAAAAAAAAGTTGTAAATAGCTCGGTGGTTTCATGCTTTTCAGTCTGTGGTTATCTTATGTCCCCCTCATGTCCTGTTTTTGTCAATATTTTCCTTTCACCTAAGAACTATAGCAACGGGGAGGAAAAGTAACTTGAAAGAATGTAATTATGCCAGAGATGCATTGTTATGTGGGAACCTTTATAATGCCTTCATGTAAATGAAATTCGCTATGGAAACCATAAGAGCACTTACGAGCAGAAAGGTTTATCCTGTGCTTCATGGGAAACGCCAGTTTGCTTATCTCTCTTCCCGGAAACTGCACGTGCACGCACAGGCTGGAGCGCTTCTCTGACCATCCTCCAGGGCTCTGGATGAGCTGCATGGGGACTCTTGAAGGATGTGCTCAGGTGATGGAATGCGGGAGTCTGTGCGCTTTTACGAATGTGCAGGAATTGGAGCAACCTCAGTGGATAATTGTATTTTGCATTTTTAATTTTTTCTTGGTAGGTTCTTCTGTTCTTTTTTTTGTTTGTTTTTTCCTAACTCGGCGTGTTTTCAGACATGCTCACTGACGTTCAGACTTCATCTGAATGCTTACTTCTGGAGAGGGACCCTACAACGTAACAGATTTAAAACCAGAAAATCCTCAAGGCTGCGTTGACAAATCTTACGTTGTTACAGCGCAGTGTATGGCACCAAGTGCCTTGGTGTGCTGTGAGCAGTGATGCCCCATGCTGCAGCCTGGGCACTGGTTGCTCTCAGCTTTGCTGGTTGGGCTCCAGAATTGGTCCTGCGGACTGTTCCTCCCAGGGTCTGGATTTCTTAACCTGGAACAGGGAGCAATGTAGATGGATTTATTTCAAAGGCTTCATAGCTGTTAGCTTTGTCAAAGGTTCTTGTAAAATTTTAAATTGTTCTGCAATGCTTGTTATTTTTAAAAATTAATCATCTTGTTGAATAGTGTTTCCCAATCACCTTGAATTACTGATGTTTTGGATCTTAGTAGAAGGGCAGTGGTACTTTTCCTCCCAGACCACTGCATGTTCAACCTGTTTCCTGAGTTATATCTCAATATCTGTAAGAGAATAACAACATGAAAAAATTTCATCATTATGGCTTACTGAATGCGGCTTAAAATGAAAAGTGGCAAGTAGGCTTTTGTGTAAGCCCAGGCTTTAAGAAATTGGTGCTTGGTGAATGTTGAAGTAGTCGATACCTGCTGTTTTGGAGTTGGAACTGTTAGTAGTCATTGCAAGATAAGTACCTTCCTAGAGGAATGCAACGTTCAGTAGTATATTTAAATATTTGAAGGTATTTAGCTGAATATATTTTTATTCTTAGCTATCTTAAGCTATTCTTAGAGATTGTAGTTTTCATAAATATTTTTTGAAAGTGAATGAAAGTGGAAGCAAAATTTGAACAATAGTAGGTGAATGTCTGCTCACAAATGTGTGTATGCTTGAGTACGTGTATGCCTGTGTATTTATTACTATGATACTTTTTCATTAAAATGAAATAGAGTGGCCGGTATATCATGTGATAAAACTGCAAAACAGATTAGGAGAAGAGATGCTTGTCCAGAGCCACAGGCGAAGGTCACGGCCAGCCAGGAGGAGCCTAGTTTCCTTCGTCCTGTTCTCAGCCAGTTGGACTGCATGTGCACGTCTTCCCGTTAGTAAATAACAGCACTGCGGAAAAGCTAACAAGTGTTATTTACTTAACTGTCCAAAAGTAATACTGTAAAATTGAAATTGTTTTTGATTTTTGGCGACCAGAAGTCATTGTAGTGAAACATCTGGCTGTTGAAATCATACGCTTTGCTTGCTGTAGGCTCTTCTTGTATTGTACACCATATTAATCTTCGTTTAGATACTTTTATTTTTAGAAGATCTATAAAATTGCTATTTTTAGGTGAAAAACAGCAGATTGCCTTTTGACTGAAGAGGTTTTAAAATAAAACCAAGTAACTTCTAGGGAATGTGCTGATAACTAGGCAGCATCAGGTGAAGTGCTCTGTCAGGCCTCGTTCTGCCTCTTCTTACGTGTTGGAAAAGATGGGCCTTTACAATTTTTTTGCCTTTTTTCCTCCTGTTTTCATCTGTTGTTGCTCCTCCTGCCTCTCTATTTCTCTTCTTCCAGAAATAAAATCTCAATTCAGCCCAATAGTGACCCATAAATAAACTGTACATATATTACTATTGTGACCTCTTATGGACTTGATTTTTTTAGACAAAAAAATAGCCCAGAATCTGCAGTAGATGTGTTGAAACTGTCGTCAGCTTCTTTTTTAATTCTTATAGCACTGTAAAATCGTCAGTCATTTATAGCATATGATTACTTGCAGTACGGCAAATGTTTCTAAATAATTGTATGCGTGTACACGCGCAAGCATGCATCTCATTGTAAGCTTGTGCTGGCATCTCTGGTTGCGTTTAGTGTGAGCGTTACCTTTCTCTGACTCCACATTTATTACTGCTTTGACTCGTCCTTCAAACAGATGCGTGGCTTCTGGTGGACTTTTTGGATGGACAACAAAGCTCATAGCTGCAGGTAGCATGGCTTGTGCTTAAGTTCAGTGTTGTGTGTTGGCTCATGAAAGTGTGGCATTGTTCCTTGGTGTCGGCAGTCCGCTCGAAGGACGTGGCATTACACTGAGAGATTTCACACACACAGCTCCTTCCCTTTGTGCGCTGCTCTGTATGCTCCCTCTTCCCTGCCAGCTTGCATCCCTTTGCTGTCATTCTTGCCCGGCTCCCTCAGCCAACTCCGCACGTTGTGTGTCCCCTCCCGTGCCCCTGCCTCCACCGCGCCCCTGCCTCCACCGCGGCTGGGCCAGAGTGCTCCGTCTCCCCTCAGGCCTTCCCTTCCTTCCGTCTGCTTTCTCCTCATGCTGCCCCAGGGCTTTCCTGCTGCTACCGCGGGTGGAGCTGGCTGGGGGGATGCCATCTTCCAGCTCTGCCTGCTCCCTTTGCTGCTTTTCTTCTCTCTTTCTTCTTTTTCTGTGGCCTCACAGCATGGCTCTTGCTGACTTCTGGTGAGTAATCGTCAGTACGGGGCCGTCTACCTGACAGAGGTTTCCTTGTGCCTCGGGTTAAGTGCCTGCGATGCAGAGGGCTGGATAGTGTTATTTCAGTGTTACAAATTCAAAATATTTAAGTATGTAGAGCACCACTTAGATCAGGGTGCCTTACCGAGCACATGTAGAGCTTGTGTGGCTTGGTGAGTGTGAAGATTTTGCGCAATAATATATCTTTAGGCAAGCTGTGAAATACGGTGATCTAGGTAAAATTCGGAGCTTTTCAGATTGCTGAATGAGATGCTGGTAAAAGGGCATATGTTTTCTAAATGGGGACAACTCCTCTTAAATTTACCTCCTGTCTGTTGAGCTGTCAGCTGCTCTGTCACTGTTAGTGTGGTAACTCAAGGCTTAAAATTGTATTTGTGGAAACAGGAGTTTGTTGGATTTCAAAGAAATTGTTATTTTTGTTAAAAATAGCAGATCAGACCAAAAGGCTAGACTGTCTTCAAAGTTTCTGTAAAAATATGCTGAAAACCCCATTCTGTTCTTTGCTATCATAAGAGAAGATGACTTGTAAATTACCTTACGTGAAAGTGAGTTTGATTTAAGGTATTAATAAAATCCAAATTTGTGCGTTCTGGCTGTGGGGACTGAGGATTTTAATTTAGTGAAATGCCAGAACAGTTTTTTTTGTGCTCAGTTTGATGAGCGTTGTGTGAGAATTCCATCTTACTAAATTAGGGCAGACATATATATTACACTGTTTACAAACTGCTATGATTAAAACCTGCTAAATTTCATATTTAATATTCAGTCATCTTTGAGCAAACACATCACCTAGATTTCGCCGCAGCACAGTTCAAATGGATGAAATAGCAAATGTTAATCTGAGCACGAGCGGGATGTTGCCACCTGGATTGAAACAGCCGTGAGACCCCTGCGGCAGCCGTACGTGCCCAGGAGCGCGTGAGGCTGGCACGTGGCAGAGCGGGCGTGAGGCGGGCACCGGGGCACGGGTGGAGGAACAGCTCCAGGAGGAGGTCCTGTGTCAGTATCGTCTTTTACTATGCTAAAGGAAAACGGTAAGAATTTGTCACTTTATATTAAAGCTGTGTTCTTGCGGGCAGCAAACAGTAATTTAAACAGTTTTTTTATTTTAAAATGATAATCTAAAAGTCAAACTGTATTTAAGAAAAAAGACTTTGTGGCGCTGAAGCATTTGGGCTCTTAATCCCCGTGCACTGCCTCCTGTGACAGTGATTCCGATCCTTGAAATGTATGTGGGAATTGTAGACATGGACTTCAATGTAAAGAAACCATCGATCCAAGGAAAAAATAAATACTAAATGTGCTTACATGTTGTTTTAAGCTTTTCCTATCAATGCCTAAATGACTTTTTTTTTCCTGCCCTGGCTAAGCCAGGCTTTGGCCCCATTGCAGGTGCTTTAAAACTGGATAGTGTCAAAAGGACCTGAGTGTTAGTTGTCAAGCGCTGGCATTGCTGCTGTCTTTTATTACCTTACTACTTTGATTTCCTTCATCTCTCTTATAACATGTCAAATAAGAATGTCAGAGATGTCAGGAGAATATGATAATAGTCATTTTTTAAAGCAATGTTTTGACTTAAAAAATAATGTTAAAACAATCATGTTTAAGCAATTCATAATGCAAAAATCTGGGGAGATTCATTGCTAATTAAAAAGAAAAGAAAATTAAATATATTCTGCATACTTACTTGATCCAGTTTGCTGTTCTCTCGTATCTCTAGATACTTTGATACAATCTTCATTTTCCTGCTTTACTATAAAATGGTAATACTAGCTGGAATACGACTCTGTTTCATTCAGTATATAGTAGGGGTGATTGGCAGGCTCTGTTATTCGGCTGTCCACAGTTAAGCTGCAGGGGTTGAGCTGCGCTGGCAGGGCTGCACGTAAAAGTTTCTGCTGTGTTTGCCAGCTGCGCTGTTGGCTCCAGCTGACGTTACATGGCTCTCGATTCCAAAGCAAGCTTGTTAGCCAAACTCTACCTAAAAAATGATGCTGAAATTCCTAATTAAATAGAACCTTTGATGTTTATTTTATGTCTTAGGAAGGCATGCGTTCTTTCACAGTAGATTCTCCGTTAGTAGGAATACAAATAAAAAAAAAAAAGCCCAACATGGATTAAAAAGCTATAACTGGTATTAGCAAAAAAATTGACTCATGGAAGCAGATTAGGAGCTTCAGTTTCTTGTAAGTATTTAAACTGTATGACTTTACCAGGTTCTTCCTTGCAATTCTTTGCATGCATACATTTTTTGTTTATTTTTCAAGTGTTTTCAAAATTGTTCTACTACGAATGATAATTGCAGTCAATATATAATTCTGTTGATTTTTTCACTGTATAGCAGTATAGCTACCTTATTGTTGCCATAAGCTAAAGTTATCAGTTGCACGATAAAGGTATAATTTATGCCAAACCTGTCTAGAAGCTTTTTTAGAAGACTGATAACAACTGCTTTTATACATATTGCTATGTAAAATGCTTATTAATGTTAGCAGATGTTGCATTTTAATCCCCCAGAATGATTGTTTGGTAGCAGCAGGAGATTTATTAAGCTTGAGTTGTGTGAAATTGTGTGTGCATAAGCTGCTATTTAGATTGTAAAAATGCCATTGAAAACTGTTAAAAAGTTTTAACTGTAATTGGCAGAGAGGTATTAGCTGTTCTAAAAGAAGTGTATGTGTACCATTGGCCCTTATGCTGTAACCTCTTTATCATTTATCTTCTTGTATTAATGTCACTAAATTATTAATTCATGAGCAGGGTTGGATAGGGTGAAGGCACCATTTAAATGTGTGGCACATGTATCCTTATCGCTGAAGACATGAAAAGAGTCATTTTGTGTTATCTATAAAATGGAAAGGACATTTAAAATTTCATTTACGGTAATCCACTTCACTTCCCAGTAAAACATCTAGATTGTTGCTACCATAATATAATGTTCGTATTCAAATTTTGTAATCTTTCCACTCTGTTCACTTATAAATATTGTCGATAGACAAATGTAGACTTATTTTTTTAGTTGCACTTAGAGTTCATGAGCTGCAGCAGAAGATATGAAGAACAGGTTTTTATAAAAAGAATTCTCTGTAATTTCTAGAAAAAGAATATAAAAGCTATCATTTAAAATCATAATGTAACCTAATTAAAGAACAATATTTTTTGCAAGGTAGCAATGTCTGTCACATTAATCTAACAAGACCTGTGTCATTTACAAGAAATTGTAAACGTGTGACAGAGAGCTTGGTCTGCTTGATAAAACCACATAATGTGAGAGGTTATGTTTTGTTAACAAATGTGTTAAATTGATGTTGTCTTAAACTTTACCTATGCTGTGTAGATGATATAAAATTAAAAAAAAAAATTGAAAATGTATGCAAAACATAATGTTTTCAGTCACTCCACTGAATAGAGATCATTTTCCATTCATAATTTTTCAAAATTCTTTGAGTGAAAGTGATTGAGTGATTGTGTCCTCAAGCACTCGCTGTGGCTGGTGTGGCAGTGCTGGAGACAGCCTGTATTCCATTTTGTTTAATGGTTAGAAGGTACCACTTCAACACTTCCCTTTTCACAGTGCATGGGAAAGGCCTTCACTGTTTCCAAAATACATTTTTCTTTTCCCTCACAAGGAAGAGAAAATACTATGTAACATGCTAGGGAGAAGAGAGGTGCCAATTTTAAACAGTGTTACATGCAAGTAGTAGGAGCTTTTCTGTCAAGTTATAATTTAGAGTTCTTTTTTGCTCATAACTTCTCCAAGCTTCATCATTATAGTTTTCCAACTTAGCCTTTCTACAAAAGGTGTTTAAAAGTGGACTGAAATAGTTTTGTATTTTTCTGTTATAGTTTGAATAAATAAAAAAGCCCATGGTTCACCCCAATTAAATGACTGGTAGTCATCCAGCTGCCTTGCTCAGTGAAGAAGAGTCACCTGAACGGTCATTGCTCGTTAAATTGTACAAGAAAATACTCTTAACTGTAGTTGCGTCATTAGATGCTGAGGCAGCTTGTACGTCTTTGTAGAGCCCATTATCCAGTAGTGGAATGAGCTTGTTGTTTCTTTGCAGAATCAGTCACTTCTTGTATAGGTACTGAAGATTTACAACACATTGCATATTTTTTGCACGTTCTTGATGATGTGCAAGCAATAGTTGGACAAATCAGCCGTGTATTTATGTATAGGTGCAAGAAAGAGTTAGTGCTCTCCATACAGTGCTGGCATATATGGCTTTTGACCCATGATTTCTTTTCTCGGTTTTGTTGTGAATATATGTATTAGAAAAGCTAATTATGACTGAAGGAAAAGAGTTTGATTTTTATTTCATGTTTTTTGAGATTTAAGCCTTCTACTTTTAAGTGCTACTGGCATGTAAAATCGGTGAACCTGAAAGATGTCTTCTGCCAGTGTTTGCTTCCTTTCTGTACTTAGTACACACATACAAGTCTTCCAAGGGGTTATGTAAATTCAGAGAAGTTTCTGCCTGTAAATCATACTTGCCTGGAGAATCTCATCTGTGCTTAGAAAGCAGTTTGAAGACCTTTCTTGGTTGGTTATTCTTTCGAAGGTGACATATTTGAGCTGTCCACCATTTCTTTCCCTCTTCTGTTGTCAAAATTACAAATTTCGATATTGCTGTGGCTCATGACTGAATACAGGATGGTAGTACGCAGCACTTCTCAGGTTTCTCCGCAAGAGGTGATCCACCACCACCTTTAGTCATTAAAATGGTTTGCAAAGCACTCGAGAGATAAGGCTTTATGGAATTACTCTTGCAAAAAGTTTTTGTTAGGTTTTTGTAGAACTAAAATGTGGTCTTCTGGAGCCCTTGACTGTCAGGCTGCTGGTAAGAAAATACTATTACCTGATCACCATGTTACTAATTATGTTTCACAGGAAAAAAAAACAAAAACAAAACTAGCGATGTATTAAGAAGGGGTTATTTGAAAGAAGAAAAGAAAAAAGCTCAGATACAGCATGCTTCAAAACTTAATTAAAAGCATGTAGTACTAAAATGGTCTTTCATGAAATGCACTGTTGTGATGCTCTGGTAAATTCTAATACTTAAGGATATAATGGAAGAATAGTTATTCGGAAGTACCTTTCTCCTACTGTCTATATTTAGCCAGAGGTTTTTCACTTTTCTGAGCAAGCTCATCTGATATATTTTATCCTAGATTACCTCATTGCTCCCAAGAAATCCGTTTTGGTAATATTGATAACCTAATATATGACAGATTTTGGTCATTATTATTTCATTTAGTGGTCATATGTATAGACCAAGAGGGAATCTGAATATTGATTCACTGAATGGCAAGTAACAGTGATTTATGAGTCAAGGATTCGACACAGTGAGCCAAACACAGTAGAGATTACATCTTATGTGCCACCATTGATTTTGTTTCATATTTCACTGCACAATGAGTAGGCCATGGTCTCACAGATGTTGACATTGGAACCATATTCTTCTGTGAGCATAAAATATGCCACTGATATATACCTAGTGCACTATGTGTATATCTGTGTGCCTCCAGCTTCTGATTTCTAAAAAATGGTAAATGTTTTTCAGTTACTTTTGGACAAGTTGGTATTTTTCTGATGACATCAAAGATTTTTGACAGAATTTTTAAATATAATGAAAAGTGACTTTGCTGCCCACAGAAGCTTCTTGAAACTTGAGCAGTATCATTTATATTGAATACAGACCACAAACACTGATCTTAAGTACAACTGGTAGAAAACGGGGTGCTTTAAAATGGATGCTGTCACAGGGCCTTCATTAATGTGTATGATGATATTCCTTGGCACATACCTAGGGAAGTCTTCAGTGCAGTAGTTTCAGGGGACTGGTGCTACCAAACCGAAATGTGTAGCCACATGCACATGAACTGAAGGCAGCTGCAGCATACTGGGGCTGAACAACTGGTTTAACCCAGTTACAGCCTGGGCAAAAATGCTGCGTTCTTGTCCATGCTTGGCCACAACTTGATTTTGGAAGTTAGTAGCCCATGTGTGTGTCTCTGGTGGCTGTCTGCTGGTCTGATGAGGCTGTTCCACCTCAGTGTGTCAGCTGTGAAGGGCTTATCTGAGCCCGATTTTCCACTTGCGCCCAGCAGCAGAAGGTAAGAAAGCAGATCAGGTCCCCTGCAACCATGGGAGTTGGCGGGAGGAATGCCACGTGGCTGCGCAGGTACCGGCTGTTGGACCGCAGCCCCGGCTTGTTCACGTTTGTTCTTTTTTTTTTTTTTTCCCCCAGTCTGCTTCCACTTCAGACAAGCTCTCTGCTGTGCAAAACACTGGATTGTGGGGGATGGGAGGGGAGATCAGCGAAGTGGCATAACAGCTTTGAGAAATATGGGCCTTTGCAATGCCTTGTCAAGATTGTCAGCAAACAGTTTACTGTCTTACAAGACCGCTGTGTCTTGGATGATATTAGCCTGGTGTTTTTTTTTTTTTCAAGAGAAAGGAATGATTTTTTTAAATATAAATAGATTATTTTGAGGATTTCTCTTTTGTGAGAAGTTTGAGAAGCCTTTGAATTTTCTTCAGCTGTTACGATTGCTGCGTTCAGTATGTCATTTGGTTCTCTGTGTGTTTTTTATAGCTATTCATTATTTTCTTGTTTATTTTTGATGTTCATAAAGTCTGTCCTACGTAGGTTTGAAAATGAGAGCTATTTGTTTTGCGGTTTAATGAAGAGAATGGCAAACAGCCTCAGACTGTGCCTCTGGTGTCCAAAGCGATCAGCATATTTAACGTGCTCAGCATGACACTCAGATATTACAGCCGATAACGGTTGTAATTGACTTACAGCATCTTTCCCTCCCCCGTTCTTTGGATGCTGGGGATTTATCTCTGAGACCCCAGGAAGATTTAGTGACACAGAGGGCAGAAGTGTTAAAAAGGTTTTACCTTAGCTGTTTGAGTTGAGGTGGTCTGATTGAGTGGTACAATGTCAATTCAAATGAAATACAGGAAATTTGTAATGAGGATTGAGTGACACCCCCACCCCCCTCTGATTCGGAGCATTTAGCAAAGGCAAAACGAGAAATTCCTCCTTGGCAAAAGGAGAGTGCCTGGAGCCAAAAAAAGCCATTCTTATTAGCGCTAGCAAAGGTTTACTTTGCTGGCTTATTGAATGAAAACTCCCTAGAGTGTCCAGGCTTTATCCTGTGTTAACAAGATGGGGCAAAGCTGCCTTGTCAGGAATGGAGCTCGGGTAACGTGTCTATAAAACACAAGAGTGAGGCCAAGCCAGACTGGATGAGAAAGGAAAATCTTCATCTCTTCCTCTTAAATCCTATTTATTTTCTCTGTGAATGATTGAGGTAGACCACTGAGCTGCTGTGTACTGAAGGACTGAAGTGTAATGTTGCACTGCTAGTCGTGTCAGCGCACTGTTTAGTGTTGTATCTTGCATAGGTAGGTCTTTTCAACAGCGTTTTGAATAGTCTGCTTGTTAGCTAGGAACCCAAAGTGGTGGGGGTGGGCATTTTTGTAGTGGTTCTAAATTTAGGGTACACGTGTTTATTGCATGCTATTTCAGGCTTTCCTCTGGCATGGAGATGTCACTTCAAAGCACAAGGCAACTGAATGCACAGAAATTGCATTTTTGACCAAGGTCATCTGATCTTAAAACAAGTCTTGTTCTTACTGTGCTGCTCTGTTCCCTGATACCATGTTCCTTCTCTGCAACTTGGAAAGAGATATTTTGGGTTAGAAATCCAACGTTCAAGGTGTTAATTAACAGAGACTATTGAATACAGAATAGAAGATAAGACTCTGTGGTACGTTTTTAGCATTGGATTGCTTTTAATGGAAAATAAGTCTTTGTTAATCAATTTTAGATAGAGCAGAGTTGGCCTTTCCTTTCTTCTCGCAATATGTGACTTCATTGGAACAGATCAGGCATTGATTGTTTGTCATAGCTACTAGAAGGATGCTAACTAAACCAGTACGAGGTCTTGCTTATCTTCAGTTTTTTGTTTTTCGAAGGTTTCATAACTTTGAAAACTTTATGCAGTCTGGTAATGTTAATGTAAAATTATTGAAGTTATTCAAAAGTTGACTTGCATTAATAACCATATTGAGGATTTGGGAATAACTGATACTGAATGCATCTGAAGGTATGCTGAATGCTGCAAACTAGAGCTGGATCTTGTTGCAGATACGTGTAAGACCGTATCTTGGATCATAAACAATATTAGTCTCATTCTAGTATTTTTACTAGTGTAGCTTAGAAGCTTTTACTAATCATGCTGCACTAATTGAATTCTTATGTTACAGATTATAGGAAGTTTAGCTCCTTTTTTAAATTGGGAAAGCCTCATGATGGAAAGGCACGTGGACACATGATTTCTCTGGAGACTGTGTAGTCTATTATATCGTATAAATATATATCTACTCACCCATGCCTCCTCTTCCCCCTCCTTTCCTCTGCAGAGTGTCTCAGATATATTACAGAATTACTTAGTTTCATAAACTGGGTTATGAAAGGCAGTGGGGGTGCTGCATGCATGGCAAGGTAGGTCATACAGAATTTATAAGGAGCGTTGCCTGGGCTCTGCTCGTTCCTCAGCAAGTACAAGCTGTATGGCTGTGGGTAACATTCCTTACCTCACTCTGCCCCACCATCATTAAAGCTAGTGTAATTTTTATTTGTGCGATAGAGATGTTAAAGCTTAGGTAAGTTGCAAGTGCTTCACAATGTTTCTAAGATAATTTGGAAAATTAAGCACTCCATTGTAAAATATATTGGTGTTAGTCTGAAAGACTTTTAGCTGAAGGAAAACATTCTTGCTTAGCTGGAAAGATCTCTGCTTTCCTGTCTGGTTTAATTGCCTGAAAAGCTTGGAACTGGAGGGGAAAGGCAGCTCTTGAGCATGCTGTGTCAGTTGTCCGGAAGCTCTTAAAAGACCCTTTTCTGGCTTTTGAAAATAAAACCTTGGGAAGGTTAAACAGAGTAGAGTTGGAAAGCGGCAGTCCTTTAGAGGTCCTTCTCTTCTAAGATGAAAGTATTTCAAGGAGCATGCTTGGAGCAGCTTTCTCTTATCTCTGGGGTGCTCTTGAGCAGTGTTGTGGGGAGGGAGATGCCCGGCGGTGGCACGTATTCTGCAGCTGCTGTTTTTTCTGTAAGAAGTTTTAGAAGTACCAAGGAACAAGGAAGCAAGGCAAGATACTAAGGTGTTGGTGACTTGGAGCACAGCTTATGAATACAGTATTAAGAGATGCCCAGTACCTTTGCGGGGTACAGGTTTGAACACCGACATTTCCATTACTGATCTAGTCCCCTTTAACAGCACATATGCAAAGGGACTTAACAAGGTGAGCCACTGTCTCCAGTGGAGTTTTTTGTGTTTTTTTCTATGAGAGACTGCAGTATGGCCCAGAGGTAGGGATTTAAGTTACAACTGAAATTTTCTGGGCAGCTTTTATTGCACTCTGAAATTCAAGCAACCTTTTGCTCTAGGGAGTCTCTCTCTGCTCCACCCACAAGCCCAAGCAGTCAGCGATCCAGAGAAAAGGTTTATTAAGGTCCAAGGGGAAATAAGTTATTTGCGCAGGATAGCTGCTTGCTGTCGTCTACTTTTTCTGTTTACAAAGAAGTAACTTAATATGGCTTTTCCTGGTCCTGCTTGTTTGGTTTGGGATTTGTTGTTGTTGTTAGATTCCACTGACAGTCTCCGTATCTCTGACAGATGCATGGTCAGGAAGACACGAGTGACGGCAGTGTCTGGAGTCAAAGTGTGCTTTGGCTCCAGCTCATGTCTGGTTACCTTTTTCAGGATTAGCTTTTGTTTTGTTGATGAATAGTTGGTTCAGAATGGTAGTGTTAATTTGTTTGAAGCCACACAGAGCTTCTTGAGTGTATAGGTTGCATTAAAAATTGTTTGCTGTGAAGCGTTACTTTTTATTGAGAAGAAAAGAAAGAAGCAAAACTAAAACCCATTGTATCAGTTTTCAAACATTGCCTAATTTTTTCTTGCTTTTTTAGAAAAAATGTGTCACTGATAATCTGGTAGAGGTTGGTTAGTTTATTTTGAATTCTTTTTGCAGCAGCACACTGAATTAAATCCTCTCTGCAGGCTACAGCAATCTAGAGAGAACAATATATTGCACAAACTGCTTAAATTTGTCCTAAAAATAATTTGCATTTTATTCTTAGTTGAATAGTTTCTGCTGGTTTTGATATCACAAAAACATTAATATCCTTTCAGAAACATTTCTTATTAAAATAGTTAAAATAACTCAGTTTACAAGGTCAGAACCCTTTATTTAAAAACAAAACAAACAGTAACAAAGCAAAAGAACCCAAGTACTTGCCATGCATTTTGCATCTGTTTCTCAGGGAGATATTAGGTACCTCTGGTGGTGCTGTGATTTTTGTTTTTAACACAGCATCCCCCTACTCTCCCCAGATTAAGAACAAGAAACACAAGGAAGCAATGAGATTAAGGATGCTAAAGCACAGGTATGTCACTATCTACTTCAAGGTGAAGGAAGATGTCTCAAAATCTGTGTATGCAGTGATATGTTATGGAAATAACATGATAAAAATTGAGTCTTGGAAAGTGAAAATCCTCTGGACAGTCTGGGAGCAATCACGAGCCCGACTTAATTTCACTTTTAGACTTTATTGTTCCTCATCTGTTTTCTTGGATTATTCTGATTGCGTACTGAAATTATACTGGTTAGTCTGTAGTGTCTGTGAAATAGTTTTATGATTTTTCCTTTAGGTGCTACAGGTGAAAAATAATCCAGATTCTTCCTAAGCTTTTAGCTGAACTATCCCCAGGGTTTTTTATTTTTGTAATATGATATAAATATGTAAAATAAATATATAATTATATATATCTCACAGTGGCAATTTTTGCTGCTTTACTCAACAGGAGCTCCTTTGCGATTGTAATCTCTGCTGAATGCAGTGCATCCTTCGTGAATTTTTAGATACTTTTTTTTTTCAGTTGCAAAACACTCTCAGCCCAGTGTGAAAGATAAAGAGATACAATATGACTCTCTCTTCATGACTGCTTCTGTTGTCCTGTAGCAGCTGGTGTATTGCCATCTAAATTGAGGGCACATCTTTTACCTCCAGGCGTGTGGGGCTGTGCCAGGCAGAGCCACTCTCTGGCCAGCCTGCCCTGATGCACTCTGCTTGCTATTGCATGCTGTTTGTTCACATATGTGTGGATAAAAGCACCTGTGATTGAAGAGCACCTGTCTGTAGTTGGAAATTGGAAAAAAGGTTTGTTTTTATGTATAAATAAACATAAAATCAGTTGCCCTCAGATGTCATTTCCCTTTCATTTCCCTGTGTGTGAAATCACAAGCATGCTTGTGTTCTGCAAGGGAGGATGCCCGCACTGAAGCGGCGTTGCTCCCCTTACAGAGGAGCCAAGTAAAGAAGCCTGCCTGGCTATTTAATAATACCCTGTTCCACCACAGTCATATTGCCTTAATTCAGAGCTGGAGAAATTGTACTGTAATGTTTTCTGTTAATTCCCATCTTTCTCTCCTTGGGGAAAAAAGTGCGTGTCAGTCTTATTGCTGTCTGTGTGCTAAGGGAACAAATTTGTCATTGATTAATGGTTGACTAATATAAAAAGAGTTACACTTACTACTTCTGAAAATGATCTGTAGTTCATAGTATTTCTTTGCCTGGGATTGTGTGCTTTTCATCCTTTCCAATTCTTTTTGGCAAATGGGTACAAATATTTTTATAGCCCTAACTGTACTCCAGTACTCATAAGGCTGTTAAGTGGCTCGTGAATCCTGCCAGTTAACATTTTCAGTAAGCGCTGGCAAAGTCACTGCCATATATTTATAAACTAATGTTAACTTCAGATATCTCTGAAATATATCCACACATGAAAATGCAGTCCTGTTCATCAGTCTTGGAGAGACCAAGCCAATGTGGCACCAGACTCAGCTCTTCGGAGCTGTAATTGCAGCTATGTTCAGAGTCATTCTTCCGGAGTTGTTTCATGTGTCTGTAATACATAGCCATCTTTGCACTTAAAAATCCTTTATACTTTTATACTGCTGTTCATTTTTGTCTGCCTTCCCAAACTCTAGTAGTTGGAGCTGAAGCTGATGTAGCCTAGTGCAGTGAGACAGGGACGAGGATGCACGTAGTTGCTCGGCTGGCTGGTGCAAGAACGGAGCCATTAGCTAAGGGGAGCGCTCTGCTGTCAAATCTTCTCTCACAGGAACTTCAATCTATCACTGTAATTTTATTTTTCAAATGCGAAGGATAGTTTTAAGAATTCTTCCTTTGGTACATAGTTCACAGGAGCAGTTAGGTTAATATTTCTCAATCGGAGACAAATCTTGTCAGAAGCTAATGATGGTACAGTATTGTTTGTTACTTCCTTTTCTCCGAAGGTGTTTATTGTGTAGAAATGCACCAGACTGTAGAGTTGGGAAGAGGCTTCCTAACCGAGATTATTGTGTCAGCAAAGTTGCTGTTACTGCTTCTTGCCTGAGGGGGCCAACCTGTGTGTATCACAGCAGGGATGATAGGTGTGGCCGGGAGAAGACCTGCTGTGTCAGTGCTGGGCGGCGTTGCTCAGTTGCCCTCAGCCCCTGCGTGGTTTGAATCACTAAGACATACGGTATGGCCCTAGGCTTAATTTTATTGTTGTTCTTTGAGGTAGAGAAATGCAGGCTGTTTCAGATCTGGGGGAGTGCGAAAAGCTTCACCTAGGCATCTGCAAATCCAATTTCTTACATTCAGAGAAAATACTTTTTTTCTTTTTTTCTTTTTTTCATGTATCTTAGAGCACACACATCAATAACGTTCTTACTTTCAACTTTAACATGTATCACTATTTGGCGTTCTGTTTAATGATCACTGACCTTCAGAGATTAGACCCCACAAACCTGCCAGATTCCCGGCTACATTACAGGTGTACTGTCAGTTTTTATAACAATTTTCTGTCTTTACATCAAGTAAAATTTGGTATTCCAAATTATTGGTGTTCAGCTATTGATGGGCTTTTTTTTCTTTTTCTTCCAAATCCTCTCCTTCTCCAGGTATGAAGATGAATAATGCAGACCACTGGTTTGGATGATGCTGGGCTTTTATAACTGGGTTCATTAAGGAATACAAAGAAAATTCTTACAGGGATCAATAATGGTGTCTTCTGGTTGCAGAATGCAAAGTTTTTGGTTCCTGCTCATTATCAGCTTCCTGCAGTGTACTGAAGGTAAGCTTTAGTTTATTTCCCACTTGAGTTTGCAAATGAGATGAATGGTCTGCACAATTAATTTCTGTTAGATTACTTGAAATTTTAGGATGTAAAACTAGGAGTATCTGTGTCAGGTTCTAGGTTTAATTGACTAGATTCTTTTTTTCTTAAAAAAGAAAACAATTTGAAAATGTATTTTGTGGTTTTGATACAGTGTGGTATGTTGAAACTGAAAAGTTCAGTCAACTGAAGGGACAATATTAATACCCTTTATTGGTAAGTGTCTTATTTTTGGACTCTTCTATTTATTTTTCTTTTTTCTGTTCTCATTGTGCAACCATTTAGAAGTAATGTATACTATGTTGAATGTGATATAAAGTAACTAAACAGTGCAAATGAAATACCTGTTTTGCTTTTCTAATTTGGCTGGCTGAAAATAAAATGACAATCACTTCATTAAGATGAGAACTATGCATGTTAAATTTCATGAAATAAAGCTCAAAGTGCATACAGGAATAGCATCTACTTGAAATTTTTTGCTTTTTAAAAAAAAAGAGAAAATACTTTGTTGCTATCAAAGGTAGTGTTTAAAATAGCTCTTAAGAAGATGAAGGAAAAAGATTTTTTTTAAGACAACTTGTATCATCTATTCTATATGTTTTTTTTCTTCATAAACTCTGTTTTATTTAGTTAGTCTGTCTCCCCAGCTGCTCTTTTGGCCCTTTTACTTAGTAATAGAGCAACACGAATGATCTGGAAAACATAGTTTGTGAACTTGTAATTACAAGTATTTGTAAGGAACTTGAGGCTATTTCTGGTTGTAATCATTTTATTTGACTAGATTGCAGGTGAGAATACTGGTTTGGTAATAAACCAGCACTTCTGTGCCTTCTTACGTTATGCACTAATTGACATATAAAATATAGGCTTCTTTGGTGCATCTGTGGTGTGATCTCACTATCTTTTAAAGCAGATACATACCTTACACTATCAAAATTTTTTGAATTTTAAGGCTGAATTTTTAGAGATACTTCAGAAAAGCTGCTGTGCCTACCCCTCTCTTCTTTCCCAAATCTATATAAACAAAATAGATCTAGTCCCTAAAAATGGTAAAACCAAAGATTAAAAATATAAGTATTGTGTAAGGTCTTCCACATTTACTGTATAATTTCCTGGAATCTATTCTGGACTAAAACTTGAGTCTTGACAGACAAGCTTTGCTAAAACAGATTGTTCATTCATTCGTGTGTGTGTGTATGTGTGTGTTTTTTGTGTATTTATATAATATTAACATACACATATAGCAGGGAGTTGAGAGTCTTCCTGAAGGTTTCTGAACATTGGAAAGTCTCATTTCATTTAAATAGCTTTCACAGTTAGTTTCTCCTACCTGCACTCTTTCTTAAACAGTGCAAGGATTCTATTAGAAAACTGCCTTCCCAAGGCACACTGCAGCTCTTGCATAGTTGCATCATTGATGGTGATTCCTGATGTGGTAGCTGCTGTACTGCTTGCTCTCTTGGTGTCTGTGGTCTTCAGTAAAATCTCAGTTTTATATGAAAAGTCCCAGCAGCTGGAAGGTAAACTGCTTATCAGCATCTTTGACAGGTAAGGAAGATAAATGTATATTAGGAAAATGGAATTATAAATTTCACAGAAGGCTGGTTAGGTAGTAATTTGTGATAATGCACTTATACTGCAAAAATGTTTACGCTAGTGTGTAGGAAATAGAGGTACCTATTCACGTTTTAAAATGCTAAGGTTTTTTTTGTTGCAGTTGTTTAAAATCCCTATATCTAGTACATTTTAGAAAAATTCACCAGAGTGCTTGCAGTTTAATACTATGTGGTGGGTGAAAAAGTTTGAAAACAGAAAGGAAAAGCAGAATAACAACTTATTTTCTGTTGTTTGGCTACAGTAGCAAACAGCATGCTGCAAGTAGTATTTTATCAGCTGAGTTTGGAAAGGGAAAAGTCAACTGAGAACTTCTGCAGATTGAATTTTTTTCCTTTTGCAGAAAGCTAATTTTCATTGTCACCTGTAATATTTCAAGTTCATTTTGTTCTGTCCCTGGTTTTCTTGCTTGTAGTAGCCAGTAGCAATCTTTTGATGCTTCAGTTGTGAATTTACTTTTTTAAAGTCTGTACAAGAGCTGCTTTTTCAGCTAAAAGAAACAGGGAAGGAAATTGGGAGAAGATAACAGAATCATACCAAATTAATTGTAAATTCTTAAAATAAATGAAATATTGTGGCTCTGTATACTGGAAATGAATATTAATATAGAGTTGGCTTCCAGCCACAGAAGCAAAATGCATACCACATTATTACACTTTCTCACAAGATTACATTGCCTTCTGCTTCAGTAATAAGAGATGCCAAGTGTAACGTGCTTTAGTAGCACTTCATGCCTGGAAGTATGAACATGAACAAAGGTTAAAATAAGAGCATCTAACTTTTCCTAGAAATAAGAAAATCTTTCTCACTTGAAACTTAGTTTTTTTTTTTTAATAGAAATCTTACGTGTATATGCAGGTTGTTGCAGTCACTGGGGGAGATGAAACCTGGCTGAATTCCCTGCTGTTACATTTTAATGTTCCTGTACAGTTAAAAAGAGAGAGGGGAAAAAAGGAAAAGACTCAGGGTGTGGACCAGCGATTCATTTGTTCACATAATGAAACATTTTCCAATCAAGATAAAGACTTCATTACTCTCACAGTGTCTTAACTTTAACTCACTAGGGAATTAACAAGCATACAGAGTTATATGCAGGCTACAATTTTATTTTAGTGTCACCTATCTGAATAGGAATCATATTTTCAGTTAAGGAGGTCTTGGTTTTGCTTTTTTTTTTTTTTTTTTTCTGGATAGAGCAGTCTAGGTGCGGTTGCTTTTGTAGCAGTCCATCCCTTCAGGTCAAATGGACCTGGAACGGACAAGCGCTCAAGTGCTAGCAGCTGGGAGGAGAACAGCACTGAGTTATTATATACTGCTGGTACATTGATCAACAACAGGTCAATATTCTTGTGTAGAAGCTTTAAAAACGTTATTACCATCAACAGCAAGCATTGCAGCCCTAAATAAGAAAAAGATAAGAAGCATGAAAACAGGATGAAAAGCTGAAGTCACGTCCTTGAATATTAATGTTCTTTTGGAACATTCTTTCTTTTCCTTTTTCTAGCATGTTCTGCTATAGGTTTGTCGTTAAAACTGTGGTTTTACTACAAAAGACAGATTGAAAGAGCAACCTTGGAAAGTAGTTTGAATCGCAGGTAGGCAGGTGGTTGGGTGAAGCCTGCCTCGTATCCTGGTTGACTGCCTGGGGAGACGATGGCCTCCACTGAGGCTGCCCGAGCCATCCCGCGGCCATCCCTTTGAGTTGAGTCGCTCTGCTTTATGTACCTGTTTCCTTAGAACTGCAGGAAAGGAATTACTGTTGACACCACCTCTGTCTTTTTTTTTTCCTCCTTCCTGATTAGGCGAAATCATCCAACACATTAAAAATTATCTGAGAAAATACAGAAAGTCAGAGAGAGTGGGATCACACATGCCTTGTTTCCATAGCAAAGAAGAGTAAAAAGCTTATTATACATATTATTGGTTTCTCTTCAAGCAAGTTAAGACAGATACACTGATATGCATATGAAAAATAGATGTCAGAGCTAAACACTCTGATTAAGATTTGTTTTTTGGGCAGTACAAGTTTAGTTATTTTAAGCTTCACTTGCTTGCAAAGTCCACCTCTTATGCTAGCTTTAGGTGTGTGTGTGTATATATATATATACATTTAATTCTCTTCTGCTTGAGAAGCATAAACACTTGGGAAGCACTGAAATAATTTTCTTTGCTTATGTTTTATTTTAGTCAAGGTTAAATGTAATTTTAATTCATTTTATTATGAATTATGATCTCTGCTTTGTACAAAGGAAGAAGCATCATGCGTTCATTATCTGTTTAATTCTGTTTTCTTAAACTGCATTAATGTTTAAAAAAATCAAGCCTGTTTTTGCCTTTGAATGTACATTTTAATTAACATTACTCTGAGAATAATAATTCCTCTAAATTCCATTTGTGCCTGCCAAGGAGCTAAGTGTTAAACTGGAAGTAGTTTTAAGTGTATATCTGATGCTAGTGCATTCACTAAAGAAAATACGTACCAAATACAGATAAGATACACTGGGTCACTACAGAGGTATTTGGTATTTTACTGTATTGCTTCAGACCTTCAGCTTCCTGTAAAGGCACTCAGCACGTCTAAGGCATAAGCCACGAGTAGTCAACAAACAGTAGAAGCACCTCTGTTTTCACACGCATTTATGAAGGAGTATTAGTAGGACTTTGGTCAGTATACAAATGCAAAAAATCTTGTACCCTGGGTGTGAGAAGAAATCAACTTCTGTTAAATAGTGGATTTAAGTTCTACAGGGGGTGAAATCCATTACAGAGTCATGCAAGAGCAAACAGGAGCACTAATCTGATTCCTAGCTGGGGAGTTTATCACGGTGCAGGCTGCGTGAAGCACGCCGTTAGCAGGTGGCAACTTGGCTTAATGGAGTCGCAAACCGTCTGTAAGCATAACCAGCGCAGTAAGGCCGGGCGATTATTGCCAGCCCTTTGACAGGTCATTTTAATACACGGTCCAATTCTATCTTCATTTCTATAATGTGTAGCTAATGTATTTTATGATTCTTTAGCAATTGTTTTTTCTTAATTGGTTAATGCAAATTATATAGAAGAAAATATCTTTGTGAAGGGAACAATTGCTGGAATATCATGCAAGTTTTCACTGGAATATTCTGGTGCATACTACCTAGGACGTCTTTTTCCTTTTCTGAGGGAGGTGTAGACACAACATATCTTCTAAACAGGAAATTGATCTAAACAATGATACCAAATTTCTTCTTAAAGAAAAATAACTATTAAACTTTTCAAGTGTATTTCCAGGTAATAGAGACTGACAGACTGTCTGGAAAAGCCAGAGATTCTTTAATGTGCTGGCAGTGAATATCCTTTCATATATTCCCTGAGCAGTGAGATCTGCAGGATCCTATGCTATAACCTTATATTTTGAAAACAAAGCAATCCCACTACTGTTTTAAAATGTAGAAGAACCATGTAGAGGAATGCATGAAGAACCATTTTAAATATTGTGCTAAAGTTTCTGTGAGAATTTTCTAGGAAATGTTAATGCAAAGATCTTAGTAATTAAGCATTTATACTTTTTTTCCCTTAAATTATGTGAGATGAATTATTACTATTCTAATATGCTTTTTCTCAGTTACTTAAAAGCATTCTCCTTTATGAAGGAGAGATTTTGCATCTTCTTAAGCTCAGTATTCAGAAGAAGAAAAGAACCCTGTACTGTATAAAACGCTAGAAATGCAGCGTGTTGCTGCTAAGGACAGATTTATATTTTCAGAGCCTTCTAAGTTATTATTCCAGCTCACCATCTTCCATTGCCATAACCTTGTTGGACCTTGGTGGGCGAGGCAAGCAGTGCTGCTGACCACTGCAATGAGAAGGGATTGACTTTAACTTTCAGTTAACCTGGGCTGACACAATTGCTTAAGGGGATTTTCTTTTTCTTTTATGAAATATAAATCTGAATATATTTTGGATCAGTCTATTATTGTAAGATACCTTTCCAAGAAGACAATAGCGAAACTTGAACATACTTGCCCTTTAAAAAACTGACAGGTTTTGTTAATACTCTATTACTAAGTATAGAAAAGATCATTTATTTTTATTAAGTTATATTTTCTTAAAGTCCTCTTTATTTTAATTATTTTCATTTCTGTTTTCTGTCAAGTGGAAGAATACTGTTTGTTTTAGTAGTCAGTTTTTTATATAGCTTTAATGACATTGTTTTTCTTTATATTGTACTATGAGGTCATAGTACAAAATGGAAGTATAAGTGCCTGAAGCATCTGATATCAGTGAATGCCTCAGCACTATAAAAAATTATCATAAGGTATAATACTTTTGGATTTAATATGCTTTGCCTAGTTCTGCAAGCATGTAATGGATTTTATACTAGGAAGTAGATGCATTGGTGTTCATGGTCTGCCTCTGTGAGTAAACTGTACAGAAAAGTAATACATTCTGTGCAAATTATTTATCTTAAAATGTAGATATTTAAATAGCAACAAATGTATCCAGGACAAAAGTGTTACGGCAAGGAACTCATGCAAATTCTCAGCTCCAATATGAGTTTTATATACATGCCTGCTTCCATGCTTATGACTGAGTTCCGGGTTGTGTTACATGAGGAATGACAAAGAAAACCATTCACAGTGAGGAGTGTTTGGCTTGTTGTCCATCCATACTCTCTTTGTAAATGTACTTAATAGTACAGGAGCTCCCAACTGCTATTCTGCAGTTGTATATATCTATACAATAACCTTCATGGTAGAGATACAATTGACTGGCCTTTTACGGTGGTTAATCAGTATCATATTTAGTCATCAGCACTGGTTGGTTAGAAGAATATTTATAGTTCCTCCCTCTCATTATTATTATTATTATTATTATTTTGTTGTATGACTTTGTACTTGGATAATGTGGCTTTAAAGCACCACTTTGTTGTGTTATACACCAAGTATAAAATTAGAAGAAAGGAAGATGAGGAAGTAAAACAGAAAGTAAAACAGACACACGTATAATAAAGGCTCTTGAATAATTTTACATGGTGCTACATGGTGCTTACTGTTCTATCGTGTTGGTAAAAATCTTACTGCAGGTTTATTTCTAATCGTTTCAAATTTGATAAAACTTTATTCTATCAGAGCTGGATCAGCTCCATTTTTACTCACTTTTACATATAATATTAGTTTATCTGTTGATGGTTTGTTTAGATCGACATTTCCAATGTGCTTCCGGGTGGATAGGAGCCGAAAGAATCCTTTTGCTTGAAGGCGTCCCAAATTCTTACCCTTCCAGAAGGAGTCTTGAACTGCTCCACTGGCTTTCAAAACCCAGTTCTGCTAAAGCTCTTTGTGTTTCTGTAATCTTAATCTCCTGGCTTTCTTTTGAAGTGTAAAGAAATAGAGTTGTATGAATGTTAGCTCTGTTGGTGGATCTTTCCTTCGGTCATGGAGACAATTCATCCATGTGCCGCTGACATCAAGACAACCCATTTAAATCTATGTGTTTGTGGTGGTAGGGGAAATTGGACCAGCTCAGGGAATACTTCATTCTTTTTTTCTTGATTTATACTAGTATAATAATGGATGTTTTCTCGGTGTATAAAATGTCAGGGGGGGAGGGGGAGGGGACACACTAGTTGGAAGGCAAAATGAATTTTTTTTGTCTGTTGCCTGAGCAACACATACATGTGAGAAACCCAGAGGGGCCACATAACTTTCAGCTGTTGGTTACAGCACTCCGTGAGTTTTATGAGAGATCTTGATGATGGAAGGAGAGCTGGCTTTTGTGTTTTCCCTTATCAGGTATTTTGATGTGTTTCTCAGGAGTTAGGTAGTTTTATTCCATCCCACCAGAAAGTACAATTAATGCAAGGTGCTGTTTGAGCAATTTTCCTGTTTGAGTTCTGTAATTCATTTAGAAAGTGTGATAGGAAGTTGACACTGAAACCAAATTCTCTTATCTGCTGCATTTTTAGTTGGAAAAGCAATGAGAAATGTTTCTTTTTTAAAGACTTCAGCACTATTTCATATTATTTTGTTTTAAACATCATCTTAGCTAGCTTGAATCAGATATGCCTGTGAGCCACTGATCCTGCTTGACTGTGCATGTAGATTGATCTTCTTATCACAGTGTTTCACATTATTGTCTCCCATTGCTCGCCATTGAGCTGTCCCAGGTCTTTTCTCTAACTTAGGCTTGTGGATTGCCTTGATATTTTGTCGTAATTCTTTCCCCCCTTTCCCCCCTTTCCCCCCTTCTTTTCATTATCAAATGTTACTTNCTTTCCCCCCTTTCCCCCCTTCTTTTCATTATCAAATGTTACTTTAAGAATAAAGTTACAGTTTATTCTGCACCATTGTTAATATCCAGCATTGTAAGTCTGTTGGAAAAATCTGGTTTTGTGGCTCAGAACTGATCATGCTTTTTCGTGGCTTCAAGATAAATGTGCTTTTAGTAAACAAAAAAGAACAGTTTGCTGCTTACACTTTTGCATCATTTAATTTGCAACAGATAAAGCTAGCATGCATGAAGAGTGAAGCATGGAAAGTACTAGAGGGCAAGTGGTGGTTTGTGATGTGGATTATTACAAGTAAAGATGGATAGAGTCCACAAAACGTCACTTCATGTATTAATGTTCCAGCTGAAATAGCATATCATGCATAAACAGTTGTTTTAGGCCTTCTATTCAAATCCTGCTCAGTAATCAATTACTTCAAATCTTCTCTGTCTTTATGCTAGTGTAAAGACATATATCTTTAGATATATAAAAAGGATACTGTGCAAATACATTTAAAAAAATTCAGAATACAAAAGTCTGGAAGTCATCCCATATAAAATCTCTGGAAGGATTTGTAGCACAGTGTTTTGTTCTGCAGTATAAACTAAGTGCTGACAGAAGAACTGTCAAGAAATGTATCTAACGACCAGTGTTTTTCTTTACCAGTTGCACTGTTATCTAGTAATATAATGATTATTTTGTTATATATAGGAGTATAACAATTTTCTGTATAAATTATTTTGAATTTCAGTCTGTTAAATCAGCAGAATTCTCAGTTCTGCAACAACAGCTGTATGCAACCTCATCTCTTAGGTGCATTATTTTCTAGCTCCTGGATTGGTTGTGGATCCATTTTAACAGCATTTCTATATTTCCTTCTTTTTATGAAAGGTTTTTTAAAATATGAAGAGAGACATTCTGAATGTTTGCTATGAAAAGTTTTTTTGTGGTATTAATGCCATTTGTAACAGACTCAATGATTCTAATTTTACTTACCTCAAAGCCTCATCTTTTTCCATTCTTTTTAATTCCTTTTTTTATTTGTCTCTTTTGTTTGTTTGTTTGTTTTTGTTGTTTTGTTTTGTTTGTTTGGAAAAAAATATAATGACAATAATGGGGAAAAGTGTTACTGAGAAAAATCTTTGGTCAAAGTGCAAATGATTGTGACCTGACCAAAATTTTACTCTTGATATTTCCATTTGGAATGAGGGATCAGATCATAACAACAACAACATAAAAGTGCATGTAAAAGCATTCAGAGATGTTAAGCAGCAATAAAACTCTGTAACCATTTAAATGACAGCAGCTGACTATTTGAATTAACTTTGTGTTTGACTTAATTTAGGGTCCTAATTATTCTTAACTTACGTGAGTAGATTTCAATTATACAATACTGCAGGGATTTGTAGCTAAGGCAACTAGAGGAATCATTTTACATAAAGTACTTTTGTTCAACTGATTAGGCAGGTTAAAATGGAATGATAGAAAATTGAAACTCTTGTCTGATAAGGCCCAATGAATTGTTTCAAATGACACTATGAAGAAATAACATGAGCTCATTATTGAAGATTTTGAGAATTTCTATGCAATATGTTTGTATCTTGATAATGTTTTATTATTATTATTTTCATGGCATTAGTGAACCACTTAGAAGCAAGTGATTATCATGAGTAGTAACTATAGATTTATCAGTAAAAAGCCAGTTCACATTTTTGTGGTCTCTTAGTCTTGTCTGCATGAGGTAACCATTCCTAGGAGCTTGTTGTCTGCAACTTTAGTTCTTAAAAAGATAAGCTTTTAGTTTAGTTCTTGAAAAGACTTTTATGTGTAAAGATATACGTGTTACGTACGTGTAGGAGTCACACTTCCGAAATTAGATCTGCAGCCTAGGTAAGTGTCTCTGATGACAGCAGACTAACATCCCTGGACTTAGAATGCATAGTGTTGGCTTTCTCTGTGTTTTTCACACTCACCTGTTTGGTTTCATCAACCAGAGTATAGAAGGTTACAAAAACACGTATTCTGCCGAGTCAGGAGAACAGACAACACAATAACGTGTCTGCAACCTAAACTGCTAAGTCCATTGTTAGAGCTGTCAGATTTGCCTGTGTCCTTTGAATATACACCTAGACTTTATATTCAGAGACTTTTAGAGAAGCACTACGGTTGTTTTCTATGTACATTGTGTTTAGGAGATCAGAACTTGAAGTAGCTCTAATGAGGTCAAAGTAAGGCTTTGTTGCTGTTTAAAGAAAAAAAAGAAGCACATGAAGCATATGGCTGGAATGTGTAACAATTTCTAAAATGGATTCCAAATAAATACTTTTTGTAAAAAAATTTTGAAAAGTGTTTTCACACTATAATAGTTCCACATGCATATCTTCCTGCCCTCCAAGTTGCAGTTTTCTATGGAAAATAGGTATTTCTGCTCATAATGTCTGATGTTAACATATTAACACTACACACTTTCAATTAGTACTGCTGACAAGTTATTTAGGAAAGTCTCTGGAGCATGTGGAGATGTGCACAGCTTCTCCTTATCAGGTGTTTGCTTTCCAAAGTGAAAGTATTAAGATTTAATTACCAGAAGATGTTTGCAGTATGTAGTGTGCCTTTGGAAGACCATCAAGGGCAAGGCTGCAGGTGCCCTCCACACACCTGGGCAGGAGGACATCTGCATCTCCCAGTGAGCTGCCATCGTGCAGGTTGGGCACGGCCGCTCTTCTGGGTGCCACCATGTCTGCAGAGTGAGCAAGAGAACGCTGGTCTGCAGTATCTTCATCTGGGGGTAGTGTTCAGACCTGCTCTCACCACTCTCCCTCATGCTAACTCTGGCACATGTGTGGTGGTCCTGGTTGGGCTGAGCAGGACTGGCAGAAGACACTTGGCCTTTCTTTTAGGAAGATGTTTCCCCCAGTCACCTCCCTGAACCATGTCACCCCAGCATTGGACGAGTGGCAGCAGCATAGAGATCATGGAGGAGCTGTCACAGTGCTCCACCTTTAGGTAGATGAAACAGCGGTGAGGTCTGTGTGTCCGCTTGCACTTGGGAAACCACTGTGCCAGAGGAATGGGTATGTTTTTTTTCAGGAGGAAAAACAGGTCTAAAATATGTCAATCTTTGTTACAATCTAGTACCCACTGAGTTAACACAGATAATGTTACTTCCTGGGTATCTGCCATCTAAAGTCATACTATCTAGAGCCTGAATCTTCTTGATTTAATTATGAAGAAGATGGCAAAGGATATCCCAACTTGTCTGCAAATGTTTAAAAGTGCAAATATGAAGATTGTCTTTTGGCTTTATAAGGGTGCAGTTAGGTGGATTTCAGAAGAGCTGCATTTGATCTCTGCCCTGAAGAGGAAAACAAGATATTTCCAAAGGACTCATTTTCCAGATAAGCTAGTCCTTTCAAAGGTGCTTTAGGGATTTTAAGATTACTTACACTTTCATAGGAACTGTAAATTGCCTTATTGTATCTTGGTCCTTCTAGTTCAGATTTGTTTTCTTTCTCTGGTAGTCAGTATAGGAAGCTTCAGAGAAAGGTGCCAAAATAGTAAAATGCACAAAGTAGCCTGCTTACAGGGGATATGTCTTAATTACTCACTGTCAGTGAGTCGTAGTAGGTTTGTCCTGACTCATTGCTCAGTTAAATACTTTTTTATATCCTAAGTTATATCTTCAGGTTTTCGAGCACGTTACTGCAGTCATAAAACTCCTTGTCTTTTGTAGACTTTACTTTTAGAGGAAATTATCATGGAGAAGATTTCTCCATTTCTCTTCTCACCTCATTTTCAGATCATTTAAGGCATATGCTGAGTAACACCATTGCCTTGTGAACTTTGTCATCCTGTTTCTCTCCACCAACTTTTTCTGAAGTTCTATGCCACCTCACAAGCGTCAGCTGTGCAGAGGAAATCATTTAACTTCTGTGCATTGTCTTCCTTGTCCTTAGATGGTTCTCTAATTCAGCAAACACGTCATTTATCTCACGGGCTTCCTACTTTTGTTATACTCAAAGAATTTCTCCTTATGAAATCATAGGAAAATGTTTTGGAAAAACACCTGTGGGTTTTAGATGTGCACAGAACATTGGCGTGGAAAAATATACCACAGAATCTGAGAGAAGTTCGTATTTTGCTGCAGTTTGGTTAACTTTATATAGTTATAAAATCATAGTGCCAGATACTTTTCTTTAGTTTTGCAGTAAAGTTATAAATTCTGTTGTATGTTATGGCAGCAAACTTTTACTGCTCAGCAGATTTTTTTTCTTCTTGCTTAGCAAGTAGTATTTGTATGAATTATATTTGGGTATATATACTTGGTTTATGGATGTTTAAAAGCTTACAATTTGCTCTTTAATGTCAAACTTAAATCTATTTTTACTTTTTTAATGAAAAGATTTTATGGTTAACACATGCCCCAAGTTACAGATGGTCCAGAGGAGAGGGTCTGCTTCATACATAAAAACTTCATGTCAGCATTTCAACAGAGCATTTTCTTAGGGTATCTGTGTTATCACTGACACTTTCCCATTGACAAGCATATGGGATGTAGTGCTGAATGTGTAAATTGAAATGATCACATCTAGCGTTTCCCTTTACCAGGTGCCAGCTTGCTGCTGCAGCTCTGCACTTAATATTGAAGGAGGAGTGCTAGGAATAGTTTCATTTGCTAATTATCTCTTACCTCCAGTACCTAGTTCTTGGGCAGACAGCTTACCCAGGTGTTTTTGAGAACACCTATCTGGACAGTGCAGGATTGCAGGTGGTCCTGTGGTGACAGTGCAGTGTGCACAACATGTAACAAATCTCCATCCATCTGTGTATGTTTTTTTAAGTCTTCATTGAAAAACAGAAGACAAATTGGAGATAATTTTTCTCTCTTTATAAAATTTGTCAGTTTGAAGAGCTGAAGACTGCTATTCCTCAGTCTAAGAAAAATTTGTGTTTATGTCGTTTTGTGTTTTTTTTTTGGTAACAAACCTAATTGTCCTGTGTTGTGATATCATGAGAAAGAAAAGTATGTGCATACCAGTAAGAGTTTTGCAAGGATCTGCAAGTTAAAATAAATAAAAAGTGGTGGTTTAAGGAAATGGTAGAGTCTAAATTGCCTCTCAGTAATCCTTTTCCAGGATCCGGTTTAACAAGATTATATAATTTTACTAATGCCACTTTGATCTGTCATTTATACAGAAGGGCAGGCTTTCTAAAGCATTTGTGTTACATGCTGTTTTTGGGCTAGACTTAATCACTAGCAGAACTGATAATATTTTCTCATTCTTTAAGAATTCATTTTAGTCTTATGCTTAATACGACTGTGGTTTGAGTATGGAATGGTAAAAGGAGTCTTCTAATTCATAATCCAGTAATTCAGACAGCTAAATTATGTCTCCTTTTACCTAATATTTATTAAAATGCGTCCAAAGAAAATTGAGAAATGTTGATATCATCCAATTTCCCTTTTAGATTTCCTGAATGCTGTTTGTAGAACGGATAGATTCCTTACTATGAGCAAGTGCAACATCTGTTTCTTTACGATTTCTCCTTGCATTTTTCCACACTTCTCATAGGAGTTAGAGTTTTCATTCTCAGGCATTCTGTACAGTCCAAAATTCATGATGTTCATGAGCATTTCAGTTATGTGTGCATACTCAAGAAGATTCTTTAGTAGCTGCCCCTTCATGCTTGCTTTATTTCTTGCATGTAGTTTGCAAATTAATATTTCCACTCAGGGACATTCGAGAGTCCTATAACAACTTATTAATTAAAAAAAAAAAAAAAAGAGAACAAGAAAGAAAAACAACAACAATAACAACAAAAACCCCTTTATTTTAAATTGAAAAACCCAGACCAGAATTTGGAATCCTGATGATGAAAATTTAGTTACTAAAGATGCAGTCTTTAAAATGGTATAAAGAGGTAATAAATAGTGAAATGCATAGTTAATCAATAATGACAGAATCTAGCAAATCAAGAGGGTTTTTTTAACTATCTTGAAAATGACATCTACAATCTCTTGATGTACTCATGTTGAGTTCATACTGCTATATGATAATTTTTGTTTAAAAATAGTGATCTTAAGCGTATTCAATAAACATTTGTATCAATCCTCAAGTGTATTTTTTAAAGGATCTCAGGTGGTTTCCAAGGTTAGTTCTCCTATGGTTCTCTGAAAACAAATCCATATCTCTGTCTTCATCACTTTCATTTCTTCTGTAACCTATTTGGTTTGCAGTGTTACTGAGAGAAAACAAGAAGGTTGTGTTTCAACAGCTAGAAAAAATTGCCATTTCATTATCACTTTGAGTAGGAGTAAAGCTGCTCAAGCTAATAACTCCAGTTAATGTGTGAGGCAAGGCTGACAATTATGGGTGTAGTTCTGAATGTGTTAGGTGCCTAACTTCCGTTTCAATCAGGGAGAATTAGGTGCTTTAAAAACCTTAACAAAAATACAGCCCTTGATAAGAATTCTCGCTTGACTGAGAAACGCTTCCTCATAAATTGATGGGTTTATCTCTGCCTTTGTTTAGATTAGGAAGACTGATCAGTCAAACTGAGGTCAGATTTATGTAGCGCACAGATTATGCTGAATTAAACATTGTCTCTGTCACTCCTGTCCTGGTTGCATGCATCCCTTGCTGCACGTGTGCTGGTCCTGCTGCTCATCTCGGGGAGGTGTTCAGGGGGCTTGGCAGGGACAGCTTTCTGCAGGATCAGGCTTGCTGTGTGGGTGAAGCTTACCACATGCAGCTAACTGAGCAGGTTAGCTCAGCTGCATGGAAACTTGGAGCATGGAAACCTTCCCATGTTGGCTCACCTTGAACCGTGTTGAACCCAGTAGCTGGCATGTTCCTCTTCCCTGCTTTTCTAATGTCTTCTGCATAAGTTGCAAACACAACCTTGCTGGTAGACAAGAACAGCATCCACTGAGTTTTATCTTCCCCCTACTAAAGCCTGGTCTTGTGTTAGCAACCTGGTTCTAAGTAAATATCCTACTTAGAAAAGCAAAAATGACAGAGAATTTAAAAAAGAAAAAAAAAGTCACTTGAAAGCTTGAGGTGTGCTGAAAAGTGTAGCACAACTCTCCACTGCACGGTGTCTTCAGAACATTTTATCAACAGTTAACTTCTAGTGCTGTTTTGTTAACATTTCTCCATTTTATAGATGAATAAATCATGGTTTGAAAGGTCAAGTTACTTGCCCTAAATTATAGAGGGAGTAAACACTGGAACCCTGATGAGCATTCAGAGGTCCTTTCCTCTCAAACTAAGGATGCTAAAGGAAACATTATTTTAAAAATAAATTAATTCACTTAATGTCAAATCATTTCCTTTGCCAGCTGTTGCATAAAATATATTCATAGATGAACAGTTTTGACTAAAAACTCAGCAGGTACCAAAAGGATAGTTAAACAAAAATCTTTTTCTATATGAGAGGTAGGAAGCTATCCTTAATCTGTAGTCCTAAAAGGAATGAGTCTCGAAAAATACCTGAGCGTGCAGTTAGCCAGTCGAAATCGGACTACCTTAAAAATCAATGTATGTGTTTTGATGTAATGGGTTAGATCTCTTTCTCTTCTCTTTGTATATCTAAACTGTTGGCAGTGCATGTGTCTGTTCATGCCAATCTAATGTAAAATAAATATTCATGATAATTGGATCCAGCTCCCTAAAATAAATTTAAGCTTTCTCCATGTGCTTAATCTGTATTTTCTGTCTCTGAGTTTGTAGGCAGCAATTCAGCAAGCTCTGAGAACAATTAACTTCTCAAAGAATTTTTTAAATCAATTATCTCTAATTTAAATCTTAATTTGGTTTTGGAGATTGAATCATCTAGCTAGTTCCTGAAGACTGGAGTTTACTTGAAATGCAACAGCAGCACTGGTCAGTTTGCTTCATGGGTGTTCCGTGTATATCCAAACCCGGCTCACGGTTCTGACCTATTTCCACCTATTTCCCAGCCTGCCACGTGAGCCTTGGGCCGCAGGGATGGGATGAAGGGCAGGGCGTTGATGAGGACATGGAGAAGAACATAGGGCTCTCCTTTCCTATGACAGCCCAGTTTTATGATGGGTTAGATTAACTCTGAAACTACTTCCTTAATCTTCCTTTGATGTCCTAGTTACTGCAAAGCTTTGTTTTTCTGTCCTAAGAGCCAGGTGTTTTTAAAAGTGTTGATATGCTTAGAGATGCAGGCAACAGCTCCTTTGTAGGTACACACTGTAGGTTCTTAGATGTTATCAAAAATATGTTTATGGATACCATTAGCCATTTTATCTGCATTTTAGGTATCTAAAATCTAGTCATGGGAGACTATGACAGTGGCATTTTCCAGCTCTTGTTTCTGCTGAAGTACATTAAACTAAGGGAAATGGATAAATAGCAAACAAAACAAAACAAACAAAAAAATAGCATCTCGCACCTAGGAATTCATTTCAGGCCTCTGAAGAACTCATTTGCTTTGTTCAAGGGGTCACTTCTCTAGGTGACTCCTATACCACCAAAAACAGGATTTTCAGAGAATACCTCCAGGCCAGGTGAGGCCCCAGAGCTTTTAACTCTGATTTTCATTTTAATAGGTTTCCCAGTCCAGGCATGAATAGACATCTGGGAAACTGATCTTTCCTTCCTATAATGGCCTGAGTGAAAAGTCAGATCAGCTATTTCTTGTCTTTCTGATATTTATTGTAGCTGTTTCATAAGTTTTACTGTGAGATTTATGAGTTCAACTGGGATTGATCATGTAGAAACAAACTGAATTCAGAGAAAACTGGACACTTTCACAAAAAACATTTTTTTCACTCCTTTCCAAAACTCACAATAGAGAAAAAAAAAAAGTGCTTCTAAATGAAACAAATGGGAACTAAGTGAAATATGTTTTCTTGAAGAAAAAAAAAAAAGCAAAAGTGATTTTAAGAGTTATATGTTAAATGGTAATTCTTAAAATGATGAAAAAGTTGTTCAAATAGAATTTCAATGTAGCATATTAAGCAAATTCAATTTCTATATCCTGTAATTCAAATTTACTGTTGGTCTTTAGTACTGTACTATTATGTTATATAACTACAGTGTAATGATGATTTGAAGGATAGTTTTGTTTATTTCCCAGCTTTTTCACTAGAATGCATGCTTTTTTTTTTGACCAGCTTTATAACCTTGAATCCATCACACACTATTTTTGAAGAACATATATATATATACATATAACATATATATAAGTATGTAGGGAACTAGAAGTTGAGCTATAGAAATAAATGCTGCCATTGTTTTCATCATACTGATATTTCCTATTGTCAACATCTAATTTCCTTTGTTAGTATAAATAACCAAAAAGTATTTGAACACATTATAGTGCATTTCAGTTTCATTTCTGAGTATAGTTGTCACTGTTCTCAAGTATCTTATGATTCCATTATTCGTATGGCAAGCTGCTGGTACCAAGGCGTGGCATTTGTTCTCTACAGGTTGCCAGGTAGCATGCGGAAGAGGCTAGGTGCATACACAAGGCAATACATTCCTTTGGGCTGTGTAGGAAAATAATTTTAAAAAATCTGTTATTTTAAGAAATGTGGACTGTATGCTTTGACCTCTTAACATTTGTATTTTCTGTTAGTGAAGATTAACGGATCTGAATCTGAACAAAGAAATCAGATTGCTACAATAGTACCAGAAATACAGATCTGTCATGTTTGATGTTTTTGCTTAAGATTCAGCTGGAAGGAGCTACATTTTGTGGTGACAAGACTCCCAAACGGATACAAAATAGTAATAGATGGTAATCTGGAAAAGGCATTCTAGATGCTAGCTATATTGTTCATGTGTGGCATGTGACCTCCATAAAATGCTAAAAAATAGGCATTATGTAATAAGAAGGCTATGTATATGCTGAATACTTCTAAATACATAGGACTTATAATTTGGAGTTGTATATCATAGTAACTCTTAAACCTCATTTAAGTGAAACCTGATTCCCTAATGCGAGGGGAGTGGCATCCTACTTAATTGCATTTTTAGTTTGTTGGTTTTTACTCCAGACAGCAGCAGGGAAAAATATCAAGTTTGCACAGCCATATTTGGCGTGACTAGTACTGGAAACAGTGAAAGGACAATATGCCTGATAGGAGGCTAAGGTATTCTGCTTTGATCGAAGGGAGAGGAAGGTAGCCCTGAGCAAGTGCTCTGAGCAGCCCTGGAGGGACTCCATCTTTAACAAAAGAACAGAGGAAATGTAGCTTCAAGTAACTCTCTGAAGCAAGTTAGCTGTGGATAGTGGAGGAGCTCGAAAACCTGCCAAGTGAACCAAGACAGTGCAAGAGCTAGGAAGGATTTCCTTGGGAAGCAAGCTCTAGAATTTTGCTTTCATACCTTACATTTTTCTTATCTGTTCCCAGTTTTGTTATCAAGAACATGACTCTTTCACATTGTTTGCTGTTAAAAAAATTGTATCTCCCTAACATGTACAGGCAGAATATAGGACGTCTGGGGGGCACTAAGTTGCTAGTGTCAGTGTGGCAATTGTTGTTGTGAAGTGTCAGGCAGAAGGAAGATACTCCCCTGGCTGAAGTCCTGCTGGCAGTGGAGTGTCTGTGTTAGGTGAGAGGCAGATAGCAGCAAGGCAAGACAGTCCTGCAGGGTGGGAGGAAGAAAGTACTTATGCAGGAAAAGCTGCAACCTTTCAGTCCAAATAATTGTGCCCGAAAGACGTTTGTTATGAGTTAGGCAGTTTCTCACATGGACCACTAAAATGATGAAAACCAAATATTAGTTTTTTCGTTAATTTTTGAGAAGTTGAGAATATTTGAAAGGTGTCTGAGGGAGAAAAGCCTGTAGTCGCCCACTCTGGGTTTCTCCACAGTGATGTGCTTGAGTGGGATCAATGCAAAAAAACAAACACCAACCCAAAACCAAAAACATTTAGCCATGTAAACACAGTGTACTTTTAGAGTAAAAACAACCAAATTAGCACTAGAAGTACAATACTTGCCTGTAATCTGTTTTCTACATGTAGCTAGTCAGAATTGTTGATGCTATAAGGAGTTAGAAATGGTAACACGTATCTTGCATCTCTCTGAACAACTATTCAGTTGTTAGCCATAATAATCTCATGAGAGATCTGAACCCTCGCAATTCCTTATCATCTTCAGGAGTTTCATTTTCTTTCTAATTTCCCCTACAGCTGTTGTTCTCTATTTCTGACTTGTCCAAAAAAAAAAAAAATTTAGAACTTGCTTTTTTATAATCCCTTTCTTTTGCAGTTTCCCTTTGGGGCAATTCTTAATCTTCCACAAGTATCAAGGTGTTCAAGTCAATGTTAGTTTAGTGGCTGGTCAGGATAAGAGAGCATTCTT
The DNA here is from genome assembly GCA_013399475.1 of Chauna torquata. NCBI lineage: Eukaryota > Metazoa > Chordata > Aves > Anseriformes > Anhimidae > Chauna > Chauna torquata. The sequence continues at coordinate 93,733 of VXAL01014891.1, forward strand.
CAGTTCATGTTCTTGTATCTTTTTTTCCCCTTTCATTCAGTAGGACTGTGGATTTCTAGAAAGGTTTGGAGTTGAAACTACAGATTAGTTCAGCTGGTAGTCTCTCCCTCCTACCATGCTCCTATATTTCCTTGCCAATTGAAACAGCATTTTCCAGATTTTCTTAATGAAATTCAGTTCACCTTACTTAGCCTAAAGCGAGTAGTAGAGGGACAGATTAATTTAACCTGGAAACTTGATCTGTGAGTTATATCAGATCTATTAGCCTAGGTGCTTGTTGGGACTTGGATCTGACTCACAAGAATGAAAATTTCTTGCCAGAAATTTTAACTGCAGTCTTAGGCACAGCTAGCATTGTTGAAATATGAAAGAACTAAGATGTCTCATTACTGTTCACTTTGCAGAGGTGAGAAGTGTGTCAGAACCTTCCCACAATAAGTATTTCAGATTAGGTATTTTTTCCTTATTACTTGATCTCTTCCACAGGTGCTTATTATTTTCTTTTTTTTCTTTGCTTGTTTAAGACTCCCATTGAAATTAATAAGAAACCATGCTGTGCATCTGGGGACAGTGCCTGGCCCTTTGGAAGTATTTTGCTGTAGGGTCTCTACTGCTGTGGTACAAGTCTCATAATTTGAAATACCTACTCTGCATTTTAAACTATAAGAGAATTGACAAAAGAAAAAAAAATCAGAGACATGACTGTAAAGTTTTTTTCATCTGTATGGAAAGTGAATTTCTCTTGTTAACATTGTTAATACAGTTAGTAAGGAGAGAATCTGGATGAAACAAATATATGTATCAGTAAAACTGAAAATAATTGACATCAAGGTAGTAAAGAAAGTGCTCACTGAGGTATATCGTATTTTTAAACTCAATTTTTTAATTGTTATTTTTATTTTGACATAATTATATACACATTACCAGCATTTCAGTGAAGACAACATTTCCTAAAACAAAACACCATTTATACAGGCTGCTGAAAACTAAGCTCTCAAATTATTCTGACTTCAGCAGTATGAATTACGCATATAAGCAGAGCCTTTAGCATAAAATGACTGCAGCGTTGGCATCATCTTTCATCTCCTTTCCCTTCCCTGTCTCGCACTTACTCTTTTTGTTTTGAAAAGGTCATATCTGTTAGTGTAAATGGTCTTGTACACCAGTACCAGTCATAATAGAAGGGAAAGGCAAAGGAATCTCTATTACAGGGAATTATCAATTCTTACTGTTTTGCATGTATTTAAATTCTTATTAATTAAATCAACATATCCTTCTACTGCTGAGAGTAACAGAAAACAGAGATACTCATTTGTTACTAAAATAAGTCAGCATGACCACGTAAAAAGAGTCCTGCTTTTCTCCCCAGTCCTTGGGACCTGTTTCCAACTTTATTTTGCCTGTCTGTGCAGAAGTGTGGTCTGAACCCTGATCAGTTGTGCAGCATAGTTGATGCACTTGCTCTGTAAAAAACAAACAAAACAAAAAAACAACACAACCAAACAACAAAAAATACCAACTGCCTAGCCAAAACCAAGGAGGAGCAGCAAAGATGAAAGATG
>VXAL01014891.1:95431-175891 GCA_013399475.1 Chauna torquata
TATGAAAAGACAAATTGAAGGATAGAACCCATGATATTTTTACTCCCACTTTTGGGAGGAAATGAGAGATTTTTATGACCCTTTTTATTTAAGGAGAAAAATAGAACCCAGGTTGGATTTGATTTTATAAGTATTCCCCCGCTTGTAGTTTTGAGGTATTATCAGTTTTTATAGGTGGATTTAATTTCCATGGAGTAAAATCGGTGCTAATTTCAACATGTGGCAGGCTACTGTAATATTATTTCTTTTGCTGTTCTACAATTTCTTTTTCTGTTCTATTGCTTGATTACTTTTATTGTAAACACACAAAACAGCTGGCATAATGCACAGATTAAAATTACACTTTTACAAGAATGATAAAGTGTTAAACTACGCTTACTCTGACATTTTGGGCAGCTGGATTTTAATTATTTAACTGAAGCTGTTAATTCAACTCAATAAAAGTCATATCCGCATGATAGATGTAGATGTCAAAATGCCACAAAGGGTTCCACGTCTTTGATTAGAGGTGTTACTATGATGTTAAACCCAGATTACAAGAGCATCTTAAATTCTATTGATTCTGTCATCCTTCTTTCTAATGTGCTGTTCAAAATCAATATTAAAAAAAAAAAAAGGCTAAGAATGACACTGTATTCCCCGCCTAGAGCTCCTGGTTTCTCTGTAAGTTACCAAGAGACAGTACCCATGTCTTTCAGTCAAGGAAAGACTCGATGAAACAGGGATTTAGTCTGACTTGGCTGTCTTGCTTTAAGTTTCGTTTTGTTATACTTGCTTCACCCATCTTGGGATGTTGTATCAGAGCATGTGCTTGGGGGATGCAGCTGTCAAGCATTATTCCAGATAAAAAAGAGCCCAAGCTACATCCTATCAGAGAAGCTGTCCAGAAAATCAGATACAGCTTCTTTCAGGGTTAGCTTGACTTTTGCTTACATGTGGCACAAAAGAGCTTACAGAAAGGAAACGCAGTACTTGGCACATTTTGACTAGTTGCAAATTCATGAATACTCTGTATTCTCTCTTTGTTTAAGGTTTAGTCGTTATGACCGCAAGCTGCCTGTTATTCCTTTCCCCTTTCCATTACCTTGCTCTTCTTCTTTTCTCAGGGAGATAACAGTGGTAATTCTGCTATGCAAATGATGCAATCCTTAATGACAGTACTCTTTAAAAGCAAACCAGAACAGTAGTGTTTTAGGAATAGGAAGAGAGTAAAGAAAGAAAAAGGCTATCAGTGTTTATGGGAGTAATCCTGCAGAGGACAGATCATACAAAGTGGTTGAATCTTTTAATTTAAGTGTTTCTTCCAGTATGTTTTGTCTGAAACTTAAGAGCATAACCTTCTTAAAAGTAACAGTTAAAGTCACAGCTTATAGGGCAAATATATGTATCAACTTTTAGGATTTGAAGGTGGAAATACAGTAAGGAAATTTAATTTCTACTGCATCGAGCAGAACCTTTTATTTTTAACGTGTAGTTGTAATCTTAAAATTCAGTAAAACACAGAAGAATAAAAAATGGAACTGAATCTTTCTCAGTTCACACCATCCTGCTTAAAAGTGAAGCTGATATTTTTTTCTAAAAACAAATATTAAAAATCAGCATGCTTAACTTTTTAAAATTTCTTTTACGTTGGAAATCTGCAGAAACAGTTTAAATATTATGTATTGTGAGTTGGCATTTATTGCATTTCAGATTTTATGCCTCAAATGGATGGCTTAAATAGGAAATAAGACAAAATGAATTTTTTTTAGGTAGTTGCTGGGAAAGAGGGAATAGTCTGAAAATACCATCTTGTAATCGTGAGTTAGAATGAGTTATGCCATGTAGCTGTGGAGGCCATTTAGTATTTCAGAAACACAGCAGGGGACCTTTTTTAAAAGACATAATTAAAAACAACAGATGATATAGGCTATTGTAGATCTTAGGTCCCAGGCTTCCAGAATAATTTAAGTTCCTCTAAAATACCTCTTGCTGTTGTGGTCTATTAGCGTTTGTGGGATATTTTCCTTCAGTCAGTATATTCCAGATGGGGAAGTTTCAATAGGTTGCATCTGTATTAGTCACTTCGATAACATTCTGGTCAAATATTGTTTCATAGGTTTTACGTAATCAACCATTTGGGAGAATATTTGAATAACATTCATTAGTTTTGCTGTTTTGAAAATCTTACCTTAACTAGTACAAAGACCACACCATACCACTGTAGGTGAAGTTATGATTATTACAATAAATGACAATGTTGTTCAAATGGCTAAAGGTCAGTGTTTTTCTTCACTAGTCACCAAATTGCATGTGAATTGTTTACAGTCAACTGTCCGTTAGTTTAGGCACAGAGCACCACTCTTGAAAATAATTCTACATCGCTACACAGGGATATATCTTAAATTTCACTGTAATATCAGCAGTTTTTACTAGGGACCTTAAGTGTTTGGAGGAAAATTTCTCCGCCACTAATAGTAAAGATTAATATGCATCTTTGAAAAATAGAGAACGTAAAAACATGCATAGCATTTTCAATACTATAATGATATTCCTGAAAAACTGATGGGATTTTGAATTGAAACCTTATTCTTTCCTTATTGCAGTGTTGATCTGTAATCATTATATACCATCCTCTAAATCCCAATGACATATTCACTGCTGTAGATGTGGGTCAGTAATGCTGTGATGCCGACCATTGGCATCTTTAAACAGGATATTGTCTAATACAGTTTATAGCTTCATTCCCTGTACCATTACATAAATAAAGCATTCAGTGTGTGCATCAGTGCCATCAAGCATGAATACCCTGGTGGACTGGGAATTAAATGCCAAGTGAGGGTCAGAAGCAACAAAGGCTGAATAACACTCAGCAAATGTGTACATATTAGGTAAGGAACAGTGCCCCTGATGCAGAAGAAATTGAATAAGCACCTTGCAACATCTAGATGGAGCATAAAGACTTCTTTTGTTTGCCTGAGCTGCCATCATTGACCCAAGCAGAATATTCCAATATTGAATGAACTGAACAATAGTTTATTACAGGTAAAAGGAAATCTTTGGGTTCCAAATTCTTCTGGGATATTATATCAGCGTGATTATTGTACACTCTGTAGCCCCTTAGGCCACATTGGTAAAATATATTTTGCAGTATGTTCTCTTAGCAGTCTGAAAACATCACACTTCTGTCAGATTTTCCATGTCGGTCTTAAAATGCACATAACTTTGTATTCTTACAGGAAAGGAATAACTGTTACTGCGCTTATTGTGCTAACTTCACTGCTTCTAGTAGTTCAGTTTTGTTTCTTTGAAATACTCTGCTTTTTCAAATATGAAATGAATATCAAATTGACACTATTGTATTCTGGTTGACCAGCTTGAAGTTACTGCTGAAGCAGCTTTTCTTCATCAAATTTAAACAGTTTTTCTAAAAATATCAATTATGTTTTACGATCTAATATAAATGTAAAACAATGTGTCTAGCAAAAGTTCCCAGAGGCTTAATAAAGTTGTTTCTTTCTTGGGTTATGTTTGAACAGTTCCCATAAAGAGACATATTTTTGTAAATACTTAAATTGGTTATTCTTCATGATTATAGTTTGGCTTGTTTCATATTACCCTGTAGTGTACAAATATCCTAGAAATATTATTTTTCTTATTAAGATTTAACAGGAATGAGTGATTAAAAGAGTAACCTTCTTTGCTTTGCTTGCCTAAAGTATGAATAATGAGCTTTTGGGCTGATCTATTTTAGTACTAAAGTATCTTGTGTAAGCAACTGAAATGAAAAGGCATAAAACTGTACTACGAAACCTTTGTTTAAACAGAAGGGCAAAAATTAAATAGGTGACTTCCTGGTAAGCTGAATCAAGGGATAATTATTGTTTTGAATGAGTAGTAATCCAGAATGCTGGAGTAGTGATAACTGTCTGTTTTCCCATAAAACCATTTTCTTCAGTCTTCATACATAAAAATTAAGTTGGTTGTAACTCTGTCAGTGGGATGGGAGAATAATTGCCAATAGTTAGAAGGGAAAAGCATGGTTATGACTGAATTTTCCACTCAGTTACTTAGATGTGTTCTGAACAAAGAAATTCAACAACCAAAAAAGTCTGTGAATTGCCTGACTTACTGGGAATTAAATCATGATAATTAAATGAAATTTGTTTTGGAAATAAAAATGGAAAAAAAATCAATAATGCATCAAACTGGCATAAGAGGCTATTCAGTTTCTTGCATAGTTTTAGTAATTTATCTCCTGAACTAAACTGGTGGATGTGCTGATATATGATTCTACACACTTACCAAATTTTGTAATTTAATCCACACTGCAACTCAATAGCCTTTTGCCTAAGATACTGTAATCTCTTTAGGATGTGCTTATCCATGAAAGTAGACCCTACCAGCCTCTGTAAGACTATATGCGAGCACAGAATTTAGTATCCATTTAAGTACTCCCATACCCTTTTTGTTAAATAGTTTTAACAGGTCTGATTTTGTATGGTTTTGTTTCCTTAAATAATAAGTAAATAAATTTAAATTTAAATTAAATTAATGTAAAGTAATCAAATTAAAACATATTTGTAGTTCTTTTCTGCAGGTGAGAGATCTCAGACCAGATCCTTTTTAAGCGAGACCAGGTTTAATTGGCATGACTTCACTAGTCATGAATTCAGTGCTAGCTGTCTCTTATTAAGATTTGTTTTTTTGACTTTGTGTAAATGTCTTTTGTTTTCCCGAGAGTCTGAAAATATACATATAAATCCTAGAATTGACATGCATTCAATGTCTGCGCTGATTTCTACGTCTACTTACATGTTCAGAGCTAGCAGAAACATAAACAGGTATAATGCTGGGTACTTTTAGGCTTTCCTGTAATCTCTTTTAATGCTTTTTATTTGTAAATTGGATAACGGCATGTAAAAAGTTAAGCTATTGTCTTTTGATTACTCGGTAGCACAGTGTCTTCAGCAAAAGCCACAGTAGGTTTGTGTTTGGTCATAAGAAAAAGGTGTTTAATGTTTATCAGTCTCACAGCAATTCTGAAAGTCTGATTCAGGTGTATAAAACAGTATATTTGTGTGGTAGTAATGAGGGGTAGGGGATGTTTCAAATTCTAAAAACCCGAGACTGCTATGTGATTGGGACTGCTCATAGCCAAACAAGGATCTTAAAGTGAACAGCTACAGAGCAGGAAAAACATTTAAGTCCTCTGTATTCTCCCATTTTAATGATTATATTACCTGTTTCCAGGAATAACTAGAATGGTGGAATACAGGTAACAATAACTAGAGTAACTGAAGTTAACTGGAATACAGATAGTTTCCTATTTGAAAGTAAATTCAGAGAAAATACATATCGAGTTTCTGTTATTTTGAATCCAAGGAATAGCTTTAAAAAGTGCTTTAAAACGGAAGCAGTAAGAATAAGCAAAGAATTACCACTTGCTTGGAAGTAAATGCAGATTGCAAAATCATGTGAGACTGTTTCTGACTCTGTATTTGTGAAGTCCTTACCTTCATGGAAGAAGTAATGTAGATGTAACATCTTTTGTGGGAGAAAAACATCAGGGTGAGCTTGTAGATGTGTCACTCTCCAAATTCACAAGAATCCAGTACGTCAGGTGGCTGGACTCAAATTTTTTTTAATGTACAGTGAAACTCTGAAGAGAGACTGTAAAATGGATTTTTAGGCTCAACATTTGTAGGTGAAGAATACTAAAATGCATTCTACCTTCAGTTAGACGTTTTGCTTTTAAATGTTAGTCTCTTCAGGCCAATCAATGTGTAAAAGAAGATGCCATTTTGGGAGCATTTTTGTAGTGCTAGTAACTATAAATAAAAAACTAATTTGTGTGGATTCTCAGTACCATACAATTTGACCCTATTAGATTTCTCAGAATGCTTCATCCATCCACATCCATTTTTACCTGAAGTTGTTAATTTGTAAAATGATAATTGATTGTCAATTTTTTTTTTTTTTTAAAGTTCTAATAAGTGTATTTTACCACTCTAATGAACACGTTCAGTTTGTGCTTGTATAGCACAATTTCTACTTAGGCATCCTATAATCTCTGCTTCATTATCCAAACAAGATTTCAACTTCCCTTTCAAGTACATCCTCATGATTAATTGGACTATTAACTAGAAGGTACCCCGTGAAACTAAAAGGGTAATGTAGCACTGATGATTTGGGATGTGTGTGTGTCATCTAGAGACCAAAAGAGGCATATGCAGGATTCTGTCTACAACAGACTTGAGATACCCCGCTCGTGCTTTAATAAGCAAACTAAAAAATAAATTGGGATCTTACAAAACAACTGCATTAACTTGTGGATTTTCACTGTAGGTCTGGACTGGATTCAGTAGTTGAGGCAATGCTGTTTGTAGAAATCTGTTTCTACTGAGAAAATAGAACAAAGTATGAAATACAACCGGCCCCAAGCTTTCTCTTCAGACTGATAAACTCTGTCTAAACTCACATTTCGTGTGGAAATCAATGCAGAGTAACAAAAGTTTATTCATATTTTTCTCAGTTTTTAAGAATAATTTAAACACTCATGCATGCATTTTTTAAAATAAATAACTTGGGAATGTACCAAAAAGTATCTATGAACCACTGATTGGCACCTGTTAAAATACTTCAAGGGTCTGTATAACTTAGTGGTAGCTACAAAGTATACCAAAATAGTTCTTATCTTAAATAATGTTAAATAATTAACATAAGGAGGGAGGGATTCTGATCTTTCTTTTCTTTCTTTCTCTCTCTCTCTTTCTTTCTTTCTCTCTCTCTCTTTCTTTCTTTCTCTCTCTCTCTTTCTTTCTTTCTCTCTCTCTCTTTCTTTCTTTCTCTCTCTCTCTTTCTTTCTTTCTCTCTCTCTCTTTCTTTCTTTCTCTCTCTCTCTTTCTTTCTTTCTCTCTCTCTCTTTCTTTCTTTCTCTCTCTCTCTTTCTTTCTTTCTCTCTCTCTCTTTCTTTCTTTCTCTCTCTCTCTTTCTTTCTTTCTCTCTCTCTCTTTCTTTCTTTCTCTCTCTCTCTTTCTTTCTTTCTCTCTCTCTCTTTCTTTCTTTCTCTCTCTCTCTTTCTTTCTTTCTCTCTCTCTCTTTCTTTCTTTCTCTCTCTCTCTTTCTTTCTTTCTCTCTCTCTCTTTCTTTCTTTCTGTCTTTCTGTCTCCTGCCTGCCTCCCTCCCTCCCTCTCTCTTTCTCCTCCATTTATTTTGACTTTGTCATTGGGAATGGCAGCCTCTGCTATTACATTGAAAGATACTTAAAATTAACAAAAAATCTTTGAGACTGTCTAAAGTTCACTCCGTGAGAAGTAACCTTTTCAAATTCTGGATAAAGCTAGCTGTTTGGCCTGTTCGTCCTGCATAGAAGATCAGGGATTCATGTTGTACGTGCATAAGTCACACATGCATGTTGCCTGGTGGGCTTTGAATTTCAGAACTGGTTAGAAGGAACAGCTTTCTGTGTTCAAAGAACAGTGTTCCTCACAGCTTAAAACATCATTTATTGCTAGCAAAGCACCTTGTGGCTTTGTCTTGTGTTTTGCTTGCCTCCGCCTCTGCCTTTGCCTACTCTTGCTGTGTTGAAGAGGACAGTTACTAGTGAGCTTTTCCCTCCTGTAGGTACTTACGCATCAAATCACCTCTTAACCCTCAGTTGGATTGATTTTGTACCCCATGTAATGGATGTTCATAGATTCTAAGCCATTTCTGTAATTTTATAATAGGCATTTCACCTCAGAAGGGCTACGGGCTTCGCATGCAGAGCCCCTCTGCTTCCAGAGCCCCCCAGCAACCCAGAGCTGCCTCTGAGCTCTAGCACAAACAGGCCTCAATGCCAGGGCAGTGCATTTTAAATCTGAATTAGTTCAGCGATGTATATGAAGGCCAGAAGCACCAGTATAAGCAGAAAAAAAAACCAAAGTGGCCATTTCCTAAGCAGTCATTCTCCACCAAACCTTGCCCCATGGGCCCGCTGCGTCCCCGCAGCACACACGGCATACAGAGGTGCCTCCCTGTCCCACTCTTCCCAGTGTGGCAGAACTGCGGCATTTCAGTGAGCCTCGCCTCATCTTGCAAATGCGCAGAAGACTTACTTTGATGTTGGCTACACAATTTTATTTGTCTTGGTTTACATAGTAACTTCAACAGCTGCAAGAGTATAATATTGCATAAAATGTGAGTGTGCCCAGAACAGCCGAGCTGTGTAACTACTTAACGTTACTGTGCTTCCTCACCCACCCTGAACCTTGAAGGAAAGCAATATAGTATTTTATAAGCTGATCTGTGCTTGATCTTGCCTAACTGTAAAACAATAAAACATAAATGCTAACTGGTTTTGAAATCAGAGCTGAAGAACAAGCAGTTTTGCCCAGGCACGCAACCTGGAGCGCCACATTAATTCACCCGGTCTGTTCCTTGCTGTTCCCTCCTGAGGTGTTGGGGGCTCTTGTCTGTGTCATGCCAGCTGGTGAGGTACACTTGTTGGGATGAGGATGGCTCTCTGCCAAGTTGCGTTGCTTCCAAACATGTTGAAGTGAATAAAATTTAGATTTGAAGTATTTAGTTACTCAGAGCCAGCTCTTGAGGGTTTTCTTTCTGCCTTCCCCAGTGGCACCCCCTTTGTTTCTTGTGCTGGAAGATATAAACTGCTGCTTGGAGACCTGAGCAAAAGCTTCTGATGAACACCAGATGAAGAAGAAGACTTCTTTTATAAATGTTTATGTTTCAGTTAAGAAATAATTTCTTCCAAAGCATTTGCAATTTCAAACAGTAGAGTATTCTTACAGTTTTAGGATTTTTGATTTTGAAGTACTTACTTGTGCTTTCATTTTGGCTCTTGGGCTCTCGTTAGTTTGGCGCATGCCATGCCTTGAAACAATGTGATGCCTTCTTGGAAATATTATCAAGTCACACAAATATAAATTTACAGAACGTTTGAGAAATTTTTCTCAGTGAATTTTTAGTTTTGTCTCCTTTTCTTTAGCATGTGTATATATATAGCTGATCTTTGTCTTTGTTTTTAATATCAGTTTTAATCAGTAAGTAATAGCTAATTCTGCAAAGGCTAACTTGTAGACATTTGCAATGTTGGTACGGAAGCTTTGGAGTTTAGACACCCAGTTTTCGTCTTACTTAACATTAGGCATCTGGTTCCCTGTCATTGTACATTTGTGGTACCCTCGAATTGGATCTGAAGCTGCTCGAGGTCTGACCTGGAATTGCGTACTGCTACCCAGTAGGAAATAGGATTTTCTGAGTCTTAGAGTTAGCACTCAGGACTACTTTAGGCATTTCCTTCCACCTGAGGTCTGAAGGTCAGCATTTGTTCCTGCAATTGCCCTCATTTGAAGACAAATGTGCCAGGAGTGGTTCTGTCCTTGCTGCTGGTGCCATCTCCCACCTTTACAGAAAAATACCCCAGTGCAGGTGTGCTCGTTCAAGGAGCTGGAAACTTGGAGGGTATCTGCTCCGCTTGACAGGAATGAACTTCTATGTCTTCTGAGACCATCCTAAACTGCAGGCTGAAGGGGCCTGCTCTGCCCCTCCTGTTGAAATAGAACAAATACACAGAGAGAAGTTCCTGGTGCCAGAGCAGTAACAGAGCAACAGCCTTCTGGTAGGGAAAGAGGGTGAGCCCTGGCCTCTGATCCGTCATTGCATGGTAACTGGCACAGGATCAAATAAAACATTTGGATGACTGTGTAATATACAACACTTCTGTTTTGTTGTATTATTATAATGTAACCAACTACAGGGCCATTAAGGTCCAGCATAGTGGTCTAACACGTTTCCGTAACAGTAGAACCTAATTTGCTTGGGGAGGGTACAAGAAACCCTGCAAGACTCAGTTGTAGAGTAGCCTGATGCTTATGTGGGTATGTATCTTCCAACCATGATCAAATATAAACTGTCTTAAGGCATACAGGCCTGTTGCTAGTGATCACAAAAGTGAGTTAAAGCTTCTAACTAGGCCACTTAGCTCCTGGTCATGCTTCTGATCAGATGACAGCAGCCTGTATGTGTTGAATTCTAGGCCAAGTTAGATCTGTAGTCATAGCCAAAATTATTTGTTCAGTCCTAAAATGAAAGAATCCTCAACCGCCTTTGGGTTAAAATTTTATAATAGGTCTATGAAGCAACCTGGTACTGAGAACTCACAATGGTATTAATGTGTTACCTAGGAAATGCTAATTAATCCCCACATATCATTTCCACAAAAAGCAAATGCTGAGAGGTTTATTAACCTTTTGGCTGAGGGAGGTGGAGAAAAAATGTAGGCTCACCATTAATCTACCCTCCCTGAGAGATGGGCAGAGAAGAGGTGGAATTGCAGAGTTTATTATTTCTCCCCAGTTAGAGTGGCAGTACCATATGCAGAATTTATTATGAACCTCTGCCTACAAGGAAGCAGGAGAAAGAAGGGAAAAAAAAAATGTCATTGGTGTCTACTTTTAGCAGTAGTGATGTCAGGAGTCAGAGCTTTATTAATTCCCCCATGCATGGGAAGGAAGGAAGGAAGACAACTGAAAGGTGGGGATAGCCAGGGAGGGGCAGCCAGGAGCACCACAGTGCCACTTCCCCACACTGTGGTTCCCTTACAGGGACTTCTCATTTTGCGTTTAACAAGTAACATTCAAGCACTACCAGTTTGCTTCTTACCTCTCTAAGAAAAAGGAATGGTGAAATCATTGGTCTGGAGCAGAAGTTTGGGAGGTGCTGAACTAGCTTTAGGCATGAGTGATGTCTTCTGCAGGCATAGAAATAGTTTGGAATTTATTTTTAATTTCCATTTATTCTGTTTTTTCCATTTCTGTGACAAGTTCATTAAAAGTTAAAGTTACCTAGAAACAATGAAAGCAGGAAATACATATATTTTTCTTTTCTTCTGGTCTTTAAGTAGATTTCTGGATGTAAGAGGATGAGATTAAACTGTTTTTAAAATTTTGGATGACCTAGTTGCTAAAACCAAACAATTTGGTTTTTCATTCCAGAAAATGCTGTGCTTTTTTAATATATTCATATGAAATATAAACAAGTTAGGCAGATAATTTAATTTAAATGGCAGTAATACACAACATTTGAAGAGATGCATGCCTAGTTGAATTTTAGTCTGTTTTTCTCCCAAATAGGCCCAACATACAAGTAAGAGTAAGAATTTGATATTAATGTAATTTAAAAAGAAGACGCACCCTTTCTAGTATAACAAAAGAGGAAGAATATAGAAACCTCGACCAAAACATCACTGAGGTAGATATATCCAGAAATTGGCAAATGGAAGTGCAAATTCAGTGTAAAATCGATGTTTATCAATATGTTTGAGTATCAATCACCGAATCATCTTTTCTTTAGTAATACAAATGGATGTAAATAAGAATAAATTGATTCTCTAAATATAGATTTTTTCTGATGATGTAAATTACTGAATTTTGAATTAAACAGCAATTTAAAACACTTTGATTTACTAATGCAATGCAATCTATTCTGTTTCCAGAGGAGTGGATGGCAGTGGCTCTTCATGCTGTCCATTCTTTGCTCATACAGTTGTTCTTGGCTTGGGATTCAGTTATTTTTGCATCAACAGACTATTCTCATCTTCAGTATGTAAACAAGCACAAGTGATATTTCATAACGTATGTAGGAACACTGTGTGTCAATGGAAACCAAAGACCTCTCTGAGCTTACCTCAAGATTTCCACATGAACTTGTAGTGCAGAAGAGCTTCTATCCATTCTGGGAGTCTGAGGGATATCTGGGACAATCCTGTCCCACCACTTGCAAAGGAATGTCTGAGGAACCCTTATCACCAGGCGGGGTCTTTTATCTCAATTACTGCCAGTGGAGCTTGGTGGAGGAGTTCTGTTTTGCCATGAAGTACCCTTGGGACTTTGCTAAGCACCATGGAAGTGACCTAAATCTCTGCCTTTATCATAAAATTAACATTATAATTTAGGAGTGGAGCATGGCTCGTTGTTTGGCAGTTATCTTGAATCGAGCTTTAAACACCAAAAGGCAAAAAGGACCAGAGAATGTATTTACCATGCTTAAAGGCAGCAGATTTACAGCACAGAAATAAAATAAAAACACTGCTTGTGCCTACCAGTAATTTAAACAAACTCCAAGGGGTTTCTTTTGTCTGTCTCAAGCTGGTAAGGCTTTTGTGCAGTCCTGTGACTGTGGATCAACCTTGCACGCCGGCACTCAATCCTAAGGTTTCCCTTCATGGAGGAAGACCTGTATTTGAGGACTGGTACTTAGACCTGGGGATGTCATTCAGATTTACATTCCCTTCCCCTCTCCAGATTTCTGTGAGTGTAACTTAATTAGTAAGTTGATCTTAACCTTTTCCTGCTGCTGCTTAATTTTTAGAAATGCTAACAACCTTTGGGAATGGTTAGGTGGAGCTATTCCTGTCTAGACAGTAAATACAGCTTAATGACTGTCCTGGTCTTTAAACAATCTTTTTAACTCCTTGTGAAGTACGTACTCCTTCATGCTTCATAGCATAGGGGGCACCTTCAGCATCCTGACCTCTTTTTGCATAGAAAAATCGCCTCTGTACAACCAAATATGTGTATTTATAAGCAATCAAATGTTATTCAAATCTCTAAACGAGAATCGCGTGTGCTCATTTTTACTCACACTTAACTGAGGCCAGATGCAGTGGTAAACAAGCACTCATGTTGCAATGGATTTGTGGGGACTGACTCCAGCTTTGTCTTTCAGGGATACTGGGACAGTGTATCATGCTTTCTATGCCCATTCTGCAAAATGTGGGAGCTAATTTACTATAATCTGCACAGTCTGGGGAGTTATTACTGACCTCTGTGTTTGCTTTCAAAAGACAGCATTCTTTATAGAAGTTTGAAGCCAGACATCAAAGTATTAATTTTGATGGACACTGAATTTCACAGAAATTCTGACAGAGTTGTCAGAATGCGAAAGTAAACATCACAGAGGAAAAACAACCAAATGCTGGTTTTAGTTACTTTAATCTATTCTGGTTTTCTATAAACACATTTGTGATGTTGCTTACTGCTGGCTGTGTATACTTTTGGGCATGAAGATGTCCTTGATTCCTGTCTCAGGCAGTGTTTTTTCTCACTTCATCAGAAATTGGTCCTGATTGACAACAGACATTTGTTTTTTAAACTGTCTTTTAGGAATGGTCACAGTGCCACAAAGAAAAATAGGAGACATGTCCCGAGAAGTGTGTAGTGAAAGTAATCTATTCAGAGTAGTAGTTTACAATGGGCTAGCAGCAGGAAAACTTAAAAATATGCATCAGAGGATTCAAGGGTCAGTCTTCATCTGCTTATCCTAAAAATGCATACACTTAGAAAAAAATCATCCGTGGAAATCCTTTCTATTGCTATACTACTACCTTTGGAAATTTCTGTACCTCGCTTTGCTGAGGTGGTCATAGTCTGCAGCAGTCGTTGCTAACATTGACGATTAAGGTGTCTAGGTTTAAGTATAAAACTTATTTTTTAATATAGATTGAAATATGAAGAGAGTAAGTGCTGTACTTACTCATGTTCTGTTACAGCCCACACAAAGAAAACAGGAAAGTTAAGACTCAAGGTCTGCTCTATAATTCAGGGTTTTTACTGAAATTTGAAGGCAATTTAAACCACCTACTTATTTCAAAGGTAGTATCGATAGACCACCTGCTGTTGACATGCACTAAGAAAGATGGAAGGTTGTAAATGAGTTTTAGTAATTTCCCTGCCTTTGAATACAAATGAGGCTAACAACCTCCTGTCCTGCACTCCAGCAGTTAACTACCAGAATGTTTTCAATGGACTTTATTGGAAAGTGAGTGTTGTCATCATGAATTATCATTAGTCTTTGTTGTTGACTACTTGTTAGAAATGGATAATTCAAGTGTAATTCAGTTAGAATATTTCAGGTATGTCACAAACTGTGTGGTTTGTAACTGCTATTTGACAATGAGGAACTCCTTCCAACAGAAACTTGGAAAGACTTGTCTGCACATAGGTGACTATTGAAGGATTTGTGGTGAAGAGTGAGATTTAAGCTGAATTAGCTGAAAGAGGGTAGAGACTAGAAAACTGCCTATCCTGAGGTTGTAAATATAATCTTCTAAGTTCAGCCAGAGTTTTTAGTCTGTCCAGGGAAGATGTGTAAACTTACCTAACAGTAGTCTTTGCTTTTTTGTTAGGAACACCACGAGCCTTGGAAATTAAAACAAAGATAAGAGAAATGTCTGTAAGTTTTTTTCCTTTAATGTGGATGCCTTTGTGATTAATACATTATTTCTTCCAGTGGCTTAACAAAAAACTAGGAAACAAACAATTAAGAGCAGGAAGAGCTGAGCTACTTTTTGGACCGATGAGATAAAAATCTGAACAATCAGGACTGTCCCTTTGGAATAGCACAGTCGGCTGCTGTGGACGGTTTTTGGACTGATTTCCATTCATTGTTTTCAGTGACCCTCTTTCAAGAGTCTGAGAGACATTTTTAAAGTTAGAACCTCTTCTTTCTTCACTTGCAAATTTTGAAAGCGCTCTGCAGTGATTCATCCGTGGTTCAAAACTGCCACTGGCTGTCTCCTCCCATAGTACCAGCCATTCCTTTGAATATTTGCCACCTATTCCTTGCTTATGCATGACTTCAGAAGCAACAGTTGTCACAAAGAAACAGGCTATCCTAAATGACAGCTTTCACTGTCTTTAAGATCACAGGTCAAAATGGAAAATGAATGTTTTGGGATGATTAGATAGCACTAGATATTATCTTAATGTCATTGTATACTGATTTTACAGTTTAATTCAACACTATAAAACTTCCAAGTCAAAGAAATGTCTCCTAGTCCTTAAATGGGCAGCTATCATAGCAGTACTTTGTTTATGAGATGCTTTTCTTTCTAGAAGACTGTTCTGTCTCGTTTCCTATCAAAAATAAATCAATTTCCTGTGGAAACCAGCATAAATCTTTCAGATTGTTTCTTAGCATTTCTGCGGCATTTGTCAGAGTTGCTGTTAGCTATATAGCTTTGTATTGTCTCATAATGAATTGTTGCAATGGATGAAGAAAATAATACTAATTTGTTTTTGTTAATCCTATTTTGTAATTAAATACATCTTTTATATAAATTCTGTTAAGATTTGAATGAAAGGGGATTTATGGAAACATGACTTGGTTTTTATAAGACAGTTTTAGGATTATGAAATCAACACTGGGAAATAGAAAAGTTTGACTTGCTCGCAGAGCAGAAGATTTTCTCTTTGTTATTCTTGCTTTGCTGGCGCTATGAAAAAAAAAAAAATAAGAGCATTCAAGCTGGGTTGCCTGTGGTTTAACTCTAATTCTATAGGCTGCACACTCTTTCTCCCCAAAATCCCCACAGCAAGTGACCTTGTCAAACAAAAGTGTGGAATAATGGGAGGCAGCCCAGGGACTGTGGCTCATTTACAAGCAGCTGTTTGCTACTGTCAGAACAAAGGCAAATCAAAGTTGCATTAACGGGGTATGACAGGCACAGTGAGCAGCTCCCCAACAATGTTCATCCTCTCGTGTTGTTCTGGTTATAATATTGGTTTGCCTGAAGGAGAAAATGGTCATAAGGTCAAGCCAGACATGGATGTTTTCAAAAGCCTTTCAAAATTGCACACATTTTTCAGCTGATCAACTACTGATGTTTTTAAACGAAATTAGCATAATGGCAAATAAATACATATTTATGGCTTTTGGTATGAGAATTAGAACCACACAGAGAATTAACAATTATGTCTTCACAGCAAGATAAATGTCATCTGGACTTCCCTGATAGTCTGATTTATCCAGTCCAAGAACTAAAGCAATTGTAGGTAACGTCACTTCTAAATTCCTAGATGGCATCCAAGCATGGCTGGAGGATCACTCTGTCCTCTCCATAGCTTTTGTAGTTTTCTGCTTGACTAGAACTTTTCTCTGCACCTTGCAAGACAGCACCAAATTGTTTGACAATTTGATAAAGAAGTTACATATCTAACATATACCACCTTCCTTGAATTTCTATTAAAAGTGTATCCTGAATTCTGAGAAAATCATGACTCGAGGTCTGCTGCTTGCTTGGCTTAAGCTTTATAATATGTATTGATTGGGAAGGCTCAACACCAGTAAGGAGCAAAGAGATTTCTTACGGAATAGTGGAAGTTTCCAGACAAAAAGAGCCAGATTCCAGCATATGACTGTGCAGTACTCCCTAATCATGACTTCATGTAGTATGCAGTAGGTTTGTTTTTAGCCATGTGAATGAGACTTGTATAACTTGAGCCTGTACTGCTCAGCACCAGTCTGTCATCTGAAATCATTCTGAATCGGTTAGACTTGATGAGAACATGTCTGAAGAAGGCTTGGGAAGAACGGAAATTCAAACAGAAAGGACAGGAGAATTGTTGGACGTGAACTTTATAGCAAGGCATACAATAGGCAGCACATTTCTCAGTGTTTATTGTACCTTGTGTAGCGTGATAAAGGCTGAAGGCAGAGTGACTTTAACAGTCCCTGAAGTGCAGTATTCCCTGAGAAATGCACAATTTAAAGTGCCTTACTTCCATTATGAAATTTATAAATAAGGAAAGCAGTAAGACTTACTCATTTATTGAGCAAATTGATGTGACTACTACATCATTAATAGCTGGTCAAAAAGATCTATTTGTTCCAAAAAACAACTGAGAAAGTCTTTTATATTTAGCAAGTATTTTACTGCTAGTGTAAAGTTCTAAATTACTTGATTGTTTTTTGATAGAGGGAGGGAGACCAGGAAAGGAAGAAGAGATAAATGCTTTTAACGTAAAATATACTGCAGATTTAACACAGCTGTGGAGTACATTTTGATAACAACATTTGACATCTGCTATATTTCACAATTCAAGATATGATAAAGTCCTCTAGAATTTAACAATTTGAAGTGCAGTTACTTCATTTTTCAGCTTCATTTGCATTATAGTTACGTATGTTGAGAAGGTACAGGTATGAATAATGTGGATAAGGGATGATTAAGATACGACCAATGTATCTCCTAACCTTTAGAGACAGCATACTCTAATTCGATACGTTTTATGGTAAAACTTTAAAAAGTGCAGTGGCTTGCATGCATACAAAGTTGTACTGACAACATCTTTTAAAGTGCTAACATGAATGTGAATTTAATTTAATTTATTCTCACAAACTTGCAGTTCTAGCTGTATGTGTTATAGTATCATGTACAGGTGCCAGCCAAGATTACGGCTCTGTTGAGCTCTACTCATCCAAAAAGTTCTATATTTATCAGCCTGGAGGGCTTGTCGAGTTTCCTCTTTTGCTGCTGTTATCAACTGTTTCGAAATATTCAAAACCTTAAGTGATATTGAAAATACCCAGTGTCCAAAGCGCATTGTATATTTTGAGGTGAGAAATAGAACTGTATTTTTAGAATTGTGCTTGCATTTAGCTTAATGCTCAAAATAGAAGAACATAATTTTCGTAGGAAGTTTGATAATACTAATTTCTTTCTTGGAAATGTTCGAATTTCTTGTGCTTCTCTAGACACCACACAACGGCAGCAGTTTAGTATCATCATCTTTGTAGTCAGTATATTTAACAGTAATTAAAGAAATAGAGATTTTGTTCTGTTGTGAATCAATCTGTTAAACTCGCATGATAATACTCTAAATTCCTTTCAGTTAATGGTCCTACTCTTGCTGGGAAAGGAGGACATTTTGTGCATTACTTTGCTTGAATAGTACTAACAGACTAGCAGATGGTCACTTTCCAACTGGTTTGCCTTGAAAAAAGAAATTAAAATATTATAGTGCCAGGGAGAGATGTTGTAATGTGTCCCTTTCAAATTAACAGGTCGTTTTTTCTACTATTTTATGATTGTAAAATAGCTCAATGTCACATAAAAGGTTAAAAGCTGAAGTAAATGGCATCATGGGAAATTTGAAATAAATAGGGACTCATATGGTTTATGGCTCTATACTTGAACACACAAGGAATATATTTCTTTCCTTGAAAAGGCGTTCTGTAAGAGCTTGCCATGTTAATATGAATTGTGGTCACAATAGACTGTATTTAGAGTAGTTTTAATTCACAAAGTAACATTTTTTGTTTACTAAATTATACTTTGCAAAGGCCACTTGTTCGAACTGTTTGCAAGCCTAAGAGAGAGCGCAGTATTTTCAGAAAAAAAGTGAAGCCATAGATTCCAGTTCATTGAATTATTCTGCTTGTGTCTTTGTGGTTACTTTTCATAGAGTGCAGACCTTCAGAACTGATTAAGTTTTAGACTCCAAACTGTCAGGTATTTCATATTAGTGCCAAATTTGTTTTTCATGGTAAATCTGCCCCCACTATAAAGTTCTGTGAGTCCTGGTTCCAGCAAACCTGCTAAGGAAGACTTGAACAAATTTTTCAGTTAGTATCTGTCCCAGTGGCTGGTTTATTGCTATGCAGGTAAAGAATGAGGTGATGGGACAGCCCCCATAAAGCTTGTCAGTAGCTACCTTTGTGAGATAACCCTTGTTTCTTCTGATGCACGGTCACCTGTGGTTGTTACAGGGTTAGTGTCCAGAGGCTAAGAGGAGATGTTTCAAATTGAACTGTAAAAATCAAAGGGTCTCTGATTTATGTGTGTAAAATTGTCACGGCAATGGGAGATCTTTTGTCTTTCAAAATCATTAGCAGAGGTAACTTTTAAAATTATCCATCACTTGCAGCTACAATGTTTGTATTATATTCAACATAAAATGCTATGGTGTGCTATTTTGGGATTTGTTTTCAGTCTTGTCCTACTCTTACAGAAAGAGGCCTATGGATAAGTTACCTATAAATGAGCATTATGGCCAGTTTGTTTCAAAATGCCTCTAATTTTTTGTTTCTGTTTTGCTTCCAGCCATCTTTTGCTCAATATAGTTGGTAATCTGTGAGGAAATACAGAATGCAGTGCCTTTTGTTTCTTAGTAGAAGAATAGCAGTGGTAACTGCAAAAAGAGGCTATTTAGATAGGTGATGAAGCCTGAAGATATAATTTCACTAAAAGCTATCTTAGACCAATTAAAATTAATAACCATTTCTCATAACTACAGCAGGAGAGAGCTGTGTGTATTTCTGTGTGATGTTTTACTGGGACATACTAAAATTGCCTTTGAGCTCAGAACTATTCAGAAACTGTGTATCTGCAGTTGGCCAGTACCATGGCCAACCTAACAAACCCCAGGCTCCGGTGGCTGATGGTCAGCGCGGAGCCACCCGCAGCTCAGCTTTTGGCCATTTGGAAGCACAGATGGTGACTTGAAGTTTACCTTGAGTCTAAGCACAAAGGTAAGGGCAAAAAGATGATAGATAGAGACTGTTCAAACAGAGGATATAAAAATTCCAAAGAATTGACAGGTCAAATTGACCACCTGGAAGACAGTTCAGAGGAGAAATACCAGGTTGTTATGGCTTCCTACCAACAGAAGAGATTGAGGTATTTTTTTCACAGTGGATTATGACGGAGCAGGGTTTGGGTAATATTGAACTCCTTCTCCAGTATGTGGTGTCACTGGGAAAGCCAGTCAGATGACGTTACGAGTGGCGTTCAAAGAATGTGAAACTCGTGGGTGGAAGATATAGATTGTCACAGAGATGTTTAGCCCTAAAGGTTCAAGATCACTAAAATTTTGCAAAAGACATAAAAATAAACAGGTTGTTGTCGTTCTGTTCAGGAATCCAGACATTTTTCAAATAAGAATAAAATAGTGGTAAGAGTGTGCCTTAGTAAATTATCTGTAAATCAGCTAAAGGCCTTTTTTCTTCTGATGGATGCTGCATGCATATTTTGCAAATGAGCGTGTTTATGCCCAAATGGCACATTCATTTGCTTTTGTGTTATCTTTTCTAATGGAAACCTTTATTTGTCTTTTTCATGTTTTTTCTTAAGGTGATTGAGTTTTAAAGGCATATGCAGTGATACAGATATTAATATGCATTATTGTAATTGGCTGTAATTAATCCATAATTGCACCTTTTTAACTGGGATGACAACGACAGGGACTTCAGTTTTTAAATGATATGGGAATAATTCTTCCTATATGTGATTTAGGTTTTTATCTGGAAGACATATTTATATTAAAGAATATTTTGAGTGGATAGGAAAAGGCAGGAGTCCGTTTCAGCCTGAATTATCCTATGATGTTGTGATCTTATGAATTGTTTTGGTGCAAAGGTCAAAGGTGAATTTGCCCAAGTCACTCAGCTACCAAAAACCTGCATTGTGCTTTCAGGGAAAAGGAATATGGATGGGTTTGGGGTTCGGTTTCGGGGAGGATGTATTTTGTTTTGATTGAGCCTGATCTGGAACAAGCATTTCTTGCTCTTTGTGTGTTGCATGTATACAGATCTTTTGAGCAAAGGTTTTTATCAATGTCCTTAGTTTATGCTGGAATAGCTGAATATTATAGCAGGAAAACTATGTTGCATAATGTTTTCTTGAGATGCTTGGCTTATCCACCAAACACACACACACACAAAAAAAAAATTGGTAGAGTCAATAAATAATTAGCTTTCTTTGAGTTGGAGATGAACAGACAGAAGAAAATGCTGTTAACATCTTATACTGCTTTGAGTAATGGATAAAAAAAATTGTAAATGACCTTTACCCAAATATGATGTCATAATAAAGTTCAGGAATTAAGTAGTGAGTATCCAGAGTCTCCCAGTGCAACTTGGATCCTGAGCTAAATCCTTTCATTCTTTAAGTGTTGAAAGAAACAAAGATCAGTTGAAAGGCATACAGCAAAGGACTCAAATCACCAGGGATTCTCAGTCTTGTTACTCTAAACATATTTTGCTAAAACTAAAATTATAAAATCAGGTTTGTTAGTTGTCGCGTGGAATAGGATTAGAAATTAAAATCAGATTTATCCATTGGTAAAATAGCAAGGTGATGGTCAACTAGTTGCAGCATTTCAAACAAGAATCAATCACAGTTCTTCCTTTAGAAATCCTGCTGGTAGTCTTTCTCTAGTTCCTAAAGNAACGTACTTGCCTGTCGTTCCTCCTATTTCCTTACTTTGAAGATACTTCCTTTAAAACCTGTTTCAGGATTTCTTGAAGGATGAGATAGGGACACTAATATAGCGTTTTCCCCTTATTGGCCTTCCTGGTGTTGAAGTATTGGGAATTGCTTATACTCCAAGTTTGATGTGTGTCCAGTGATGATGTGCAATTCCAGCAAAAACAGAAGGAAAAAACAACTTCAGATATGTTTATAAAAGGTAATTATCTTCGCAGGGGAAGAAGACAGTAATGCAGTCAGCTACCTAAATGAGTTGGCACGGAATCAATTTTTAATCTTTTTTTGCCTTTTTTTTTTTTTTTAAAGCATTTATTTTGTCTTGTACTTCCTTTTCCCTACTCATCTCTTTCATAACCATCTTACTTGGCCACGAGGTAAAATCAGGGACTCATCTCTGCTTACAGGAGGACGTGCTCGGGAAGTAGGAGTGCTAGGGGAACCGCAGATTCCTGGGAGTTGTGGCAGGCCGAGATAACCAGGCTCAAGGTTTGATCAACAGTAAATTAGGAATGCCCATCTAGTAAACACAGCTGCTGAGACCTTCCAGTGCCACAGTCAAGCCAGTCAGTCCCATCTGTAGTCTAGGAGCTGGTGGCAGTGTGCTGGAGGTCCCCGGCTGACTGCCGTCTGCAGGCCGGAGGAGGTGGCGCAGAACCGCAGCGGTGCGGCAGCGTGGCCGCGCTCAGGCCCGTGGGGCGCAGGGCTGCCTGGGAGCGATAGAAAAGCTACTTTCTCAGTCTCTGACCAGAATGCATGATAAGGCTCGATGTCAAAAAGGGCAAGATTGGGCTCACAGCAATTATGGCAGAGTCATACTGGTTTCCTTGACAACCAGATTGAGGATTCTTTGTGATTTATTATTTACCACTTTGAACTTTCATTCTCTGATTTAATTAGGGATAGGGATTTCCGTAAGTCCCCTCCCTTCCAAATCTGAGTACCCCCACACTATTGTTACGACTAGCTACAACTGTCCCGGACTGATGCAGCTCGAAACCAGCTGCAAGTCAGGCTCAGCACTGAGCTTTTGGAATTTCAGGCGGGTCGCTCAGACAGCAGTTAACTGAAATTCAATGGATATTAGGTTGGGTGATGACTTCTTGTTAATCTGCACTTACTAGCAGGGATAATGGACATCTGCACTCATCACCTCTCCCCCCGCCCTCCTCCCCAGTTTTTCAGAGGCAAGGGACTGCAACAAGTGACACTTTTCACTATTTTTCTTAGAGCTATAGGAAAGATAAAAAATAATACCTGAATGCACCAGTTTCCCTTGTTTTGGCAATTCACGTTATTTTCTTCTTGAAGGCTTTATTAGCAATAGATCAGCCACAATTGTGTACGCGAAGAGTGTACTTTGATATTTGGGAGCTTTTTTACTGCTACCAGTTGTGTAGGCATTTGAAACAAAAATTCTCTCCTAATATGTGGCTAAAGATAGGGAATACGGTTAGTCTGATCTAACGTCACATGTATTCCAAGTATGTGTTTCCCACGTTTATAAAGCATTGACTCAATCATGATCTACAGGGCCTGTTCTAAATTTAGTAATTCAGAATAGGATTTTGAACACAATAATTTATATAATAGAGATTTTTATTCAAATGTCATCGGCAAATCTGTGTCATTATGTATCAAGACTGAAACTGGGTCCTCCAAAGGGCATTTTTTCTGAAAGTACTTTTCTGGATTGCATATTTTTTATTTCATATTCAGCATGAGGTGTCTGCTGCATTTAATAAAATGAAATGAAGGTCACAGAAGATCACTAGTTTTCCCGTAATGTCTCCCAGTAGATGACTGGTAAAAAGGTACTGATTGAAATAGGTTGAGGATCCTCCATGCAGACTATATGGAAAATTTGTGTCATTTTTTTATTATAGGGAGGAATTTTAGTTTTGTTTCCATTGTGTTTATTTCACTATGACTGTTCTTTCAGTTGTACCACCTCAGTCATAATTTCAAAAGTTTGTACATGCTTGGTCAGCTTTACCACAGGGAGTTCCTGAAGTGAGTCAGTGGGTGTTGCTCGTCCTTTGGTGGGTTGAACATGAAGTTCACTGAGTCTATAAAAAGACTTTGAGTGAAGTCCTAGCTCACTAATGTACCAGTGCCCCATTAGGCTCTTGAGGGAAACTGACTGCTGAAGATGCTTCTTTAAAATGGAGTAGAATAATGAAGCTCATTAATGCATTTTTCATTAGAACAAGAATATTGAGCGTCCAGGTTAAATTCTAAGGAATCTATCCTGCACTCAGTGAGGTTAATGACAAAGCTCGCAATGACATTAGTGATGCTGGATGAGAACTTAATTGGGGTAATTAAGATTCTACTTACCTAAAATTCCCTATTATTTTCAAGTAGATAAAATATTGCAAAATCGCTACTGTGAAGAGTTGTATAATGTTGGATCTCAACACATCGTTCAGAGATGACAGCATTTCAGTGGGAGATAATATTATTTCTGTATTTTGTATTTGATTCATAAAGCACCCATGTCATCTTCTAGAGGCTTGCGCATGTGAAAACCATCGTTGTGAAAAGCAGGGTTATTTTTGGTTTTGCAATTCCAACATTTTCTGCACTATGTTTTTAAAGATATCATAGGCCATGCATTGCTGAAACCCAATAACGATCTGGACTTCAAATTCAGCAGCAGCAGAGACCAGACAGGCACTGCAACTCTGATGTGGAATTGTGTAAGTGCAGAGAATAGTACCGTTAACTAAAGCTTGCTTTGTGGTAGGGCACACTTAGTAAAATTGGTATTTGTACCGAAAGAAATACAGCTTCATTAGTAAGTAGAATAGATAGGATATCCAGCATTAGTGCCTTCGAGGGAGTCTGAATCCTCGGTTATAAATGATTATGTCAGAATGCCTAATTTAAATGGTTACCCTAACACCTGCTCATTCCTGCCTCCTTTGGACACCCCTAACCTTCTCCATCCCTCCTTGGCATCCCCGGAAGATTAGCAACTCCCTCCTCAATTACACTGCCATCACAGCTGCTTTGATCACGCTCTGAGCTCACTCTGGAGATCATCTTGATTAATAAAACTCACCACCATCGAAAAAGCAGTGTATGTGGATTGACAAGCCGTGGAGTGTAGCTGGACCCTGGCAGTCAGCTGAGCAAGGCCGGGCAGGCCCTGCCGGGGCAGGAGAGGAGGCACAGCCCGCCCGGGACGCGCAGCCCCCCGGCCGGTCCCTCCCACCTGGCCATTAGATCACCCACCATCCCCTCACACTTGCTGGAGCTGTCCGCCTGTTTGTAGACCTAAATAATGTATAGTGAGAACACAGTACTTTCCATAGGAAAGAGTCGTTTTAGTTGGTGTGGAAAAAAGTAGAGCAATCGGATCTTTTATACTTCACAGCTGCCTCCTCCAGAAATACTTGCTTTAGATACTTAGGGAAAGATGTTTTTAAAACAGAACTGTGACCTGGTATGGTGAAACACTAGGTAGAATGGATTAATTACTGAGGAAATTACGTTACTTTCCACATCTGTAGTAACAGTGCAGTAGTTCTGCCTTGCTTGATGCTGAGCTCATACTTGAACACACTACCGTGTTTTTTTTCCCTGGCCTGATGCAGAGCTTTCCCAGTCCTTTCTTTTATTATTGGTCATATTAAGATCAATGAACAACATCGGAAACACGGTCTTTCAGTTACTAGATGTGTGCTTCTAAATAGCGGTAATTAGCAAATGCAGTTTTCCTTTCTCTGGTGTGTTACAGTGTGTATTCGTACCTTTTGTTACTTTCTAATGTAAATAACATTAATTATGGAACTCCTATCACATAATTATGGAAAATTGTTTACTTTCTGTCTCAGTACTCAGAGATTTCAGGGATCCTGATTTTTCATTTATTTCACTGAGCCCTCATTAGCCAGTTCTCTAAAAGCCAAGAGTATTTTTTGCTGTCATATGGTAACAGTTGTAGGAAGGGGAACGAATTCCAGGAATAAAAATCAGAATCCAAATTTAGAAGCCCTGAATTTGAGTCCAGGTGGAATTTAGCCTTCCTGTCAGTTTTATCTCCCTTGTCTTTTGTACCTGTTTGCAAAGAGGCCTGTGGATTCCTTTATTAATTAACAGCGTTTGACAGATCGTTAACAGCGTTTGGACAGGGTGGGAGAGGTGCATATTTCCTTTATTTATTTGGGAAATGGTACCTCTGTTGCCATTCTTTCTCCCTGCTGCCCAGGGAGCGTGGTAGAATTGTGTATATTCCTTAGGACTTTCAAAATTACCTTTTTCTTTATAAACAGTTAAAATAGTTTTCCTTTCTTCATGCGATTTATTATTCAGAGGATGCTGTAAAGTGTCTGTGTAGGATTACTCCATTATTCTTGGAATTTCCCAGAACTTCAGATAACTTGTAAAAACTATGCGTGGTATATCCCTCTCCTCTCTATAATAGTCTTTTAGAAATCCGCAAATATTTCATAGAACGTAAGGTCAGGACAAAAGCGTTTCACTCTTGACAGGCATTTTCTGAGATTGCTTGCTACTCTTGTCTCATATCTATTTGTGGGAATATTTGAAGTGACGGCACCTTTACCTTCGAGTACATTTATCACATTGTTCTACTTGTTTTCAAAAGGTAAGACTGTGTATTTTGGGTTATCAGTTTCATCTGTGGGATCTTGAGCCTTTTTGTTTCCAAGCGTTCTTCTTTTACTCCTGAGTCCTCAGAAAAGTTTCAGAATCTATACTGGATGAGAAGGAGTATTGCTCTGCTATTTGCATACTCATAAGCACTATTTAAGTATGATGTGGCTTGCTGTCATTAAAATAAACCACGTAATTTTTCCACTGTAAATTATACCATGACAATTGACTCCACCCCATCATTTTGTTGGTTCCATTTTTAATGTGTACATAATTCTGTTTGTAAACAAGAAAATGCCCCCTTCATAATTTTACAACTGCGATCTCAAATGTTATTATATGTTAGTAGTCATACAGTATTTTTTTTAAAATCTGTGGTAATTGTTGAGTATCATATCTGTATTTGGTATTTTAAACTCTTATCACTTGTAGAATAACATTTTATTTAAAATGAACCAGAATATAAGAGTCCAGTCTCTACGTTTTAGTGAGATTAAACATTTCTTAGGCAGGTTAGGGTATAACCCATTTGAGAAGGCAGTGCACCAGCACATCAAGGGTTATTGTTGGCAGCCAACGTGTCATGTGCTGGAATGATTTAACTTTTGCCCATGTAGATATTACCAAGGAACTGGTATATCTCTGCATGGTTTCTGTCAACCTCTGAGGTGGCGAGGCTTTGGGTTTCTTCAAGATGGGAACAAAAGCAAGTTTCTTTTGTCAGCTGTTCACTCTGAATACTGCTGATNTAAATTGTTGTCAAAATACATTTTTATAGAAAATAAAAGAATATTTATTTTTATTCAGCTACCAGCATCCTGTGCGGAGGAAATAATTCAACGGGAAATCCTGTTGACACGACATTTCTGACACATCACCCTTTGTGTGTCTTACCTCCCTGTTTCAGGGCTTGTTTCTAATTCAGAAGCTTCTCCTTCCTGACAGGTGGTGTGCTCCGTGAGTTCACAGTTGGTAAACTGGAGATAACCTCCAGGAGGGGGATTTACAGAGACCATGGGACTTATTTGCCTTGAGAAATTTTGAAGATGCAATGTATTTAACAGCAAGAAAGAAAAGGGTAGAGTGCTTTCTGTGAGCTGGCAAAGGATCAAGTGTGTGTGATGTGAAGGAAAAAAGGAAGGAGATTCTTGCAGCCTGAGAACAGACATCTGGCTGGCAAAAGAAAAGAAATATCACTGACAGATGAATACTGTTTCAAACTGGGATAATTTTAGACCAAGAGGGCAAAGTTTTGCTCTCATGCATGCAGCTCCCACTGAAAGGGATGGGAAAGGTGCATGCAGATGAGAATAAAATTTGGTTCTAAGTGGGAACTGAACAATGTGTGTATTTTTACACTAGATACATAGACTTTCATGTTTAGATCACATGGTTCCCATCTGCTATATGTAGGCATTGCTAAAATGCTGCCAGGAACCAGTCTCTGGTTTGGTGACTTTCATTAAAGGAATTAGTGGTTTCTATCCAGTTTCAGTGTGGCTGGATTCAAAGTGCAGAAGCCCATTTTCACAGTTTAGCGTTAATTAGCACTCTTGTGGCAGCCTCAGCAGGGAGGTGAAGGTTTAAATGGGCATGAAGACCAGACTATCTCTTTTCCCATAGTGGTGATTCCTTCAAAATAGGGTTGAGACACGATGGACTAATGCTGGGGAAGCTTGCACAGCTGCTGTCTGTGCTGTTCTTGTTCCAGGTGATTGAAGGACTTCTTCAGTCTGCGGTTCTGTCAATGTAGCACTTTTTTCTTTCCTGCTATTAAAAAACAAACAAACAAACAAACAAAAAACAATCAAAACCACCACCAAAACAAAAAACCGAACAACTTGGAGAGACAAATTCTCACCCTTCTGAATGAGAGCTGTTCAGGAGAATTTAAATGAGATCCTTGCCAACCCATACACAGGAAGCATCAACACATTAAAAAGCTAAGATGCTGCTGCTAACTTGAGGTTTTGCTGAATCATTCAACAAGGTGCAGAAAGCAGGTGAGCCCTGACTTTTTTTGCAGAAGAGAGCCTCACAGGGATATTTTTGAGAATTGCATGGAGACTGGAAAATGTACAAGGCAAATTCAAATAAGTTTCAGTGAACCTGGAAGGCAGGACTCGTACTTGGTGTGAGTCAGAGGGCGTAACTCAGGCTTCTGTCCTGAATTTCATTAATCAGATGTACTGTGCTTTGTGTTTATGCACACTGAATATTAAGTATATAATTAGAGAAAATTACTTACTGTAGTAATTCAGCTGTTTACACTGAATCTTGGAAAACACTGAAGTTCGACAAAGATTTTTAAAATTTTAAATGATTTTTTGGACTAAATCAGACTAATAAATTGTAAAAAATATTGACTAAAAAGCTACCATTAGTTACTTAACATTTCTAAAAGCTGGTATTGCTAGCAGTTAATGTTTTTGTTTTGCAAGATACAGGCTTCCAGATTTTAGCCAAATAATTAAAATATGCAAGAGTATGTCTGAGAAACTGAACTCTAGAAATGAGTGCTAAAAATCACCCCGCACAGCTAATTTATTCAATGAAATAGTTGCCTTGCTTCAGTGTAATTTATGTGCACATTTAAATGATTGTGTGTGTTCGTTAGGGCTTCAGACCTCTTTGTTAAAGTTCCAATAATGAATGTACTTTCATGTACGTTGTTTTGAGTTAATCCTATTTTTATGAATGGGTTAAAAAAAAAAGAGAATGATGTCTCTTCCAAGAAAATAGATTCCTTCAATAACTAATCCTTTTTTCTCTAATGTCCCCTGCTTCCATCATCTTAAATGAAAATAATGAGTCTATACTTAAAATGGCAAAGAATACAGCTGTAGGAGAATATTTTTGAAATGATCGCTTCCTGCCTAATTTTATCCAGACTGGAACAGTGGGGTTTTGTCTGCCGTGCCGCAGCTCTGGCTGTTCGTGTGCTATCTGGTGGCTTTCAGTGAAAGAAGAGCGGAGTGCTGTGAACTCCAGACCTCTGTGCAGTATCAGAAGCTCTCACTGTGCCAATGTAATCTTTTAATAGACATGCTTGCCAGAATGACTTTTTTCCCTTCAAAGATAGAATTAGAAAGCACAGTTGTCATTTAAATTGCCTCTATCGTTTTAGTCGTTGGTGGTGATCTGTTGACCAGTATTGGATAATTTGAAAGCTGTTTAACAAAACAACATGCTTATCTGTGTGAAATATATATAGCACTGAGGGACAAAAGAGAAAAGTCTCCCTTGACATAGTTTGTGGGATTCTTTAGAAACTGCAGGATGCTGAGGCTTTTTTTGCAGAATTATAAATGCTCTGCAGAGCCCATGTTGCGAATTTGCATGATTTTCATATGGCAAAGTGTGTTCAGCTGCCTCTGTGCTTTCTCTGTGCATGCACGTCTGCACCTTGCTGAGCGAGGGAGAGGATGCAGAGTACAGTTTTCGTTGGGCTCTGCATTTGTTCAACATACATTATTGAAATTCTGCCCAAGATGCATCGCTTCATCTTGCGTAGAACTTGAATCATCATGTTTCATGATTTGGTAAAATAAAAAAGATTGTGAAAGAGACAACTGTAAACATTCTGTTTGAAAAGATGTGCTCTTTTCAAAAGACCTTTCTGTTGGAGCCAAATAACACAAGAAGCAATATTTCCTTGCTCACTGAGACATATATATTTATTTCTGCAAAGATTTGTTTTGGATTCTCAGTTCTTCCAGTATCTGCATTCTTTGAAATTATTTTATATTTCCATGTTGACTTTCTCTGTGCTTTAAGTTTTAATCAAAGGTTCCTTGCTTCTGATGTCGAGAAGTACTGATGTTAGCCTGTTTACATTCCACTATTTTTCCTCTGTATGGGGTGAACATTCAAATGTAGTGGTTCCTTTTTGCTTTTATCTACCAAACTTAGCACACTCTCTTGTTCTTGACAGCTCAAAAAGATGGAATGCTAGTGGGCAGGATGCTGTGAATTATTAACTTTTCTTCGCACTTTGACAAATTTAGGTTATCTTTCAATGGAAAAATCATTTCTTACTAAGGAACCAAGACAGCAGAATGGTAAAAGGCATTGCCAACTTATATAAAACAATTTTTAGTCAAATGTGAATTTAATGTATTTCAGAAACACAGTTCTGAGTTATATTTCTTTTGTAGGACTTTTATTTATTTATTTCACGATTAAAGTACAAGAGGAAGGATTTCTGTTTGTGATGTTTCATTTTGATTTTTTTCTCAGTGTGTTCCTGTACATGCATTGATCAATAAAGCATTAAGGAATGCATATTACCACTGAAAATCCCCTCTACCTTTTTTTTCTTAAGACAGTGATTTTGTAAAAGCAGTTTATTTTGTTCTTTGAATAAAGAGCCTGCACTCAACTAATTTGTAAGCAGATAAAATGTGCAGGAAACATATGTTTGCCAGGATGTTTTTTTATAATCAAAACAGTCAACATGACAGAAACCATGCTCTTTTTCCCATTAGGTATTATACTTCTTCCATTAAAAAAAAAAAAAAATGCCCACACAATGCTGGTGAATATATACAAACAGGAATGAATCACAGACAGTGTATGCTGCATTTGGTAACAAGAGTCTTGAGTTACTGTTTAGGTGGTGCTGGAAGTCCCAGCCCGTGCCCCAGAAGGGTCTGTGGCAATCAGGAAGCTCTTTACTTGGACACTCCTCCTTAGCAGGAGTGGTGTCAGCCATGGCACTGTTTGCCTTGAAGCGATTTGCAGAAATGAGGAGTGTTGATTTCAGCTGTAGGAGGACAGCCAAACAAAATACATTTATGCAAGGTACAGTAAGGCAAGCAGCAGGCTGGATACAGGTTGGTTAGAAAATTCTGTGTTGAAAATACTAATGATGAATTGCACTGGAGATACAAAGTTACTGGTGACAACAGTAATTATTGACAGAGCTACATACTTACGGATGAAAAGCTCTGGAATGATGCAGAGCCGGGCAGCAGCATTCAGATGCCGGTCGTTCAAACTTCCATCCTGTGGCAGTGCATCTGTTTATCGGGAATTATCTCCTGAATGTAAATCAATTTCAGTCCTAAGTCATTGCACCTGTTGCCAAGAGGTATTTATTCCAATCACTTGCCTAAAGCGCAGGGAGTTATTGCTTGACATTTTATAGCTCCAAAAAAAGCTGTAGTTTCAAAATCATTTGTTCAGAGAGGAGAAAATGGAGCAAAACAGTTCATTTTACCCTAAGCACTGCTATTTGGCAGTATTCACATTTGCACGGCACAAAGCTGCAATATTGATTTTTCGCTCACAGGGCCTCCCACTAGTTCTTTCTTCGATTGTCAGGATTGCAAGATGGATTGAATTACACTTTGCTTGTTGATATGCTTATTTTTTTTTCTTTGTTGATAGGAAAAGATTACAAATAAAGCTTCAGAATAAACATCACAGCAGCTTTGTTAGTAGACTTTAAATTTGTTTATTTTATTTACTTAAAATTCCCTCTGTGCCATGGCGATTACCGTAGAGAAATCTCCCCACCTAACACATGCTGCATTGTTTGGCTTTATTGCTTGCTGCTTTTGCAATTTCGCACCTACATTACAATCTCAGGTGTGTCCTCTGTTGCTGGTGAAGTGACCTAACCTTGGTCTAGCATTTTTAATGTTTGTCCAAATACAGGACTTTTCTGGTATGGCTGCAGGGGGAAGAATTGCAGGATGAAACACATTCACAGTATTATAGCAGTGGCCAATTGCCACAGATGATGAAGGAAGATTTGCAGGTAGCTAATCTCTGCGGAAGTACTGAGGTCTTGTTTTGAATTCAAGGTATTTCCTATCAGAAGTACTGACTGTGCTGCAGGGTCTGCAGGAAGGGTTTGGTACCCGTCACAACCAGCTCGGTATAGTTTTGTCAGCCCTGGCACCACGATGATCCATACGTCTGACCTGCTGCTGCAGACACGCTGCCTGCGCAGCCACCGAGACCTCGGGGGCATCAGCCTGCAGCCCCCTGCTCTGCCATCCGGCAAAAATCCCCTTTGGGCAGCACAATCAGCTGTGCCCCGGCTCATGGCTTTGTTCTTCTTTCTGACAGAAGCCTGAAAGAAGGGCTGTGCGACGGCACACGTGGGGCTCCTGTGGGAAGGGGCTGCTGGACCCCTGTGCTGGAGGCAGCCCTGCTGTGTGCAGGAGGTGCAGGCACCATTGCCGTGAGCTGGAGGGATCGAATGTTATGGGGATGGCATTAAATTTGACAGGAGCAGTAGGATGTAGGAATGGCAGTCACTGGCAGCATTATTTTTGGTCCCACAGTGGCTGTCGTGATGGTAATTAATCAAAGGAGCTGCTGCATGCATGTGTGTTGTGGGGGCTTTATTCATATCTGTGGTGGGGGCTTTGTTCGTGCCCCTCTCTGTGCCCGTTTCACGCCCTCACTGAGCCGTGAGCAGCTTCTGTCTTCATTGTATTAATTTGCTGCATGGGAGGAATATGTAGAGTGTTAACATGATGGATTCGCGTTTCAGCTCTTTCCAGCTTTCAGCTCATGATACTTCAGCAAGCCTCTAATAATAGTGTTTGTTATTACGCGTGACATGTTCAGCCAAACCTATAGCCAGGAGTGCGTTCTAGATGGAATTGTTGTGCTTTCTATGGCAACACGGCCCCTTCTCTTATTAACAAATACTGAAACACTGGCAGAGTAGCAACACCCATTGCACGTAGGATGTGATACCATAAAATTTAAAGTAGAGGCAGACCCAGCTGCTGTGCTCTGCCCTTCCCCTTGTGCCAGGGTGAGATCCTGTCCAGCGAGCAGGCCAAGGAGCTGCTCCTCTGAGACCTCATTGGTGTTCGTGCAGTGGAGAGAGGCTGGTGTCAGAGCGGCCTGTGCATTAGTTCTCTGCACAAGCTGGACAAAAGCTGGTGCTGGTGCAGAGGGGAAGCTGGGCGGACGGGAGGATGGGCTCTGGCTGCCAGGGAGCCACATCCTGACACTGGCATGATCGTTAGCAACAGCTCTTCCTTGCAGTAACAGAATCACAGAATAAAGAGGGGACCCACAAGGATCATCGAGTCCAACTCCTGGCTCCACACAGGACCACCCAAAAATCAGACCATATGTCTGAGAGCATTGTCCAAACACTTCTTGAACTCCAGCAGGCTTGGTGCTGTGACCACTGCCCTGGGGAGCCTGTTCCAGTGAAGCAGATCATCATCTTCATACAGTAGGACTTTGAATCCCCAGGTCATTAATTCAGTAGAAAAAGTGACAGCTTCTGGTTCATATGAAAATGTACCATCAAGGGGTTATCTTAAGTTGTTCTTGATCTTTTTAGATCCTTCCCTCTTTGCCTCTTCTAACGTATCTTTTTTTTTTTTTTTTTAAAAAAAGGTGGTTTTTCTTCTGCCTTCAAAACACTATAGAGCTCTAGCTTTCCATAGTTACTAGCCATTTCTCTCTGCTGTCGCAACTTGTCTCCAACAGCATCCACTGACATATTAATGGCCTTGTGGTACTCTATTAGGATGACTTTTTTTAAAAAAGGAAGTAACTATGATTCTGCTGAAAATTTACAACGGATTTACTATTTTAAAGATATAGGTATTTATCACTAGCACATTACCCAACTCGTACTGTAAAACACAGTAGTACCCCCATTTTGTAAGAAATGTTTTGTTTAATAATAACATACCAGTAGCTATGTACAAGGAAGTGTACAGTTTTTTTTGACATAATATATATTTTGCATGCAGAAATGTCTGTAAAAGACTAAACATTTGGATGAACGTTTGTACCATTGTTTCATTTCTGAAGCATTTGATACTGCTTCATTAGAGAGGTTACCTATCTTTTTGGAATTCTCTCAATGCAGAAGAAAATGTTAAAAATGAGCATTCCCTAAAACACATACGTCATTTTTGGGACGGACAGGGAGATAAAATACACATCTGCAGTTTGCTGTACTGGTCATTTATATGTTTGTTCAAAATCTTCTTGCTTCTGCCTATGGTGTAATTTCTGTAAAAGGCACAGGGATGAGAACTGGAGTTTAGCTAGGTGAAGCATCTGCACATACATTAGATCTAGTGGCACAGGCTTGTCCATGCTGGGGGCATAAAGTAGCTGAGCAAAAGAAAGCGAACTCTTCCTGGAGAAAAGGAGACAGAAATTAACTTGCAACTATGGCATTGTTTCTTTTTGTTTGTTTGTGTGTTTGTTTTTGTTTTGTTTTAAATCACTTCTGCATTTGCAACTCCAGCCTACTCTGCTGTTTCCCACTTTCCAATATGACCTGTCTGTACCTGAAGCGGGGAGAAAGAAGCAGGGAGAAGAGAGGTGAGAAAAGGAATGTGCAATGTAACCACACAGACATGCTGCCGTGTCAAGGGTTAGAAAAAGTGAAGAGGAATTTCCTCTCTTCCCAGATTAAGGACACAGCAGCAGTGATGTTGGGATGTGACAGTTTCATGAAAGATGCTTCACTTAACATGGTATCGGGTCAAACTGTTTAAAGGTGCACTTCCTTTAGTATGCTGTTGAGAGTTATTGCCTATGTGACAGAAAAAAAACAGTCCAATTCAATATATCCTTTAGGCTCAATCCCATTTTTTTTTCTTTTTTAGGTTTCAGCCGAGCAGCACTACCATTTGGTTTGGTTAGGAGAGAGCTCTCCTGTGAAGGCTACTCCATTGACCTCCGGTGTCCGGGAAGCGATGTTATTATGATAGAAAGTGCTAACTATGGACGGACAGATGACAAGATTTGTGATGCTGACCCTTTCCAGATGGAGAACACAGAATGTTTCCTTCCAGACGCCTACAAAATTATGACACAAAGGTAAGAATATCTATGTCATTTTGAGGATCAAAGAGGAAAAAATGTCAGTAAGAGCTGTATGCTGTAGAAAATGCTGTGTTGCACTTGCCAGTTTGATGTTGAGG
Source organism: Chauna torquata (assembly GCA_013399475.1). Lineage (NCBI taxonomy): Eukaryota > Metazoa > Chordata > Aves > Anseriformes > Anhimidae > Chauna > Chauna torquata. Next base: position 130,010 of record VXAL01014891.1, read on the forward strand.
CAGTTTTATTTCTATAAGGTAATATTAAAAGGAAATAAAAACTACCAGTTACAATTAGAGAGTTTTTTTTAAATTCTGCGTGCAAAAGGAAAAAGCGGGAAGATAACTGCAAGGAGAATGGAACAATTCACTTATTTGGAGATTCCTTATATTCATGTCTTTTAGGTGGTCAAACAGCACTTAAATTGTATCCAAATGGCTGTAGCTTCTACATTACCTGTCAAACTTAACGCATTTCTTCAGAATGCAGTTAAATTGCTGTGCTTCCCACCTGCAAAATGCTTAAAACAGAAAGTGGCAGAATGATTAAATGCTAGGATGATTATAAGTCATTATACATGTGTGTACATATGCATATATACATACAAGCACATGGTGCATTAGGTCTTATGACAGTGACTGTCATAAAAGATAGAGAAAGAGCTGATAAAAGTGTTTATAGTACAAAATTTGTATCAGAACTAATATTCATAGAAATTCTTGCACTGTATGCGCATGGGCATCAGTCCGTTAGTACTGACAGTTGTGGAAATGTCAGCACAAATCAGTAACTGGCATTTTTGCTAGCTTAAACTACAAGGTTGTTCTAAGACTAGATAAAAAGTATTTGGTCTTTTGTTTGTTTATTTTATTGTTTTTTTTTTTTCTGTAAAGCTCAAAAAAACTGAAAAATTTCCTCCTTCACCCCACATAAGTTCAGGGAAAGTCGTGAATGAAAATGTTCAATATTGGTGGGAAGTTTTCTCTGAGTGCATTTTTGTTAGGGTAAGGAATCTGAAAAAAAAGGGGCAATTGGAATAATGTGGGAATTCTTCAGGGGCATGTACACAAATTTATCAAATCAAACGTGCAATTCATCTTGCATGCTGCTGTATTTTGTTTGAGCATAGAAGTCAGTAATACATAGTCATGTCTTAAAAATAATCTTCCTTTTTGACTTCCCAGTTCACTCCAGTTGTCGTGAGTATGACTGTTGCAATTTATAATTTTCATGTGAACACATGGACATTCTCTACTTCTGTAGTCAAATATTTGGGCTGAATATCAGGTTTCAATTTCAAATGGTAGGTGAAAATTAAGGATATGAGCCTTTTACTCTTGTTCTGTGTTCAACCTGTGACTTGTGCTGTGATCAGTAAGGGAAAGGCTCCATTGCTGAGGTAGTAAAAAGGTGGAATAACTTCTTTAAATCATGTTTGAATTATCGTTTTGTGGTTCTAGTTCGTTGTTGTTAATTAGATCAAGCCAGATATCCATTGAGACTGCAGCAGCAGTGTCATCATCCTCTAATCTGTCAACTCCCTTTGAAACCACCTTCAATTGCTTTTGTAAATGTAGTGCCTCTCTGTAGACTCCCTTGTTGTGTAAAATGCATGTTGTGTTTTGATCAAAGTCCTCCTTATGTTTACTGCAAATACACAGATTAAGGTAGTCAGAGACAAATATAGAGGCACAATCTTGCTTAAAGTGACATCAAACTGTTACTGGAAAGCTGAAATTTCAGTCTTCCCCTTTCAATTAATCAACTGTAAGTTTATGGTAGCAGAGAGTGTTTTTGAACTTACCCACTCTTCCAGTAGTACCCTTTGTACAACAGACTAAAATGAAGATGTGATCACATGTAAGACATTGATTCAGCATATCTATACTCAGGATTTATCATTTTCATTCTATTTTATTGTCTGAACAAATGGCAAAGATCATTTGACGTGCTGCTTTCTCTTTTTGTCTAGGATTTGTAGTAATTTGGAAGTTTGCTTTCATAGTTTTCTTTCTCAGATTCTGTCCTTAAGTAGAAAAGCTGTCAGTTTAATCTCTGCCTTGATTAATCTTTCTTGAAAATTGGTCAATTTGTGCTATACTGCAAGCATAGAAGAACGTTGCAATTTTTTTTACGAAATATTAGAAGTTCTTGTTTCTCATCTATTTCTAACTGCATTGGTGATTGTAATTTTTTGTTGTCTAAGGCAGACTGTTGTTTGGTACTCAGTGCATGTCCTTGATCTGATATTTAAAAGTATCACGTCAGCTGTATTTTGATGGCAGGAATTGCATAGAAAATATCTCACCTGAAGGACTATCAGACTCACTGGTTTTCTTTTTTTTATTGACTAGAAAAAGATAATATGTTGGAACATTTGATCACAAGGAAAACTTTTCTTCTGTACCTTTAGAAGTAAGCAGCAATAGTTTCTACATTGCTACTTAACATCTTACAGTGTTTGCTTTTAAGGATTAATGAGATGTTTTTATCTCTTCAGCCAGCAGTGTCTTTACCACTGCTTTTGACCACTTGAGTCCATTTTAGACTTATCGTTAAATGTAGTTCCATGGCAATTATTAAATACTCATCACTGCAACATTACTCCACAGCCTTCACACAGCAACTACGTTTATTGTAGTTAAAACATGAAAACACTAGCTTAATGAGATCAATACTGTGAAATCTGAAGACTGAAAAGTAAGATGAGCTTTCCGGTTTAACACAAAGCTGTATAATCACATGCCCTGCTCCCCTTTGAGAGATTTTGAGATTCTGACAAACTTGGTGTTGCATCAGCTTCTCTTTATTAGAACAATCTTTTCTCCCTCTCTTTTCTTTCTTTTCTACAGTTCTCAGAAGATTTTTAACTTAGTGTTTTCCTAGGAAGCCCAACTAGAACTCTAATGGCTTCACTGCTTTGCTTTTACCTTTGTAAAGTGGTTATTAATTTTTTAGTTCCTGGTTGAAATTACATCCCAATTATTCCAGAATAAAGTCTTCCACATGTATTTAGATTCCTTGTAAACTTCATAGTGGCACAGTTAAAATTGAAGCTTTGAAGAAAGGGACTAGACTTTTAGAAAATCCCTCTCTGCATCCACGCTTCTCTGATAATTAACCCTGGCATCTGCGTGCAGTCAAGTTTGAGAGATCTTACCAAGAGTTAAGGCTGAGTGTAGAAATAAGCTTATTTCTAAAATATTTGGTGAGTCAAACTTCTTGGTACTCTGCTGTCCTTTACCAGGGACAAATCTCTGCTTCCTTTTTATTTTAAATAAAAATTACAAGAACAGGGAAGCTCAAGATGCAAAGCAGCCCAAGGAAATTGCTGCAGTTGCTCGCTAGTGAAGTGTGTTCGTGTGACTGCAGCCAGAAAATGTCACGAGACTTTGAAGTTGATAAGGCTGACTAATACCGCTCTTTATAGACACAGTGGAGATATGAAAATTAACATGATAAACTTACAACCGCTTCCATTGTAAGTAGGTTGCAGGTGGATTGCCAGAGTTATTTTCAAACCACCTGGGCATTTAGGAGGACTTTCTGACTCCAACCTCAACTTCAAAGCCCTGCTCTGCAGGCTCCAGCTGCAGCTGGGCCACAGTTAGCTGTTAGGACAGGCACTGAGGATTTCATAGGTACCACATACTGTTTGGATTTCTGTTTGATTAGCTTAAAAATAATAGCAGATATTTAAAAGTGCTTGTAACGACATACTCAAAATAACATTTCAAATGCTCAGGCACATTGTGTATGCAATTTTATAATGTAACACTAAGCTGCAAAGAAGATTTTTTTGCATGCTGAGACCTTTCTCTTCCAAATTAAAAATACACTTTTGAAAGAAAGAATCCTTTATCCTAATCCTAAACTTTTGGTTAGGAAAAGTTCCTGTTTATTTTAAAAATTACAGTGCAATTAGATGATATTTCTTGCCTGGGTGTTTAAATACTTGGGTAGTCGGGCAGATAAATCCAATACAATTTTTTTTCAGATCCATTCCAACCTGTACACCTTATTTTTTGAGTAATTTACCATTATGGGTATTTCTGGAGCTTATAGGAAAATACTGTTTTGCATTTAGAAAAAATATGAACTATTAACTCTGAAACTATAGAATAATACATGTTGAGGCAAAATTCAAGCATTTAATGTTCACAGCCAAATTAATGTTAACTTCAGAAAAAAAACATTGTTTCCCTCCTAATAAAGGCTGAAGTACCTTGAATTTTTAAAGAGGAATTTCTGGTCTGTGTTATGACACAAAGAGCATAGTTGTGATCATTGAAAAGAAGAAGAATTCCCGAATCTTTAAAACTATAGGCTTTGCAGACCACATTAAAAAATATAGACTCACAGTTAGCGTATGCAGATTATTTTTGTTCTGCAACAGAAAGGTTACATCAATCCTGCAATGTGAAATAAATGGCCTTGAAATTCTATTTTCATCCACAATTCATACTATAATATATATATTATACTTCCATATTTAATCAGTATCATTTTCCTTTTTAACTGCACAAACAAAGCAAACCTCATTATAATATGTAGGCATAAATAGAAAAATATGTTAGGTGTAATAGATGAATTTAGGGAACTTTAACTCTTTGAAATACCATTTTCAAACATCTCTCCAGAAAGTAAAAGGATTGACAGATAAATCCTTTCCAGCAGTCAGCATTTTGACTGTTGCACGTATACCATCCTATCTATAGGCCATGGAACACATGTACCTTCCATTACCATGTCCGTCATGCCAGCAGTGAGGAGTTCATGCTTGCGTTCTTGTTGTTGTGAACTTTTCTCACATGGTAATACGGTAACCTGTTACGTCCATCATCTGTCTGCAGGACAGCTGCGCTCAAGTGAAGGGCCTTCAAAATGTAAGTGGAGTGCCTCCTGCGCCACAGGGTGATGCAGAGAAGAAAGATCAAGGAAGGGCCATATCCATTCCTTTTCCTGAGGCACTATTTTTTCCTTAATCTCTCCCAAGGTGAGGGGTGGGAGAATGGAGATGTTAGTTATTCTCCATCTCTTCACATGTCCAACAAATACATTATTTTTAAAAATCATTTTTACAAATGAGAGTAAGACATTCTTGGAAGAAACAGAAGTTCTCCTCTGAAGAAGACGCATCTTTTGAGTGTTCCATCTTTTTCCTGCTTGTTAGGTCTGCAGTGGAAGCCTTGTCATACTGTATTAGTTTCCTTGCAAGCAAAAACAAGTTTGATCTGTTCCCTAAAGAGAGTGAATACAGCNCTAAAGAGAGTGAATACAGCAAACCTGCCGCTAGACGCCAGGCTGGAACAGACAGTAGGTAACTGCTATAACTGATTAATCTTACTCATCAGAGTGAAGCAGCCTGGCCAAAATGCCTAACAGTGCATCTTCTCTAGTAGAAGGCAAAACAGGCTGTGGGGTCACTGCAGAACTGATTTTAAGCCTTTTCAAGACTTCCATGAAGAAGCATTTTAGTGCCTCAAAATTAGCTTCCCCAGACAGGGCCAGGTTGATTCTGCGTTTAAACTATACCACGCCTCTGATTTGCATGTCTTAACATGACTTAAAACAGTTTTCCTGGGCAAGATTTGATCCTCTGCCCTTCAAAACTGACTGTGATTGTGGTAATGGCGCACATTTCCCTGGGGGTCTGCCAGGCTCAGACAAGGCTCTGCTGACCCCTGCTGCTGTTCGTGCTTTTTTCATTGCTTTGCCTTCTGTGGTTGAAGATTGCCTCCCTCTGCTAAAGATATCATGGTGTGAAAAGTGTCTCAGAACAAGAGGTATACCTTGCCTTTTGCTACTCTCTGGTCATTAAGAGCTTGCATTTCTGTCCTTTTTGTGTCAGAGAAACACCAGTATTGATCATAAGACATCACAGGCTGGTGTGGGTAGGGGAATTCTTGGAATCCATGTGCAGCAGAGTGGCTGTGGTATTAGTGCAGATCTCATCTGTGACATCCGTCTTTTGCTTTGGCATGCCAGTGGTTTCTGCTTCACCTTGCTAACGACAGCCTCACGAAACATTTAGCATACAAGATTATCAAAATTTGATGTGTCTTTTAAGCATCCCTTAAAAATGAAGGCTTCTACTCATCTGAAACAGACATAGGTCTTAGTATGGCAGTCACCCCCCTCAGTATTTTGCTGTATGGTCTGATTGATTTTTTGTTTGTTTTGTTTTGTTTTGTTTTGTTTCCTGTGTGTTAGTCTCAAGACTTAGTTATGACTCATAGAGAGAAAAAAACAGTAATATACGTAGCATATTTTCATGAACTAGGCATAATCACAGAGCCTAGAATATTCATGACAAGTACCATAGTCCTTGGCTTTATTACAGAAAAAAATAGGAACACCCATGAGTGAGAAGAACCTTATCTAGCATTGTTCATTTTCACTGTCATTAATACTTAATATGAAAGTAGCAGGTCTAGTTTACTCATTAAAAATAGTGTTTGATTTTTTTTTATTAATGGGGTTGTTCCATTGTGGTATTACTTGGTCGATTAAATACCCTCAAATTCTGAGGTTCTGAGCAGTCAGGTAAGGTGAAATGGCTGTCAGTGGTACTCACTTGTCTTTTTGTGGTGTGTTCTGTTGTTATTTTCTGCAGAGGAAATTATGTTGTACATGTGCAAGCACATACACACACACGTTGTTGTAATCACGGCATTGGACAAGCTACAAAGAAAACAATAAAAGGATCATTGATAGCAACTAATGACATTTAAAATTTAGATTCAGTTTACTTCAAAAAAGATTGGATTCATTATTTTGCCAGGGTGTTGCTTGATATTTTATTTAGTGTTTCCATATCTTATATTTATGTTTTTATTTCCTTTATTATTGGCAAAAGCAATATCAAGCTCTTCTTGAGTCAGTGTATATCTTGTCTAGCAAGATGGTATATACATATTCATCAGTCTTTCCTTGCTGTTTATGTGTTAAAACAAATATAATTAACTATACATAAGTTATACATAAATATTTAAGCATTATATGTTGTTTCTTGTGTATATGAGTACCATATAAAATGCATTCTTCAGACTGTGATTTCCTTTTTTTTTTTTTTTTTCCGAATTTCTGAGATGGGCTCTGCTAGGTGTAAATAGTGTTTAACCTACAGTTAATCATGTACTATATGTTTTGGCTATGTAATTACCTCTCTTGGTAATTTACTAATGTTTGTAAGAAATTGACAGAGACAACATTGCTTAACCTTCAGCACATTATAGTTAAATTTTTTATTCTCTTGGACAAGTTTGTATGACTTCTATATAGTTTTCAAATTTCTAGTCTAGCCCTGAGAAGTTCATGTTTTAGTTGCATTCATAACTTAAGTATTAAAAAATTTTGATTTACTTATATATTACTGTGTCAAATACAGTTCGTATGGAATAATACTGTAATAATTGAAGCCCATTAATTCCTCCCACCCCAACATATCCTCTATAACACTGAGCCAAAACAGCTACGTTATCTGATAAGTTGATTTAGGACTTTCTACATGTGTTCGTATAGCCATTTATCTCAACCCTTGCTGAGGAGACCTTTATTAAGCTGTGATGACTGCTGAATATGAAATGTAACCAAGATTATTTTTTTATTCAAATATAATTTAAATATTCATCAAAGAGGAGTTATGCTTGAAACTGACAGAGACTATTAACATCAAAAAATATAATTAACTGCACTGGGTATCATGAAGCAGAGTTAGCCAAATAGCCGAGAGGTCTAATTGCTCTAGAGTCTGAGAAGCAATAGTTTTATTTTATACTGTTGCTGTGGAATTAATAGTGATGTGGTTTCCTATGCGAGGCAATTAAAAGCTGCCTGTTAAGGTTCATTGCTCTATAGGAAATCCGTTGAATATCACTTAGTAAACAGAACTGACATGGAAAAGGTACATGAAGATGGGCAGAGCAGGGTATAGATCGGAAATTAGGACAGATTAATATGAATTAAATATATGTAAGTAAATTATGAGTACATTCTAGTATTATAAAGCCAGCTCTAGCAAAGAAAGTGAAAAGTTCATTAGTAACACAAAGGAAATAGAATTTAAAAATTATTACAGTCAAGCTGTTTAATTCAGAGGAAAGGAAGAGAAGAGTAACAATGGTTTAAAAAATAAAAAGGGGCTACAGAGTAGTATAGAAATGAGCAGATCTTATAGTCTGGAAATTTCCTTCTGCCACAGAATAATCTCCTACTTATAATAAAAAGAACCTTCTGACCTTTGTGGCTCAATTAAGCTTTTTACTTGAATTCAACAAGAAAAAAACTTCTTTACTGAATCCCATAGATTATGCATGTGCCCAGGCTATACAGCCTAAAAAGAGGCAGTCATATTCATGATATTTTGACATTAATGAGGTTGCTGAAATGGAAAAGTTTAAGGATCAAAGATTCAAGCAATAACAGTATTTTACAGCATTTCTTTTTTTCTCTCTCTAATAATAAAATTGCAGTCTAATTGCTTAATAAATAGGCCATGATTACTGAAAGACATAGATAATTCCCCTCTTTCCATTTTATTTTCTACATATTGCAGAACAATAATTAGCAAAAACGCTATTGCCACAAATGAAAGAGGTCTTTATGTTTTTCCTTCATATAATAACTATGAATAAAATGAGTTTGCATGTATATTCTTTAATTTAATATGATAGTCAATTTTTACTTTTTAAGAAGCGATCTTAAAACTGTTGTACTGGTAAAATAAAATCAAACAAAGAATTCAACTAGAATTGCTGTTATATGTATAAAGATTGGCTGCCTATTTCATACATTATTTAGCATGCTTACCCTGTTTATATCAGTGACATAAGAGTGCGTGCTACTTTCTCAGAAGAGCACTGTCTTTGCCGCTTCACAGCACAGTGCCTTGTACTCCCAGGCTTGCACATGGTGTTAGCAGATATTTAAAGCACTTCAGCCTAACATTTTATAGGTCATGATGATCTGAGCCTATAAAACAAGTTCCTGCAATGAAGTTAATGCAGTCTTAAGAGTGTTACATAGACTGAATACTCAGTATTCGGTATATTTTTAGCCTGCTAGACACATCAATGGGGAGGAAAGGCTCTTGTCACATAGAATTTTTCCATGTCAAACCTGTTATAATACAGTGGCAGTAAAGAACCTTTACTGCAAATTCACTATTGAAAGTTGTATTTTTTCAGGTTTTCACTAAAATACAGCAGCTATAGGAGCCTTTGAATTTTGATTTTGTCTAGAGTGTGCGCACGCACACACACAAAACAGGTTCTGTAACATTTATAAAAGAAGTTAGGTAGCAGAATAATTTCAGTGAGCAAGCTGCTCTGACCAAAGTCGTATATATTGAACACCATACAGGAAGAAGTCTTACTACTACTTAATGACACAGAACTGTATAATATTTCATGTGGCAAGATACGTATTTTGTCATTGTATTTGCAAAGGCATCTATACTTTCTTAGTAGTAATCTGTGCAACAGTGATCTTTAACCTTACTGTTTGTTGCTTCTCAGGTATCTTGCTCCTTGTGATATATGTATATGAGGAAGGAGCAATTTCAAGATGTATTTAACACATGTATTTTTGCAGCACTCTAAAATTGCTGTTTCAACATAGCTCAGATTTTGTGCTCGTTTTTCTATGACCATTTAATACATGAATTTAGGCTGAGTTATTTAAGTGTAACAATAACCAGTTCTGAACCCATAACCTTTCCATGTTAACTGAATTTCATAAGAGCATTGAACTCAGCTCTACTATTACACTTGGGAAGCTGTAGGTGTTTTCTCATCTAGGATGTGGTAGCGCTGATACTGCCTTCAGTGTATTATTCTAGTGCCAGCATCGCTGATGGGTATGAAAAACATCATTCACTTTGTATATTTAGCTTTCTTAGATAATTTTACTGCCTTTGTGGCTGAGATATAGCAAAAGAACACCTCCTGGAGTTGCATTTAAAACAGGAGCACTTTGGGTAATGTGCTGTAGACAGTACACATATGAGTTAGTGCTCAGTTATCATGAATGCCATCAGCAATGCCTTGTTGCTTTCTTATCAGCCACTTCCTGCTGTCAGCCCAGTGCTTATTTCAATAGAAAAGGATTTGCATCAAATGTAATACAGTATTATGTATGGCTAACATGGGGTTTTTAATTGTGTAGACACATGAGACTCCTTCAGTGGCAGACAGTTTGATAAAAGGATTAGATTATGAATATTTTTGACACAATTAAAGATTATCTGTGCATTGAAAGAGTCAAGCCAGTGAATTTTCTGATGTGTTTCTTACAGAAGTGAATCCGCTTGACTTGTGTAGAAAAAAAAACAGAATCCATGGGATTTTTGGAGATGTAAAAGTGAGCAAACAAAAGCAGCCCCCTAAACATTATTGGGCTTAAAAATGGAAGTTTCAGGAATCGGAAAACATGCAAGTCAAATAAGTAACTTAATATTTTAACTTCAAATCACAAAGAAGAAAGTGGGATTGTGCTTCCTAAATCAGAGCAGAAGGATACTTCTGCAGAGGAAGTCCTATACCTGGAAGCCTTGCAAGCTTTCCAGATGATAATTAGATCCAGCCATCACTGTGGTAATGAATAACAGTGCTTTTGTGACAGGCATTCCTCTCAGAAGGAAAGAAAGTACTTGTAGTGAGAACTCTTAGACACATTTTAATAGAAAATGACACCACTGTTACAGAGTTGATTAAAGACACCTACCAAGGGACAGCACTTCTGGAAAAAAATCAGCAGATGAAGTAGAAAAGTTGTAATTTTGTTAATAGTTATCAGTTTAATATATGTAACTTTAAAGCCATGAAATCTGCATTAAAAATGATGAGGAAAAGTATCATACCATCTTGCTAGCAGATTGCACTTTTATAAATCTCATAAAATAACCAAGGTTTTTTTGGCCTCTTGCTCACCATTTTGCTCTGCATTCTCTTGAGCCATGCAAATGAGTCACCTCCCAAGTCCTGTGGAATTGGTAGAGTTGCAGCAGTGGCACATGGCCTCTGTGGATGAAACTTATAACCCAAAAAGGGGATATTCCCCAAGGCAAGTTTACAAAAAACAATTTATTCTTTTTTACCCTGTAAAACTCATCTTACATGCAGGATCTCCTGTGTTATTACAAACTCTAATCCTCTGAGTGGGTAATTAACCGACCAGAAAAGCCATTTGTGGAAAGAAAGAGTCATAAGGGTGAAAAATATTTCTCCACTGAATGATCTTTAAGGAGTAAATAATTACAAGAGTGAGAGGTTTGGGATGACCAATCTAAATCTAAACATAATTAGGATGAACACAGTTTGAAAATCGAAGCAGTTGGCATGTGCAACAATTCTCATATCAGAAGACTAATTAAATATTTAAAAGCCCAAAACACCTCACTATTCATAGAAAAATAACCTGCCACAAAAGGGTCTGCAACTTTGCAGATAATTAGGAAGGGTTACAGGGGAAAAAAATCACAGATTGGCTCCAAGGTTCTGCAAGGTCACGTCTTATTATGGTGTATCTTTTATATGGTCTGATAACAAGTTTCTTGCTAATTTAATCTAAGTAGGGCATCCCATAGCGATTTCCCATTTCCCTTGTTAAAAATGTGATCATTTTGCTGTATGCAAACTGCAATAGGTGAACATTTTAATAAATAATTGCTCCTAATTGATACAGACCATAATATTTTTTCATTATTCAAGGGAAATACATGTGTTAAAGGTCAGTTAGGGTCCACCCCTACACGCACCCCCCATTTGAAACTGTGTTCATTGTGCCCATTGTAGAGGTAAACCAAAGGACCTTATGAGTTCACGTTGCCTCAGTGGTCAATTCTGTAATTAGTAGGTCTTACTTACCTGTTAAAGCTAAGCTACAGTTGTGTTACATATGCATTTCTGCAACAGGACGGCTGTGCTAAATTCATGAGACCCATAGTGAGTCAAGCCTGGTTTGCGCTGAATGGCCTGGAGGTCCAGTGGAGGTGTATCAAGGCTTCCAAATTTCAAAAGAATTTTGGTAACAAATCACCTCTATAATTTGAAATACGTTATTTTAGTAATTAAAGTGGGTGATTTTTTGAAATGTATTTCAGATCTGTACAAATTAATGTGAAGGATGCAGCTACACGTTTTCAGTATTGTAATTGTTCACATTACTATTCATTTAATAAAGACTCAGAAGCTGTCTTAAGTGACGTAACTTTTAACTACATTATGAATATGCTGAATGCCAAGCCATGGATAAAAAAGATCTACAGTGCTGCAAGAACGGGTTTTAAAGGGTTTTTACTGTTATCCTATGATCTCTGCCTGGGAGTCTGTTCTCTTGTGAGTCGGTTGCAGCTTTTCACCTGGTTGTTAGACACTGTGCTTGAGGATTTGCACTTGGATTTTTTGTGGCTCTGCTCTAGTACTGTGCCTCAGAAGTAAATACTGCTCTGTGAAGCTCCTATATTGGTACCCAACCCTATGTTTCTCATCTGAAACCTGCTCAACCCACAAGATGTGATGTTGCACTCACGTTCGCTCAGTGTAATAATCTGTGTAAATTGCTCAGAGATTATGATGCTGCATTACCAAAGTTTTCGTTAGTAAATAAGCGTTGCTTTAGGCTATTTATTTTGCCTAAATGGTGATACATTTAATTGGGTCTTTTAAACTGATTACTTTTCAGCAGTGCAGATATGGTTAGCTTAGTTCGTGTACTAAGACATACACTGTCTTTAATCCCATGCTGCATTTTGCCTGCAAAATGTATGTATATAAATAATATGACAAGATTATGGATATGACTTTATTTCCATTTCTTCTTCTTCAGACAGGGTTTCATTAGAAACATTTTTTCTAAAAAGTTGGTGTTCTCTGCTCCATGCTGTTACAAGGTTTTGTTTTGCTTGCACCTACACACATTCCTGGCAGAAGTCAATCTCACCAGCAGATTGTTCCATTTGCTTTGCACACCTAATTGTAGCTTTTGATGTCTTATTTTTCTGTCTGTGCTTTGCAACCAGCTCCTCAGATGCTCTGATAGCTCTAGGAGGCCTTTCACATATGTGGTAGAAAGTAGTGGGGATAGAAAGATGGGATTATAAAAGCACTTCAGAAATTATCAAATGATGGCAGAGTTACTCGTTCCACCGGAATCTACATTTCCTTTTCCTTCTTTTTTTTTTTTTTCCTCTCCCTATTTTATCTGATGCTTCAGTTTCAGGTTAATGATAATTCCATAATAATAGCATTTACACAGAAAAACAAAGTACTGGAACAAGAATGAATTGAAATAAGAAAAACTACCGTGGATGCGATAGCTTCGATGGGAGTAAGTGAAGAGATCTGTCTTTTTAACAGTGACTGCTTTGAACTTAGCAAACATGAATACTAAAAAGCAAATGGGTCATAACTAAATGCATTAAAATTGCAAGAAGAGGTTTAAAGCAAAAAACAGTGTTTAATTGCTTTGCCATACAATTCTGATACAGATTCATTGATAGTAAATCAGATTGGGTAACCCTAAGAAGGGGCCTGTGGGAGTTTCATATTTTCTATTGTGTTTTATTGTCTATTTCGAATTTTCATCCTTAACGTGTACACTTAGACTCCCACAAGATTACATTTTAAAAAGAAAACACAATTAGATACTATTGTGTATTTATTGGGCAAATGAAAACAAAGCTATGACATACCTTCTTGTACAATATTAATTATACACTATTTAGCTTCCTAATTTTATATTTACTCAGTAATTAGGAAGATGCAACAAATCATCAGTATTTTATTTAAAAATAAAACAAACAATTTTCTCAGTGTCGTGTGTCCCCCCCGCCCTGATATGTTTCATCTGAAGCCACCAGGGTTATTGCTGTAGCAATCATGTTGCCAAGTGCATGTGAAATCTCAAGGCTGGGTTGTGAATTTTTCAAACCAATTTTTAGCATACCTTACTGCTTTCACAGTCATGGGAAGATTTCCAATATTGAAACACAATTCTTAGGGCCAAATTCTGCTTTCATACGTGCTCATACATCCCCCATTTTCTTCTTAGATTATGAAAACCACCACCACAGCACACTAAAACTGTTTTCACTTTGAGTAAAAGTGGTGCTATTTTTCTTTAGCAGGCTCATTCCCCCATAGTAGTTTTAGGAATTCTAACTCAAAAATAATTTTTAGAAAATTTTATACATGCATAAGCAAAATTGCCAGTGTGACATCTTGTTTTTGTTTTTAAAGCCAGCTGCAGCCAGCTGCAGCATTACATCCATCTTGGCTCCGAACGGGGGTGGGGGTGGTGTGTGTGTGTGTGTGTGCGTGTGTGTGTGTGTGTGTTTTCACTCTTCTGAGTGTGTAGGGTTGCACTGCTGCTGCTGCGGTTGCTCTAGCACTATGGGTAGTGCAGTGCTGGCTGGCCAAGGCTGCTTCAAGTCAAGGCTTTATAGTAGGGCTCGTTTTTTTAACAGGTCTTTTTTCAGGCTTTTGTTAGGTTCAATTTGTTAAGTGATTAGGTTTCATTTGTGGTATGTAATAATGTATTTCTTGTGAATTTGAAACTCAGAATTTAAATACATCCCTTTAAATAGTTTTATCTACTGTTGCATGTATGTGTGCAAGCATATAAATCTAACATACTTAACATAAAATGTCTGTTCTCTGGCTATTTTATATGTAACTTTTGTACATGCTTTCTATGATCAAATTAATAAAACGTAGCATTTAAGTAATATTTGACATCTTCATACATATGTAACTTTGAGTTTAATAACAAGAGTGGAGGTCTAGTGAATATGCATACACAAGCAGAAGCACATCTCACACAGCAGTTGTAGACCATTAGGAATACATATGTAAAGACAGCCATTTATTCTGGGTAAAGAGGTTCAGGAATTTTTCCATTTAAAATATGCTGTCATTAAAAGTCTATACACGAAGCATAGTCATCCCACATTCCCATCTCTTTTCACTCAGACTGCAACTCACACAGAGTGAATAAGGAACAAGAAGACCATATGGAGTACGTGGTGCTACAACTCATGGTTTACGTGCTGCAAGTGGTGTTTGAGCAGGTTGCTGCAGGCAATATGCAGGAACATGTCATCATGCTGGCTTTTAAGTATTTAATCAATATGCTGAAAGAGAAATACTGTCAGATCTGACTTAAAAGTTTCAAAACATACCAAAATAGATGTCTTAATGTATTAACAATTTTATTAAAAATGAATTTTACTTACTAAATGTAGCTTTATACTATCTTATTTTTTAGCTTTTTAAAGCGAAACATACATGACTTTTCTGTCTTCGCCAGTTTTACCTTACTTAAAGAAACACTCATACTGCATTCATAGAAAGCTGCTGCATTAGGAATACCCAAAATTACATGGATAGTCTGTTTCTGGCTAGACATTAACCCATACCCTTTTCAAAATAGCATTGATGTTTCTTCTATGTTACTGTCTTTGTCTAAGTTATGTATATAAAACAAAAGCATTTGAAGGATAAATTGTGATGTGGACATTGTTTCGTACATGTTTTAACTTTGAAGAACTGCAAGAACCCCTTGTAAAAGAGCTGCATGTATCTTTATGTGACATGTGTAACCTACCCATAAAGGTGACCTCAGTCAGTCTGTTCTGTTTGACCCATCTTATGCAAAAGTCTCTCCAGAATCTGCTTCTCAGATTCCGGCATTTCACGTTCTGGTCCAGTTGTGATGCACTGTGTTTTTCATTTTAATGCTGGAGTATTTGTTCAAGTCCATAGATTTTGCATTTTTAATCTTCCTTAGAACAGTGGTGAATAATGGCCCTTGGCAGGAGATAATGAAATTTTCTTAATTTATATTTTCAAGCAGAAGCTTCAATTGAAAATGGCATCCTATGGCCTGGAGACATAGCTCTAGTGCGAGTTTCAGGGGAGCTGTAATAATAATGCAGTGCCAGCAGTGACGGGGAATGATAGGACAGTGAAGAAGTAATTTAAGAAAGAAAAGAGAATGTACCAAAGCTTTATTGTAGCATATCTAATGATCTGCTGAAGATTCCCAATAGCTTTTGGAGCATGACAGGAGAAACTAATGTTATCTTGCCAAAACAGAAGCCCCTGCTTAATCAGCAGAACAAGATTATTGATTAAAACACCTCACACAATAGATTGCACATGGAATCCCATCTCCATACATTGCACGTGGTAAAGTGCAATAACGAGCATAAGATAATAAAAAAAGAGCAAAAGCAATTTGTTGGGAATTGTACAAGTCAAGATTAGAGTTGAAATGCAAACAATTTTTTTGTGGAAAGTAGAGCTGTTCTTAAAGCTGAGCACAGAAGGAGATGGGTGCAGCAGGGACATGGCTGCATAGTGAGCAGAAGATGCTTGCTAAGAGCACTGCTGGAGCTGCTTTACTTCCCTTTTTTTCTGTATTCGTCTGAAATGTGAAAGGGCCATTCCACATTTGCACGGTCTTCTTCCTGAGGTGAAATGAGTTCAGACATTGTACTGTAACTGTTAATTAAACACTCCATTTGATTTTTAGATTACTCTGATGCATCTGTGTTATGAAAATGTAACCTTTCTTCATTCATACTAAAATACTGAAGAAATGAGAGTTAGAGTACACAATTACTTCTTGCATTCATGAGAACAATGATACTTGCTACATTTCCCTTTGCAAAACTCTTGCTGTGTTAGCACAGGAACCTGAATTATCATTCTTTCAGTGCTGCAGTTAGTCTTCTCCTAACTAGGATTTCAAATTTAATTCGTGTATTACCTTTTCTAAATCAGCAGCTATCAAGTTCTTTGCAGATCTGCTTTATTTCCTTGTAAATGACAAAGTCATGGTGTCATAAATCTTTGTGAATGTCTTGAGTGTCTCAAGTGTGGAGATATTTCAGTGTGAGATCATACGAATTTTAAGATTGCACATAAAAATCTGTGGATTTGCATAGTTCATAATATGCTGGGGAAGTATGCAGTTAACTAGATTACAGAACACTTAAATGATACTTAAAACCTACAGAACACTTAAACACTAGATTGCAAACACTTAAACACTAACGTACTTGTGATTTGACTTCTTAAATTCCCAGAAACAATTAATGCTGGTTCATACCATGCCTTCAGTTGGAACAATTATAAAAGAGTTTGGACAGATGGACTGAACTAACAGTATGTTGTATAGAAAAAAATAACATTGGTTAAAATGCGTGAGGGACTTGTTGGCAGGGTTTTTTTGTTGTTGTTTGCTTGTTTGTTTGTTTCTGATGATGTCTGGGCCAATTTTTCAAGTCTCCAAGAACTTTATTTCTTTTATAATCTTGTTTTGGAGAATCCCATGGAGTTAGCCACATTCTGAAAGGGCTTGCGCATTCAAAAAGGAATGGAAAATGGGACATGGGATTATGTTGCACAGATTGTAACTGTAATATGGGCATAGTGTTTCTAAATGTAAAGGTTTCTCAACATTATGAACCTCTGCTAGGGCAGTGATGAAGTTGGTTTGATAAATCTGTAGGCATGTAGGATAACCTGCTGTTTCATACAGAGTGGAGTATCTTTTGTCCAATATAGTCATAATTCAGTGTTTCTCGCCTTGAAGAATATCAGCTGAGACCTTTAGCAGTTAGTAAAATGGTCTTTGCAGGCAGCAGCAGAACCATAGGCCAATAACTAATGCAGAAGTTAGCATCCCAGGTTTTACAGGGGAAAAGCCAGCAATGCTGAAGACAGAAAACTTCCATTTATCCAGAGAACAAATGACAGTACTGTAAATTCCCTGAATGGCTTGTCTCAGAACTACCACCACAAAACCCTCTACTCTTCATCTCTTCTCCAAAACCCATGGATTGGGATTGACAGCTGCTGTAGGTACTGTTGGGGTTTCTTGAAGATTTCACTGGAATTGGAATATGACCACTAACTAGGTAACAAATAGTTACCTGAATGTGGATTTTTTGCATATAAATGTCTTAATCAAGCTACTTTAATTTGAAGTCTTACAAGCGTATGAAAATCAGAACCTTATATGAAAATTATTCAGGTTTTGTAAAATGCAACCAGCAGTATATTCTTAAATGCAGATCAGTGAATTGAATGTAAAAAACTACAACTTAAAAGATAAGCCCTTCTGTTCATTCAGTTATCCATGTAATTGCCCTTGCTGGGTAGGGGAATGCTTTGTAGCACTGCTGTGTACTGCAGCAGCAGGCATGGCTCATTGTGTTTTGGAATTGGGGTCTCCTTCATTTTAGCCAAAGGTTGAGCAAGAGGTGACCATATGCGGAGCAGGCAAAATCTTTCCTATAGAAATAGTCAAAAGTTGTTACAAAGTCAACGACTTCTTGAAAATATCACTCAGTGCCTTAAGTTTGACACTGGCACTTACTGTAGAAAGACAAAAATAGTGCACTTTTTCTGAATTATTATTATTATACATCCTTTTGATACAAGCTAGCATGAACTGCAGCTTCCTGACTGATGGCAGCATAATGAGTCTTTCACCTGGGGAAAATGAAAGAGAAAGGAACAAGAGTCCATATTTTTCATAAGATTTACAAATACTGCTAGTAAAACTTTTTTTTCCACAGCTAAATATGACCTTCATGAGTTTCATTCTCAAGCAATTCCTCCCAATATGTATCCATTTTATTTTGTAACAAATCAATATTTCTCTCTTAATTGCTGCTCATTCAAGTGAAAAATGAAATTTTCATACAGCTCAAAGCTGTGGAAACCATTATACTGAATGATGCACTACACAGAGTCTTTTTGTAGGAATGGTTTTGGCTTCAGCATAAGGTTTTCACTAACGAAACAGAAATAAATTTAAAGACATTAATTAGAAAATCTTACATCTGAGGTTTTTCGTTCTGGTTAGGCTGGCATGAATTGTGGGGCATAAAAAAACCTGTGCAGGGGTTAGAAAAAACAGGCCTGTGAAGTTTAGGATCGTGTTGCCTTCTCCTGCTTCTACAGCCTCCTCTTACACAATGCACATGAGAGCAGTGCAGTGGTTTTCTCTGCAAGCTGGTTGGACATTTCTTTGCTTCCACATGGCTCTGAAAGCCAGAGGATGCATCATACCTGTTCCAGACTCTCTAATACACTGCATGAGCTGTTGCATTGAAAAATGCAGGCACCTTGAGTCACACAATACCTGTGTGAGGGCTGTATGAGGAACTTGCCTGTGCTGGCTGGCAAGTCACCACAAGGTGAGCTCCTCACCATCTATCTGCCTGCATTCCTTTGGTTGTGCATGCATACAGAAATCGTGGGCTATTTCCAATCAGTTTTGCAATTATGAACCTTATGAGACAAAAAATAAATAGTTTTTAAAAAAAGAAAAAAGAAAAGAAGAACGAACTGATGAAGTCAGAAGAGTTTTTGTTCCTGAGTTTACTCAGCAAGAGGCACAGTATGTCCCAACCACTTCTATGCAAGCTTGATTAGAACATAAAAAGGAAAGTGATTCATAACTGAGTTCTTCAAATGGGCTTGTTCAACCTTTCATGAGATAGCATGAATTATTCTTATATCTGTTGGCAAAGTACAGCTGTGGAAAGTTGTTGATATAAGATAGATTATTTTAGCTTGGGATGTAGTATTCAGGGAGTGTGGGAAGTAGTAGGGCAACAGAGAAGTTGATGTAGAGCTGGAGTCAAAGGCTAGACTATTACTTAAGTTCAGAGCTCTGTTACTCAGTTTGCTGACAAACAAAAGTAAACGCTGAGAAGATCAGCCAAGCTCTTTTTCTTTTAGTCACCAAACTTCTTGACCTTCTCTTTTTTCCTTCTACTTCCTTCTGACTGTATTTTCTGTATTACATTTTGACCATCTCTTCAGAGTTAGGTGATAGTTTTTCCGTTTTAAGTTCCAATCTAATATTTCTTTTTTTTCTGGAAAACTGATTATTATTTAAAACAAAAGAAAGCAAAACACTTTAAAAACCATTAAATTCAGTAGACCCTTGTGGTTAGAGGCATTGTAATAAAGTTCTTCTTTGTATCAAAATGCATTGGCTTCCATTGTTCAACAAATCATTTATGTTTCAGTATTTAGTCTCCTCTAAGATACATTTTAATTAATTTTCTTGCAGGTCTTCTTAACTGTTTTTCTTATTTCCTCAGACGGTCATTCTTTACCTTTTTCTGTAACCTAACAGAGGAAGCATAGAGTCCACCAGTTACACCTAAAGTAATTAAAATGGAAATGCTAATGCACTTTGTGTGCAATAATTCTTCCAACCAAAATCATAACTTCCTTAAATCACAACAATCTCTCTGAGATGTAAAACCATTCAGCAGCATGTATATCTGCAAAGATCGAAGGGATTGCTCATTTGTGCTATTGTACATTATTCAAATTTACACATTTTTTTCATTTTATATCATCTTTGGATTTTGCTTTGATTTTATTGAATAGTAGTGCCGAGTCAGTATATATTTGGGACTGCTATCTCTACCTGTGGGAATGAGTGACATTTGAGATAATATCGATCCCCAAATTTAAGAGTGTAAAGCCTGAGCTGAAATATTGTCTTGAAGCCTTATTTATGGACTTTGATCTAGTATTAATTAACTTTGTTGTCTTATGGATTGGACTGCCCAAGTGTGAAGAGAGTTAGCACTGTATATAGCACTTTATATGAACTTGCAAATTAAATGTAATTTTAAATTAATTAGCTTTCTTTTCCCATTACAGGTGCAACAACCGAACACAGTGTATAGTAGTTACTGGGTCAGATGTGTTTCCTGATCCTTGTCCTGGAACATACAAGTATCTAGAAGTTCAGTATGAATGTGTTCCTTACAGTAAGTATAATCTTTTTATTCTTGTTCACTTCCTCTGGCCCTCACAATTAAAGCTGGAGTGCTGTTACATGGAAAAGAAGCATATGTTTATGGCCCACAGACCCATTATGCATGCAGAGCACTTGCAGACTAGGGCCTCCAATTAGCTTCACGAAGTGTGGAAGGAAGCCATGGTGTGATGCTGGCCAAGTGTCTGTCTGTGTTCTTAAGTGTTTGGCTTTTAAGGCTACTGTTTTTCCAGAAAACAAACTCGAATTAGCTATTCAATAGGCCAGATAGAAATTTGTACTTTTGCCCAATACCAGTTGCTGACAAATTGGCTTGGCTCACAGACTTCTAAAGAAGGAATTGACTCCAATTTTAATCATTATCTACTTGAAAGGCTACCTGCTGTTGTGGTGACTTTGGGTGCACAGTAAAACCCAGCAGTGTCACTCCTGGGCAAATGCCCTGGTCAGGAGACATTGTGAGAAGACTTTGTGCTTCAGGGGTGCATTCATAAGTGGATGCGGATTCAGAGTGAATAATTCATCAATAAGTTACTAAAAATGGTTTCTTAAAACAGCAGGGAAAGGAGTGAGAAAGAAATGTTCACTTTTAATGTAAAGCAAAAATTTGTATTGTGCCTTGAAATCAGCTGTCAGAACTTTTTACTGAAAATAAAGTAAATACTGAAAACATACTGAAATAAAAAAAATTAGAAGTTATGGCTATTTCAGCAGTTTTGTACAATATTCTTTCTAATGCCAGAATTTACTAGTTTAGACATACTTCTTATTTCCTTGCAATAATTGATGTTTTTTTTTTTTCACTGACATGTATGCATGTTTATAAAAGTTCTACAGATTCAACACTTTTAACTGGTTTTGCTTTCTTGTAAGGTCATTCTTTGCAGTGACTTCTCCCTCATCCTGTAACGCCACAGAGAAATAGCTGTGCTTGCAATGGAATTTGAGCAGTGCACTGATTGTTCCCTTAAGTTATTATTAAGTGTGAATTTCTTGATCTGCAGTAATCCTTAACCAAAGTCATATTTTCTGTTGGTACAGGAAACAGGCCAGGTCTGAGATGCAAAAACACTGTGGTGACAGTATACATCCAAAAAGGAAGGAAATGAGTTCTGGCATAAGCAAAGCTATGTCAAAACTGTCCATAGTATTTACTGCACAGTTTTAAAATTTAGACTTCTTAAACCGGAATACTACTCTGTACTGCTTCACCACGTTGAACATTCATTGTTAAAGGCCAAACACAGATCATCCGTTTTTTCTTCATTTCTGCTGTGTCATTGTGAAATGGATGCTTGCTGATTTTTTTTCTGTACCATTTGTAGGATTGGAAGCCTACTGCATACAATGATCCCTAGTACCATTCCTCCTGTGTGTAGTATTGGTGGCTTGTTATACCTGTTCTTCTTGTGCCACTTTTGAGGAGTGATGTCTTACCCCGATCTAACCAAAATTTTGTTCCACAAAGATCACTTTTACTTTAGCTCTATTTTTATTCCCAAATTCTCAGAAAGAGGGCATTGCAACTGATTCCAAACCATGGGGTCAGTCAAATGGCAGGAGGTTACGTTTCCAGTTCCAGTAGGCTAGTTCATAGAGAAAAGGTATAGTGCAAATAATGTTCAAACATGATTTTTTATGCTGTTTTAGGAAGAGAAGTGTGGATGTATTCTACTGATTGGGTATTGCTATCTACAGGAATCTTTTCTTTTCCAGTTTTCAGAAGTATAGTGCCACAGCGCGGCCTATCCTGTGCTCTAACATGTAGTTATTCTACTTTTAAAATGTTTATTTTTTTTTGTCAATTGCATTGGCCTACCCCTTCCTTGAATTATATAATTATATGTCTATCATAACTCAGGATTCTGGATACTGCCTGTCTTTCAAAGTCTAACTTCTGGAGTGTGTTAACTGCAGCATGTACGGTGATGACACTGCCTAATTCCAGAATTGTAAGAGGAATCATCTGCTGTTACCAGCATCAAAAGGGTTGCCAGTTATTAAAATCAGTTTTGAAGTTTGATTTCAAGCCACATTGTGCTGCAGTAGCCATTTGGATTGTTGACCACCTTTTTTCCCTGTCCCACAAAGCCTATCCTGGTATTTTCGCAAGTCTCTTCTTTGACGCCCGATCAACGCCAGTTATCAAGTCTAATTTTTTTCTCCCTTACTTGTTCTAGTGCTCCACTTCTAAACATATGGAATGACTGAAATCATTAGGTTTGCAAAGAGCAGCTGTCCCAGCAAAAGAGGCTTGTTAAGAAGATGGGATAGGCTTTTGTGGATCTAGGAAGGGAGGCGTTTAGTGATGGCAGCACTTTTAACTGAAGTTCAGTTATGGTTTTTACTTTTTCTGAACTTCATCTTCAGTTATTGCAAGGCTGCAAAATTTGCTATGTTGACATCTTTCAGCCCATGAGAGATTACAACTAGCAATCATTGCCAACTTTTGTGATAAAAGTTGAGAGCTCTCTTACACATTGGTGTTGGTGTCACCCTTGTACAAAACGCAGTTTATGGGCTCCTCTCATGTCTGACTGGCCTGCAGAAATATGTAGCTGCTTTGCTGATCATGCATATTGATTGAGCTTCCTTTGGGCTTAGTATTCATTGCCCTCATAAGAATGTACTTAATGAAAAGCTTCCTTTTTTGCATCTCATAGCGTAGACTTGCTACGGATGTTTTTCTAATCCTCTTTAGTTGAAAAAAAATCTATTGAAATACTCAGTTGGATCTCCAACAAAACTGAAATTCCAGACAAATCTGATAGGCATTGCTTTGTCCTAAAATAAGAGTGTTATTGATTAAATTACAAAGAAATTGAGAGTACCATACTTGACATTTCTCTCAATTATGCTGCACAATGTGTGTTGACACTTTGACTAAATAACAGAAGTCGGCCCTTTTATTAAGAAGTACATCAAAAGTACCATTTTGTACATCTGTGCATTTTTATTTTAAGCCTTTTTTGGACTCAGAAATTCAATAGAAAACGTTTTAAAGTGTTTTATTCTCTCTCTGTCTGTATTGATTGGACTTTGCAGCATTTGTTTATTTCAATAAGCCCATCTGTCCCTGAAAAATGTACAGCTGTACACCAGTGTACTCAGAGAAGACATGCCAGTAATGATTTTAGTTATCCCTATCTTTTTCCCATTCTCCCATTACTAATTCTAAGTAGGTACAATACGAATATTGCTCTTTGGCGAGGAATAAGCTCATGCATGAAAGTTCACAAACAGAATCATCTGAAAGTCATTAACACTGAATGCTAAACTCAGGAATTCACCTAAGAATGCATCTTTTGTTTACTCAAGAATTAGAAAATGCAAAAAAACAACTTTGTTACCTAAAGATGCACAAATGAACAAAGGCTTCCCCCTTCCACTCCCCTTGTAAAGTTTTGGAATTGTTCCCTAAAGAAACAGTAGAGCAGCTCAGTCAATGCCATTCTCCCAAAATAATCATATGTAGTTTTGTTAGATGAAACTGAAAATCCAAAGCTTTATATAGAACATACAAATACATTTTTCAGGATAATACCATAATACTGAAAATGTAATAGCTGTGCAAATAGTTTTGATACACTTCCTTGGTATCAGCAGTTACTGTTACGCAGATTGGTACATCTGTCATTTTCCAGGTCATTTTATGAAACTAAGGGAACATACTTCAAAGGC
Organism: Chauna torquata; assembly: GCA_013399475.1. Classification (NCBI taxonomy): domain Eukaryota; kingdom Metazoa; phylum Chordata; class Aves; order Anseriformes; family Anhimidae; genus Chauna; species Chauna torquata. The sequence goes on from VXAL01014891.1 coordinate 154,272, forward strand.
TACTGAGTATATGAAATAGATTTTATTGCAAATAATTATTGGAAAGCTATTTACTATCTACACTTCAGCTATAAGTCTTTCTGTAATATGTTCCTTAAAACTTCCTTGGGGGAAAATTGCTATAGTAATACAACTTTGTTAATCAGGTTTGGTTTATATTTTCCATGTATGGTAGCGGGATGGATATTTGTTTCAAACACTTAGTATGACTGTGCTTGCATGCTAGCTTGCTGTTTTGGGCTTAATCAATGATGCTGGAGAATATCTGAGTGAGCTAAATGTTAATCTTTTCTTCTCTTCTTGCTTACTGTGCTTTTGCTTCCTTTTTCTAGATGTTTTTGCTTATTCCTTCTAGTCTGATTTTGCAGTTATAGACAAAGAAGTGGCAAAAGTTCTCAAGATTACATTCAGGAAAACAAATAAAATAAAGCCTAAGGAGAGCAAAAGAATACAAGCTGCTTTCTTTACAAGAAAGAAAAGCTGGGGGAAAGATGAGGGGGGGAAGTTTGATAAGCACACATACATACCTACATAATTCATGTACTGCGTTTTGGATTTAGAATTATCTAATTAATATAATTTGTATATGTGCAGTAGCGCATATATGATCTATTAATGTGTCACTTTTTAAAAATCAACTTGATAGCATTATGCTTTGAGTTTGAGAAGAAGAGTATGTCTAGCATGCATTAGTAAAGTCATTCATTATTTATTCAGGTTCACTAAGTGAAACAACATGCCAACATATCTGTATTGCCTCCTTAATCTACTAAAATGATTGATCCATGTTCACTTATGTAACCGTAGAATCTCTTTCCTGCTAGGTTTTCCTGTTGTCTGTTTCTCTTTATCCAATATAGTGCAGTTCTTATTCTCCCTATATTTAGCGTCTGTTACTAATTTAATCTTTAGATTAATAGTCAATTTATGTTAATCTTCTTTCTTTTTTCCTTGCACTTTTTTATTTTTCTTCCGATGCTTAAAATAGAAGTGGAGCAAAAAGGTAAATAACGTATACAGTCCAAACCCCAGCTCCTTGTTATGTGCCTTATGGATGTTAACCTCTTCCCTTCCCCTCCCCACAACACTCTTATATTATGATAATCAGCAGGATCTCATAAGTACACCTCATAAAGAAGTCGACTGTTTGCAATAAAGTGACTTGGCTGCTTAAAGTAGGTGGCGGGGTATAGTGTCTGAAATACTTGGGCTGGAGGGAAGACTCCCTTGCTTTTTTCTCTCCCTTTCTCTTTGTCTTTCTTTCCCTCTCTTTCTCTCACCCTTGGGTAAATTCTTGTTAATAAAGTGTCATCTTGCCTGGCTTCCAGAACCCTCTCCATAGCATGCCATGGTTACAGGGTTTCCTGGTCTGTTTCATTCATTGCTTTGGTTGTGTTTTGTTTTCTCTGCTCCTAATTGCTTTCTCTATATACCTGATGATTTGTTTCATTCCTTTATTTTTAATCGAGGCACCTCCTTTTTCAGCCTCACCACTTCTTAAAGTTCTAAACAAGTCGATGTGATTTTTTTGGACTGAAATGACCTAGCACACTGCTGCACACCAGTTAAAAGCTTTGGAGCGTTAATACGTACTCACTAAAAGTCTAAGATGAAAATGCAAGAGTAGCTCTACATTTTCAGCTGTCTGTGTATGCCATTGAGCCTTGGTCTGTACTAGTGAAAGCAGTTCCCATCCACTTTCCATACTGGTACAGCAAGAACATGGTAACTTTAAGAAAAGTGGATGATAAAGGGTGATAATTGCATTAATTATAACATAAGGTATAATCTAGTGCCAATTAAATTGATTTTTTTCTTCCTGACACAGTCATTATGATTTACCTACTTTTTTCTTTCTTACTTTCTTTTTTTTTTTTTTTTTTTTTTGATGATCCCATTTTAATTTGACATAATTCTTGTCTTACTTCTCTCTGTGACTGTTAGTTTTTGTTTGCCCGGGGACGTTGAAAGCAATTGTGGATTCACCGTATTTATATGAAGCTGAACAAAAAGCAGGTGCTTGGTGCAAAGATCCTCTCCAGGCTGCAGATAAAATATACTTCATGCCATGGACCCCATATCGCACCGATACTTTGATAGAATATGCTTCCTTAGAGGACTTCCAGAATGGACGCCAGCAGACAACGTATAAACTCCCAAATCGAGTGGACGGTACTGGATTTGTAGTATACGATGGCGCTGTCTTTTTTAACAAGGAAAGAACTAGGAACATAGTAAAATTTGACTTGAGGACTAGAATTAAGAGTGGAGAGGCCATAATCAATTATGCTAATTACCATGACACCTCTCCATACCGATGGGGAGGAAAGACTGACATTGACTTGGCAGTTGATGAAAATGGCTTATGGGTAATTTATGCTACAGAGCAAAACAATGGGATGATAGTAATTAGTCAGCTGAACCCCTACACCCTGCGTTTCGAAGCAACCTGGGAAACGACATACGACAAACGGGCAGCATCCAATGCTTTTATGATATGCGGTGTCCTGTACGTAGTGCGGTCAGTGTATCAAGACAATGAGAGCGAGACGGGGAAGAATGCCATCGATTACATTTACAACACCAGGTTGAGCAGAGGAGAGCACGTGGACATTCCTTTCCCCAACCAATACCAGTACATTGCTGCAGTGGATTACAACCCCAGAGACAACCAGCTGTATGTGTGGAATAACAACTTCATTCTGCGATATTCTTTGGAATTTGGCCCACCTGATCCTGCCCAAGGTAACAGTTTGATTTTTCTCATTTTTCATCTCATTCTACTTCAATTCAAACAACTATTTCAGATCTCCTTTGTCTTAGACGTTGCTTTCAGCAGAAAGGCAAGGAGGGTTTGTGTCTCTGCACAGCTGAGCAGTACAGTGTTACACTGGTGCAAGGCAAATTTACAGAACTTGTGAAGAGAGATAGAATTACTTCATTTGGTTTAATTTGGCTTGTATTTTTCTGTAATTTTTTTTATATAAGTGTTTAGCTTTTCTATGTTTGAGAAAGAGTTGGAGAATGGCTTATTTACTTTATACCGTCAGTCAGTTTGACTTTCTACAGCTGAAGTAAGTTTGAGCTCATTCATACTGAGCCTGAAGCCTATTCCCATTGGCTGTGTTACTGACTTCTGGATTGATTACAACACACGTGCAGACCTTTTAACTTCTTCGTGGCAGCAGTTGAGATCGATGTGTCCTGGGAGGTCCCACAGGAGACGTATAGGGTTAGTGTGCAATAGCAAGCACAAATATTCTTCTGCAGACCTATTTTCACAGTTTCTAATGCTGGGTTAGACAAGATTATCCAACATCTTTTTAGCAGATTTCTTGGTAAGTCCATTACAACTGCAATTCAGCTCATGTGGTTAGAACAGCTACCTAAAAGGAAAGACACTAACTGCCCAAAGAGGGAAGAAAAAAAGAGGTCTTTAGGTCCTAGCTATCCCTAAAAATGACATGAACAGGCACAACCACATGTGAACACCTATGGGGATAGTATCAAGAGAAATGCTCCGTGGCAGAAGAAGATGCATGTGTCAAAGGACAGGATGCTGATAAGCTGCTTTAGCAATGAAGCTTAATACTTCACTTCTGTCATCTAATTGGCATACATGTTTAGCAGCCATTTTTTCTACTTCAAAAAAGTAATAATAATGGTTTATTCCCATGGAAAGTAGCTGTTCTGTTTCAGCTCAGCTGATGCATGCACAGCAGTGCGAACCACATTGTGGAGCACCTCTCCTACGAAGACAGGCTGAGAGAGTTAGGATTGTTCAGCCTGGAGAAGAGAAGGCTCCAGGGAGACCTTAGAGCAGCCTTCCAGTACCTAAAGGGGGCCTAGAGGAAAGATGGGGAGGGACTTTATCAGGGATTGTAGTGATAGGACAAGGGGTAATGGTTTTAAGCTAAAAGAGAGCAGATTTAGATTAGATGTTAGGAATTCTTCACTGTGAGGGTGGTGAGGCACTGGAACAGGTTGCCCAGAGAAGCTGTGGATGCCCCATCCCTGGAAGTGTTCAAGGCCAGGCTGGATGGGGCTTTCGGCAAGCTGGTCTAGTGGGTGGCATCCCTCCCCATGGCAGGGGAGTTGGAACCAGGTGATCTTTGAGGTCCCTTCCCACCCAAGCCATTCTGTGATTCTATGATTCTATGTCAACATACATACAGCTTTTTGTATATATAAAAGTATGTAATACGCAGCAGCACAAGGCAGTTTAGACCTAACATACTAGCGATCTCCAGAGCCACATAAAGATGTTACCAGTCTGTCTCCTGCAGACCTCCCTGGCTGTGTGATGCCAGTCTCAGGCCAGTTCAGGTGTCTGGGGCTGAGCTGCAGCCTGAGGGTGGCTGTTCTGGCAGGCTCTGCACTCCGTACGTGAAGCTAGGCCTTTCCTCAGGGAGGCTTTGCGGCTGCTCTTAGCAGGGACATACCCACCTATGTAATTAGAAAAAATTTATTACTCTCATTTTTGTACATTCTCAAGCATGTCACTTTTCATTCAGTTTAACTGAGACGAAGATACAATTTGAGTTCTCCAAAGCTTTAAAAGTAAGAACAGAAAATGGACGTGCAGGCTCTAAGTAGCTTTTGCAGTCCAGACATCTGCCATGAATGTGGCAAAAGCTAATCTTTAAATCATTGCATTACGGGAAAAAGAGTTAAGGAAGAGCAAGCAGAGACGGAAAGGCTTTGTAGGATCCTTCCTTTATGTTAGTAAACCTCCAAACATCTCCAGTGAGACATTTCATAATGTTTTTATTATGGGAGAGTCTCTAAGATCCTAAGTTACAGTAAACATCTCGGCCACATCCCATCTAATATCAGAAAGAGATTTGGGCATTCACCAGTACCCCTTCATGTTCCTGGGTTTCCATGAGAAGAAGCTGGCATGCAAGGCAGAGGGAGAAGAACTTAATTGCAACCAGACCTAGACGAGATGGTCCAAGGCATGCTGCAGGGTGCTTGCCTCTCATCTAAGCTTTTTACCCATTCACCGATGAAGCTACAAAAGGAGTATTTTTGAGTGATTTATGAATTTTTGTTTTAAATGCACTAAGACATCAGTAAATACATTTTGATTGTGACCTTTTTTAAGTATAGAAACCATATGAAGACATTAGATTTATTTGAATATGTAATACATTTATACACAAAAGTTATTTTTCCCTGTATAAAGCCAATACACAATATTTTAAATTTGTATGGATCTGTATATAGCAGATCTAAGAATATGTTTCAGTTCATTTCCTTTTTTGCCTTTAGTTAAAGACTACTAAATTAAAGGAAAAATTGTCAAGTATGATTGTCCTTGCAATGTACTGCTATAAAACCAAGAAGAGACTCCATACAGTTTATAACTCTGTATTTTATTTGTTTTATATTCTCAGTTCTTTGTTGCAGCCTAAAATCTATATAAATTGAAGACCAGTCCTTCCATTGCTACACAGTTTAAGGATCTATACGTGTAATACACATTTTGAGTTTTTATCTTCTATGGAATTAGATTTTCAGTACATTTGACAAAGGACTTTTTTTTTTCCCTTTCTTCTTCTGTGGTTGACTCAGTTTTCTTAATCATCTACTAAAAGACATAGGTGTTAGGATAAGATTCTTTAAGTCACCTAATAGGAGAACCTTCTTTTTGTGTCTTTTGCAATGGTACTTTAATATCAAGTATTTAATGGTGTCACAAGGTCAGTGACTCGAAATTGGAAGTCGTGGCCTTTTCTGTTCAAGTGCTTAACTTGGGGCCGTTGTAGGAAAGTCAGCAATCAGTGTTCCTTCTGTTGCTGTGGGAGCAATAATGATATATAGACACTGATTTGTTTTTTTTCTTGTCTGTCTGTCTTGGCTATCTGTTCTTGTCTGCACCTTAACTTCCTACTATCAAGTGCTTCAAAAGCAACAATCTTCTTCTTTCGTAAAAGACAAATATGTCACATTTGAGTCATGCTTTTGAACACAAACAAAGGTTTATATTTGCTCCCAGGGCCAAAATTGTGGACTCATTCATGATCTCAAACCTGCCATTTTTCTTTCTGTTGCTTCATTTTTAAATCTGCCTATTGAAACCACAGAAAAACCACTATAATTAACCTAATGTTAACCTTGCCTTTGCTGCAAACCTACAGCATTTTTTCCTCCTGCAACTGTGTATGTTATGTGCTCCCCATATTCTTATTTTCTTAATCCTCACAAAAACTCTTCAGATTTCTATAACCAAGGCTGCTGCAGCCAAGCTACCATTTTACCCTGGAAATTGGGTCTGCTGCCTTTAGAACACTCCCCTGAACTTCAGTCTTTGTTTTTTTTCTATCTCCTCATGGGAATTATAGTACATAGATGTAGAAATGGCTTTCAGAGCTACAGCTGACAAGTACCACTCAGATGTTACACAAGAGCACATTTTCTAATGTTAAGGGTAAAAATTATATTTAAAAGTCAAAACCTTAATTCAGAAATGATTCAGAAATATATCAGGTCCTGCAAAAAGCAACTACAAAAAATTCAGAACAAAGCAAAGTTTTTATATGTTTGGTAAATTTAGTGTATATGTCCCCCTTACGTTATTTCTAAAGGAGGCATCCAAGAATCAGACAAATCCTAGCTGGAATAAGAATTTTTTTAAGGAATTTTAAGTTGAAAGATCAGGAAGAATGAAGGGAATTTTCCCCCTAAGAAGTGAGTGAATATTATTACATTGTAAGGTTTCCTTGGTAACAAAAAGAAGATAAATCCTTTTGTTCTGTTTTAGTGCGTTAGGGAGAGATTTCATCTACACTCATCCCAATTTACGCTAACTGTGCAAACTGTTCAAACTGGAGTTGTCTCCCCTTTTGTACCATGATACCCATCATTAAGTTTTATTGGATCACTGCAGGAAAATATGGATGTTGTGAGTGTGGACAGAACAGAAACTCAGAGAGTACTATCACCAAGGGCTTGAAATAATAGGAAGCTAGTGCAAATAAATCTTTATAACTCCAAGAATCTATGATGAAGTCATGCAGCAAATTGTTAAGTAAATTAGATCTTTGTGATTATAGTGAATCTGCTACACTACAGATTGATTAAGGGGTGGCTGTACAAATAAAGACAACATAATGGGGACCAGATAGCACATTTCTTGATCATAGGTATTTTGCTAATTTTGTAACATATTTATTATCATTTTCAGGGTATAAATTTATAAATGCCTGTGTAAACATTTCACTTTCAACTAAATGTGATTTGGCAGGGTCAATAGAATACTGGCCAGCATAATAGCTGGAACCTAAAGGCAATTAGGTAAGTCTTAGTGACTTCCCTGGTATTCACTGAAGCATAAAAACAGGCACATAGCAGTAATAAGCAGAAAGCAGCGAAATCTGGATTTGCACAGGTTTCTGATCCCTGTTGCTTTACACAGCAGCTCAGCGTATGACACCTTTTGAAAATGAAGGTGAGGATCTGGGTTTTCAAATGTCCAAACACATTGAAATATCTGGCCTATAATAACATATGTTTAAATGAAAAATATGTGCAGCCAATTTCTAAAATTATCTAGGTCCCAGAGATGAAAATGGAACCATTAGTATTTTTGGAAATGATGCATCATGTAGGCATTTCAGTTCATTTTTAAGTGTAAAGGCACAGTTGTTTTTGTGGGTTTTGTTTGTTTGTTTTAATGTATTTAATGTCTACTTAGAGCAGAAACCTGTTTGCAAAGAATATTAGATTGAAGAAAAAATGCAAAATAGGTGCCCTCTCTGTATCTGTTCTTCACTGTCAGTTCGGGAAACAAAGTTACTATTCCCCTGCTGTCCTAAGCGATTGTGTTATGTTTTTTATAGACATCACACTGTTAAACAGGTGTTAAGTTTTACTCCAGTGGTGTCTTCATTTTTAGAAACGGATAGTATGTATAACTGCTTAAATCAGCTGTTAGGAACTGCATGAAGCAAATGTAAATTAATTACTCTCAATTTGAGTCTTTGAATTTACTTCATATTGCTATTGCCGTATTTTTTTTATCTCACAAAGACTGTCTTCAGCTGATAATGAGACACACCTATTTCAAAAAAAATTAAAGAAGGCAGAAGAGGTTTTGTTTTTCTCCTCAGCAAAAGTCCAAAGTAGAATCTCACATTGCAGAAATGGCTTTTTTGGTGTTGGACAAAAAAGAAATCTTCAGCCTTCTACAGGCTTACCCCAGCTGCTTGGAATGATAGGTTAATAACCCCTACATGTGGTTTGTTCTTCTTTTTAGTTGCGGCGTATTAATCATCACTACCATTATCTTGTATCTGTAAGCACTCTGCAAGTGCCTGGGAGCCTGCGGATGCCATCACCTTGGGCATTCAGAATGAAACACATCAGGTGGTGGCAGCTATCATGTGTCTTCTTGCAGCTCAGGACAATGACCTTGCAGATTAAGTTCCCCAACAGGTCATTAAAAACAAAATGATCCACCTTCTGAAAGCTGGATATATTTCTAAAGTGATGTGTTCTTGTTTTCAACCTTCTACTTCCCATGCTTCCAGCACTGTCTGAAGTTTTTTGTACATCCTTAAATATACTAACTTCTCCATTTATTTTTTTAAGTCAAGAGAAAATCTCTTAGAAATTAACTGTATCTTTTTCAGTTTTGTGAGAGATGCGGTTTGAAGTCTTTTCCTTAAAATGGGAGATTACAAGTATATTTCAAAAGTATATATTACTCCTAAGATATGTAAGTCATTTCTGAATCATAGGCAATATGCTTGCAGATTGATTTCAATGGATAGTATTAAAATTGTTCTACCTAAAGTTGCATAAAGACAGCAGAATATTTTAGCTGAGGGTGCAGCACAAAATATGTTCTGAAAATTGTTACATCACTACTGAACTTCAGAGAGTTGTTTTGAATTCTTGTAGTGATATTTTGCTCCTGAGACAAAGCTATCCTAAACATTACAGGTTTGAGCAGTCATTGCAATAAAGCTAATACACATTTCACTGATTAAATATGTACTAATTAGCACAATGTGTTAGGGGATGGATAGTAGTAATCGGTTGTCCCTTGCATCATTCTCTGTCCCCAGCAGCTCCGTTCCCCAGGACCTGATTCAGCAGGCTTTGCCTGACACTGCTACAAGTGATTGCAAATGCTTTTGACAAATGTTAATTGAGAAAGCACTAGAAGGCTGGATGCATTGTAATCAAAAGAAAATTACAGCAGTTTCACAAGATGTCAGGCAAGCACTTGCAGAACAGATCCAGAGATTGCAGTAGGTTTCATAGTGGCTGGCTATGCCACAGATTCAGCACAATTACACAGACTGTCTTCAAACAGCCAAGAATCGAATTGAACAGAAGACAGCCTCTGAAGAAGTTTCTCATTTGTGAGCAAGAAAGGGATAAAAAATACATCTTTTTATATGGTCTTTAAAAATAGATTCTGATGTTCAAAAATTTTGCTCTGAATTCATATAAAAATAAAAAAGAAATTCATATTTGAGACTCCTAAAATTTTATAAATGAAATATAATTGAAAGAGGATTTTGAAATAAAATAATAATTGCTATCTTCCAATCAAGTGAAAGTTCATCTTATTCAAAACACAAACTTAAAAAAAATCCTCTGAAAGAAAGCTAGGCAGCACTTCTTTTGGCTTTGGTGGCGATTTTATTTAGAGAACATGAGAAAACATGCATTGTCTGGTACCTCAGACTTCAAGGGCCTAGCAGCGACAAAACCCAACAACAAAAAAGCCACTTTATCCAGTGAAGTTAATCCTAAAATTAGCTTCATTTATTTCTGTATTGGTTAGGATATAAAAAACACTTGATCTGAGCATATTTAGTCTCAGCACAAGGGCTTGTGCTTTTATGTGCTTATAAAGCACTGTGAACACTAATGAAGATTTGGAAATGGTAACTGCTTCAGTTACAGTACTCGCATTGTTTCAACTGTTGCTCAATATACATTTGAAGGTGATGAACAGAAATTACAGACTGCTATCTTCACAAGCATTGACTACTATGTCTCCAAAGCCTCAAAAAAATGAAATAGATCTGGCTATACCTCCCCAGCTCCAACAGTTAATTTCTCACAGGGCTCAGTGACGTGAACCATTGTGAGTCTCAGTCAGAAATGATTTGGCCTAAACCAATCCTGGCGTCGCGTGAAAGATTACACTAGGTGCTTGCCACTGGCCTGAATGAGTTGTGTCTTCATACCTGCTTTATCAAAAAAGGATGTTAAAGCCCGCAGTGTTCAAACACCAGACCACCACCTCCATGCTATGCGTTTCTTCTGCTTGAAGCTAATCAGGCATGCTGCAGCTCTCTCAAGCAGAATGACTGCCGGGTAGGAAGATGTTATCGGAATTATTTTCCTGGAAAGTGTGTAATGGGTGACTTGAAGTTGTTGGGTCTGTTTTTTTAAAATGGTCCAGTTAGTTACAGCCCACTATCTTAGCTGTTAAAGCTTAACTGTATTGTTTATGGCATGCTGATTCAAATGGTTCCATCTATTTTATTCCTTCTGTGGAAGTGATTAAGTAATCTTTAATTGCTCTGAGCAAGTTTGTTATGTACTGATAACTCAACTAGGACTGCCTTTCAGCCTTTAGAAATGTAACTGCCAATTTTTATTACAGAAGAGATTATTTAGAGAATGTGCGGAAACTTCATACTGGTATGAGCTGGGAGGAAAAAAATTCTTAAGCACCTAGAATAGCAATAAGAAAAATGTGATATTAAGGCAAAGAAAAGGGGGCACCAGAGAATCTATTAAAACTATATAAATAACATTAAAAGGACTTTTTTTTAATAATTCTGAAATCACTCATTTTTTTATTACTCTAATTTTCTCTGTGCAGTGCCTACCACAGCAGTGACAATAACTTCTTCAGCAGAGCTATACAAAACTACAGTGTCAACCACTAGCACTACATCACAGAAAGGTCCCATAAGCACAACATTAGCTGGAGGAACAAAGGAAGGAAGCAGAGGACCCAAGCCACTGCCACCCATTTCCACAACCAAAATTCCTCCTGTGACAAGTTTCTTCCCTTTGCCAGAGAGATTCTGTGAACCAACTGAGGCCAGGGGGATTAGCTGGCCTCAGACACAAAGAGGAATGATGGTTGAACGCCCTTGCCCCAAAGGAACGCGAGGTATTGCCTTTAAAAATATATCTTGATTTCAAGCAGACATTTCAAAAGCACTGTGCCACTCTCTCATGGTGATTTGTTTTTAAATCTTGAGCTGTCTGACATATGATTTTTTTTGTTACTTTAAGAATTCAGTATCTACAGGCAATAGTCAAGTTCTAATCTGCAAACGACATTTGAGTGTAGATGCAGAATTACCTTGTGCATATGCTTTGAGAATCCAGGTCAAATTTTAGGTCTTTGCTTGAGGACTGTTGTGAAATATGCTTACAGCTGCCTTTCTCATTATGAGCTCCCCTCTGGATGAGCTCCAGGAAAAATCAAGGGCTTTTTGTTTGTTTGCAGAAAACGTCTGGTACTTTTCACTGACTTCTTTATTGCTGTTTGTCATCTACATTATTTCCTTACGTTTTTGTCAATTATTGTCAACTACTTACATTAGCGTCATTCAGAATTTAACATTGCTTAGGAGTATATTGTAGCTGATTTCCTGAATGCATGCAGAAAAATGGTTTCAATTTCACTGTAGTTTTCCACATCTGTTGTAGGAACTGCCTCATATCTTTGTGTGGTTTTAACGGGAGCTTGGAACCCCAAAGGCCCTGATCTTAGCAACTGCACCTCACACTGGGTGAATCAGCTGGCTCAGAAGGTTGGTTGAAACCTTTTAATCTGATGTACACCAGTGATTAAGGATTTTAACTCCAAGCATTAATAATTCAGTCTGTTGAAACCATCTTTATTACTCTGTGTTCATTTGAATAGAAAGAGTTATGTGTATTTTGTGTGTAAAGCATTTACCAAAAGTTAGGTTCATAAGTATGTTTAGGCTCAGTCTCGCACTAAGTTGTTGTATTGAGTCTGTGCTTATGTGTTTTCACTGTATTTTAAAGCAAAGTAGCTTTTCTGGTGCTTTTGCTTAATAAATCAAATATTATAAATGACACAGCAAAAAGGCTGGTATGCAACAAGGTTTTTTGGCTCAGGGAAAATTATACTGTAATAAATAGATTTTTGTATGATCTAGATTTTTGTATTAACAACAGTATGATTGGAGCACAGAGCCACTTCCTGTGTTTTCCCTCCCCACTGAGATTTACTAAGTTTATGAAAACTGGATAATTTGTTGTCAGTACCAGGCTACTTGACTTTCAAATGCCTCAAGCACTAGTGTGAACAAATAGATTTCTTACTGTCTGATAACGGCAGTAAAATAAAAGTGAGGATGAATAGAAGATCTAGCCCAAAAGTCCCAGTCTGATTTCTGATTTTGATGGCTGTTAAGAACTGCTTTTGTGTGTCACGGATCTAAGAACCTTTAATCTTCTGAGATAAAGAGAACGTTATTGGTTCAATTAGTTGCAGATTTCAATGTATGTGTAAATGGTTATTTCACCACAACAAAGGTATGCGGGGAATTGGAATTAGGAGCCGCAAGCAGAACAAGGGACCCTGCTGAGATAATATAAATTGTCATTTCAGATCAGAAGTGGAGAAAATGCTGCTAGTCTGGCCAATGAACTGGCTAAACACACCAAAGGACCAGTCTTCGCTGGCGATGTTAGTTCATCAGTGAGGCTGATGGAGCAGCTCGTGGACATTTTGGACGCTCAGCTGCAGGAACTGCGGCCCAGTGAAAAAGACTCTGCTGGAAGGAGTTATAACAAGGTAGACACTTCACTTCAACTGCTCCTGCTGGGATAACCATTGTCCTTGATTTTTTTTTTCCCTTTCAGAAATATTAATCTATACTTTGTTCCTGTGTGCATATAGTTCTGGAATAAACATGTAAGAGAAAACAGCAGTAAATGCATAGCGGAAAGTTGCAACTACCTTCCTTGGGGAATAAGCTAAAATTCACAATAGCTGACTGGTCCTCAAAAACAGCTGCGTGTCCCTTATTAAAATCTGGAATGCATTATAAATAGTGTGAGGGAAATGGGCACTAGCTTACAAAAATTCTGTACCAAATCAGTATTTTTATCCAGTGATCATTTTAACCCTGAACATCCTGAATAATCCGTGGGATTCAGTATAGGTGCAGGGTTTTGTTTTAATCTGACTTCCTGCAAAATAATAGCACTTTCTTAGACTTTTTTAAACACCAACATCACTTATCATTGATCTTATATCTCAAGATATATCTAAAACACAAAGATACAGGTTTTCTCTGCAATAATATTCAGAGAAACATTTCAGAGAAAAATTATGTCTTACTGTTTTAGATACAAATCGTAAAAGTGTTACCATTCCTGTTTTTCTCAGAAGAAATGCTGTGTTTGATGGCGTCCTTACCTCAGCTTAGTGAACAAGCTACAAACAAAACTTTTTTTCAGCCTGCTTTATAGAGGGAGCTCCATGCACTCCTCTGTTGTCTTGGCAATAGTTTTATTTACCATCCCTAGCTACCCTTAAAAGAGTTTTCCCAGAGACAGATAAAGTGGCCACATAGAGATTTTCTCCTTTGACCTTTTCACACAAATCCCACTGTTCAGGCAAAGATACCTGGGCACCTGTATAAGGGTTGGGAAAAAAGGTTTCCTGTATTATGTTTTTCTGTAGTCATCGTTGGACAGAAACCAAATTAACGTCCAGACTCTTTATAGTTCAAATTAGGGATTTGAAACACCAGACTAATTTTTGGATATTTCTGAAGCTTTCCAGAATGTGTCTAACTTCTGATTTTCTTTTTTCTTACTAAAAAGCTCCAAAAACGAGAGAAGACATGCAGGGCTTACCTTAAGGTATCTCTCCTGTGCTGTCACCCTGCTTTCTCCCTGCTTCAGCAACCTGCCACGCTTTATCATCTTGCTGCATGATCCTATGTATTTCAGTCTTTGATAAATGTGTATTGTTCCCCATATCAACTGTACAAATGTTGGCTTTGCACAGGTATAACACTCAGAAAAAAAAAAGATTAAAGTTTATACCTCATTTACCTCAACTTGTTCCAAAGTATAAGAGCAGAAATGGTTATTATCTGAATTGGAAGTAACATCTCTCTCATGATACTACTTTGGGTAGAGGAAAAAGCTGGCAACTTAACAGAAACGACTTCAGCTTGGTAGTATTTTATATCAAAGACTGTTTAGAGTTAATTTGTTTGCATGAAAAATGTACATTATATAGCCCACTTTGTTCTTTGTGTATTCTTATACCTAGTAAAATGACTCCTTCTTACAATTTTAAGAATTGCTACAAAGGCCAGATTCAGTGATTTCAGGATAAAATGGATAAATTTTCAGGACAAACATTTCTGTAGCTTTACTAGTAAAATGTATGCAACGTGTCCCATTAACCAGGCTTTATGGAAGGCATGTAACACATTGCTACCTGACTTTCAGTTTCTTTCATCTCTGGTAGAATGGTTGCCCGTAGTGGCCAGCTCCTGCTCTGTGATGCAATGCCAGTAATGCCATCTTGCACCTGTGAAAAAGAGAAAAAAATGTCCTAGGATAGATCATATCTGTGGCTCTGAAAAATTTTGTTGCATATTTTTTCAAAGTTTCTTTTGAAAGACTGTTTTTTACTTGTACCCTCTGAGATAAAATTTAAGAACGATTTTTAAAAAAAACTTTGAAATGCTTTGCAACATAATAAATTAATTCAGAATATTACTGAAGAGAAACTTCTCTGTACTGGGTGCTCTGTCTTTTATCCTGCAGCTTAGGAAAGGGATGGGAGATGTCCAGTTATGGCAAAAATTTGACAAAAAGAGACCGAGATCTGCAGGGAAATTCACTTCTCAAATAATGTTATAATAACATAGTTATTAATAATATTATTACTAATAATTGTTTNAATAGACTGAATTTTCATGCTTCATTTCATACTTCATACAACACTAACATGAGAAGAGCAATTACTAGGTTGCTTTGACAGCTGCATCAGAGGGGCCGCATGGTCCTCCCACATCCCTGCTCGTCTTGGAGTGGAGAGAGTGCCTCAGAAATGTTATTGGACAGGTGATCATTTACCAGAGGAAAAATGCAAAGTTAGCTTATCCCATAATAAATAAAAAGTGTTTCATATTAATAAATGCATACCATCAGCATGATATAGAGATACACAGGAAACCATAGCACAACCTTAATTTTTTACTGGTGTCATTTTCTGTAGGTCTCAAATGGGCTTCTCTGCTTAGATAAGACTAATAAACCTCTTGAAATTACAAATCAAAAGCTGACTTACAGTATGCAAATGAAGCAAGTTCCCACTTTGTGACAGAGGATTCATTTGTACCTCAGATTAGAGGCTCCAATCTGTATTTCTTGGTGACTAATGAATCTGGCCTCTGCAGACCAAATTCTGTTCCACTCTAGTTAATGGCTGCAGCAGTATCAGTGTGAGCATTTTGACTATTCTGTCTCCCATTAGAGAAGGAGAAAAAGGCTTTAATGCCACTTCGAAGTATCTTCCACCTGCCAGGAAGGTCGTGGTGGCTCACAATGCAGACAGAAAGAGGATATTAAAATGGATTAGGCTAATTAATCTTGCTCTGACAATAGCCTTGACCAACTTTTCGTATTAGTATTTGCACAATACGGTATTCCAGACCAACATCTTTCTGTTTGTACAATGTGTTCTGTTTCCATTCCTAATACTTTTAAATTGATCGAACAAATTATATATATGCCTAATGACACATTATGACTAGGTAAATGGGACAGTGTAAACAGGGTGTTTCAGCAATGCATGGCATACTCAATGCACAGCATACTCAATGCACAGCTACATTATGCATTAATGTAAGAGCCTGCCTTCAACTGATTAACAGATTACTGTGATTGATTGGATTATTTTGTAAAAATAATGTAATCATGTCTCCAAATTTTTTTTATTGCTTATTTACTGTTACTTTATATGCAACTTAATGAACCTTAAAACGTAGTGATAGAATTGTTACAAGAAAGACTTAAAATGGCAGCTTCATTCAGCTCTTCAGTTTTGCCTTCACTGATAACAGGGACAGTCAGTGGACATCTTGTTTGCTCTATTGATTTCCTTTTTTAACTGACCTTTGTGCAGGAATGGGAGTTAGTAATCTTTTTAAGTATCTATGAACAGGTACAGGAACAGGAGGGGGAGTGAGAGTGGCCCAGGCTAATTTATATCCACTGAGTCAGCTTCATTTCGTGCCTCCTATAATAAAGAAGGCAGTTTGTCATAGACAAGTAGTTCATAGTGCAATGGCTGCATGACTTGTGCTAAGTTTCCAGAAGACTATTATTGTCATTTTAGCCTAAGCTGCAGAATGCCAATTTTGGCATTAGTATTTTTAAATAGAAGTTATATGTTTTGACATTAAGATGAAAGCTTCAGGCAAAACTTCTGGCATTTATTTTTACATTTTTTCGGCACATTAATAAGACTGTCTTTACATCTGACATGAGACAAGTCAAATCTGCATGTTTACCACTTAGAGACCACACAATGCTAGTGGCTAACTGCACTTCTACATTGTTAATCCAGCAAGGGGATGGAAAATATTTTTATTTTGAAAATAGTTTTCTAGTGCCATTAAATCACAGTAAATCATTCTGACAGTTAAGTATTATAATTGTCACCAGATAATGTTGGAAATTTTCCCCAGCTGCCTAGGGCAATCAGACCTAATGATAGTTTTCTAATGAATGCAGGCAATTGTTGATACAGTGGACAACCTGCTCAGGCCTGAAGCTCTGGAGTCCTGGAAAGACATGAATTCTTCAGAACAAGCCCATGCAGCTACAATGCTACTTGATACATTAGAAGAAGGGGCTTTTGTCTTGGCTGATAATCTCTTAGAACCAACCAGAGTCTCAATGCCCACAGAAAATATTGGTAAGTGAATTTCTTTTCAAGTATTAATTAAAGGGCTGTGCATTGCTTTACACAAAAAAAAAAAGAAAAACTATTCTGGATTGCCGCATACCCTTTGAAAGCTGAGCTGCGCAATGTTTGGTAGAAAGCTGTACTTTATCTGCCTGTGTAGGAAAGGAATTGCTCCTAAGTAGGGGAGAAATGCTTTTCTTGTTTAGTTCTACAAAATTAGCGTTCTTCTTTAGTATCATTAATACAGTGTATAATGGACAGTAGTTGATGTTGCAAAGTTGATTTACCACTGAAAAATCATTAGGAGAACGTATGGATATGAAGACTGTATAAATGGGAAAGTATGGATTTTCTGAGGTAACTGCTTTCTGTAGGGCTGCAGAAATGCTTTCCTATTATATATAATCTGTTCCTAATGAATTTAAATTACTTTTTGCAATGCACTCTGCCAGTTAAATATTTTAGGCACTCAGAACACAGGCCAAATGTTTATATTAAACGTGACTGCCTTCAGGTAAAAATGTATTCAGTGGACTACATCTCCCATAATGCAGAATAGTTATGCTCCAGAGACTGCAAAATAGCTAGAGATAGTTGGAGCATAGTTTGGAATTTAAGCGGTGACAGAGAAATGAAGGGGTTTGGTATTAGAGATGTGCAAATATTGGTACTCAGTATGTGTTAAAGCAAAAATCATTGCTATGCATAAAATTAAAATTCCTTCATTGTATTACAGAGATGAATGCAATCTCAGTGAGGTACAAGGAGCTGAAAGTCTGCTAATTTGAGGGGTACTGAGATGGATACTTGGAATAGACTGCAGAAATGAGACTTTTCATGTTTCAGCGTCTGCCTTAGACTGTAGAGGATGATTCTGCCTAGCTTTTATTTGAGTAGGAAGATACTGGGAAAGGATCGGGAAGGGTGTTACAGTCTGTTATCAAAGTTATTTCGGAAGGAATGCGGGTAGAATTGCAGAAAATTGAGAGTATGAGAAATTAACCGTTATTATTTCTTCTCACTTATATAAGAAAGTGTACTTTGGTTTTGCAGAAAAAAGCAAATAACCTTTTCCCAACTATCATGTATTTCATTTCTAAGACAGATGCACCTTTATGTATAGCTGGACATTTCACTTAGGATGTACATGCAGTTCCATGGAGTTCAGTAGACTGTCTGAACATCACTTCCTATGATAAGCTATCTTCAAATCATAGTAATGCATCACTGATGCCATGCAAATCTGAGTAGACCGTTGCTGAATTCCCAACACACATATATGTGGTTTAGAGAATGTGAAATCATTCTCCCAAATTCCTTTTGTAGGTCCGTAGTTTAGACCTACGGACTGACAGTTAAACCAGTTTAATATAACATAGATATTTGACAACAAGTTGACCACTCTGACCTGTAAGATTTTGCATATCCAAAGAAATACAGCTTTTGGTGTTAATCCCATGAGAGCTGTCCCCTATGGAATGTGATGTAAAATTAAAACTGACTGGCTGAGTGACAACTAAGTTTTCAATTTAAATACTTTTTTAGCAGAACCAGTAATTTTTTTCCTATCAACCTTCATACAGAATTAGATTTAGGAAAAAAAACTTTAATTTTTTTAAGATATGAATACTGTTTTAGCTAAATACATGCCATAGGTATACTTAGGCAATTATTTGCTGACTTTTAAAACCTATTTATATCTAAATCAATACTTGGAAGTTCTAAATCTGCTGGCTGTGGATACTGCATAGTCGTTAGGAGCTTCAAAATTAATGTTTCTCTTCAATACGTGTGTTCTCGGTGTTTTTAAGTGGATTTTTTGGGGGCACACATTAAAGCAAGGTTTGATGTCATGTTTTCACAATTAAAGTGCTGTCATTTTAGTAGTAGGCACTAGGTTTAATTAAAGTTTAAAGAAACTAACTCTGTGTAGTTGAAACATGCCAGTACAGATCTGTCTTTTGGTGGCAAATGAGAACAGCAGTGTGAGAAAACTAAATAAAGATTGGGGGAAAATAATTGTCATCTGGCATATTGCAATCTCGCCAAAAGACTCTCTCTGCATCCTCCTTTTTAACACTTGTTTTTTTCTCGGGTCTGCTTAGTTTTGGATGTTGCAGTGCTCATTACTGAGGGCCAGGTGCAGGACTTGAAATTTCCTCAGGGCAGTAAAGGAGGCAACTCGATTCAGCTCTCTGCAAGCACCGTGAAACAGAACAGCAGGAATGGTGAGTCCTGGGCACGTAGCACTGCAACTCCATTAGATTTTATAAAACCTACATTACCTCCCTTAGTTAAAAAATCAAAACAAAACACAACAAAATTGCTCTGTGGCTTTTTCTTGAACACAGTGGGTACCTGGGCATTTTTCTTCAAATCTGTAGCCTGAAAATGCCTCTCTGTTTACTGATACTTTATTTTCTATTCATTAGGGTACAGGTTGCAGCCTTCCTGTGTAATTCCATGGCATGATGCTGGGATTTGTTTTCTTTTGTAGGGTTAGCAAAACTGGTTTTCATCATTTACAAAAGTCTGGGGCGTTTTCTTAGCACTGAAAATGCAACCATAAAGCTGGGCAGTGACTTTGCTGGGCGGAACAGTACAATTGCAGTCAACTCCCACGTCATTGCAGCCTCTATCAACAAGGAGTCTAGCCGGGTGTACCTGACTGATCCTGTGCATTTTACTCTGGAACACATTGATGTGAGTTATGCTAATGAAATAATGGGAAGGTCATAAAATCAGCAAGAGAGAAGAGCAATGCAGAAAAATAACCTTTTTTCCATTTGAATTTTAAATGTTGGTCTAGGTCAGAGACATGAGCTTAGTAAAGTCTATGAACATAAAATTAAATGAGCCTGGTTCAGTGATTATTAGAACTTAAGTGTATTCTTAATGAAAGCTAATTCAGTAATCAACATGAAAATGTAAATGACTAATTTGTTTCTAACTGAAAATTAACTCTTACCTTAGTAGCAGGGTAGAAAATAACAACTGTTAAAGATTCTTGTTTGTCTGATGTAGCAGGTCTAAATGACACTTAAACTTTTATATTAATTTTGGACCAAGCTCTGGAAGCCTATACAAAATAGTAGTTTAAAATGCATTATTTAATGAGAATAAAGTATTATATCTTTGTTTGTTATGCTTTAAATTTGTATATAATTTCTTCGTGATAATTTATTTGATGTGTTTCTTCACTCTTCTGTTTGATCCTTTCTCTTTTCATGTCTCACATGGGGAAAGTGAATAATCAGCACAGTGACAGAGAAAATGTAGTTAGACTTTCCTCGAGTTTAGCCCTTTTTTGATAAATCTGTTTTGATTATTTTTCATCAAAATAGATAGACATTGAGGAATGAAACTTTTCCTGATGTCTATTCACATGACTTTGGCCTGACCAAAGGGGAGAATCAAAGGAAAGAGATCATATTTTTAAATTCTCAATTACAGGAAAAAATCTCTTCAGAATAAATTCGCTGTCCTAATTTCACAGACAGCAAAAATGGCTATAATGTGCCATCGATGCATAAAATTGTAAGATGGAAATTGTAATTGTTTAAAATTGGGTCTACAGTAATTGAGACTACACTTTAGAGTGTTTCGGACTATAAAGTCCCTTTTAAGCTCCATGTCTTCCTTGTATAACATAGTCCACAGTTTTGCTGATGAAAAACTTTATTGTCCGAAACATGCAAAGTTTAATCTAAATTACCCATTACACATATTAAACAATTGTTATTGCCATCTTAGTATGTAAAATCCTGATTTTATTTTATTCTTTTATCTCCCAGCCTGACAATTATTTCAATGCAAATTGTTCCTTCTGGAACTACTCAGAGAGGACTATGATGGGATACTGGTCAACTCAAGGCTGCAAACTGGTTGACACAAATAAAACTCATACCACGTGTGCTTGCAGTCACTTAACCAACTTTGCAATTCTTATGGCTCATCGGGAAATTGTGGTAGGTAATAATATTTCTAGCCATCAACAGGAAACAAACTTTCAAAGATTTAGCTTTAAATTTTTAGCAGGATACAAAATTGCTGAAGTTTCTTAAGTATTTATAGCTTCTACCCATTCGCTCCAAAACAATTTGCTTTCTATAGCACTTTTCTTCCTCACCCATAAAGTTACAAGTAAAATAACAAAAAAAAAGACAAGGAAGGACAAGAGACTTATTTAAGTCATATTTTAAAGTAACTGACCAGTCTTACAACCATTTTACTGACTTGGCAGTACAACTGGAGACAATCTAGGGGGCAGCTGTGCAGGCTCTTCCCTGGAAGCACAAGTGCCAGCTCTTCTTAAAGCAGGAAGGTCAAAGAGCTGGTGCTGGTTTCTTAAATGCCTCTTCATACTCTGAAATTTTGTTGTCTAGTTAAAGCACTTACTGGATGTCAGGGGACCCAGAGGATGCAATATTTGCAAGGAAACGAGGCTTTTAATAAACCCATTGTATTCTGAAGGGTCACTGAAAAGATAACTGAGATTACTAAAGTGATTCTGTTGCAACTGAAGGAAGGAAACATCTTTAGCTAAATTAGTGAGATTTGATGTGGAATTACACATGTAATATATTCGACATTTTGTCCTGATTGGTCTTTAAATCATCACTTTCTTCTCCACTGGGGAGTTGCAGGCCTGCAGGAA
>VXAL01014892.1:0-10021 GCA_013399475.1 Chauna torquata
AGTGGGAGATTAATCTCAAAATATTTCTGAAAGTTCACTTCATTGTCTTAATTTCCCCCCTACATTCAGTTGTAATAAATTGTTATTGTAATGGAATTCTCCATTCTTTTTCTCCAAATTGCACTTCTGGAATAATGTTAAAGTTATTTGATTATATATAAACTTTACAAATTAATAATATATAGACATATAAAAATAAATGAAAGCTTGAAAATTCCTATGCCTATGTTATTTTAATCAGGAGTTCAAGAAACGTTTGGACAACACTCTCAGAAATATGTTCTGATTTTTGGGTGGTTCTGTGTGACAGCGGGAGTTGGGAATCAATGATCCTTGTGGATCCCTTCCAACTTAGGCTATTCTATGATTCTATGAATCCCATGAAATGTCCAACCTAAGCAAAGTCAAGGTTATCTAAACTTTCATATGCTCATAATTTTCTAAGCTATGATGTGATTAAATCTAAAATGGTGTCAATTTAGCCTATGATATATAGAGAATTATGTCACTGTAGTTAAAGGGAGAATAAAGGTGGAGAGATTAAATGTAAAGAATACCTACAAATTTTTGTAAAGACAGCATGAAGAAACTCAAATGATAAAACTTTACAGCTATAGAACAAAGAATGTTAATAAAATTTATCTTGCTTCTGCGAGTTCCATCCATCGGAAACACAAGATATTGCGTGGGTAACCCATTAGATGTAAGAAGATAAGGTAATTTCTAACTCACAATGAAAAAATAAAATGAAATAAAAACAGACTAGACATCAGCTTTACACAGAACAGGTGAGCCATATAGGCAGTACCTTCCAACTTGTCAGTATTTTAGAAAAAAAGTCTTAAACTCTAATCAAGTAATCCCGTTCCTTTGCTACATGGCTTTCAGGAAATCACTTTAAGAACCTTTCTTTATTTAGAGTTTCTCAATCCATAAGTTACCACTGGTCTTTAGCTTCACTCTCTTATTCAGTAATTGGACGTTGCCAATCTTTTTCCTTTGAGTAATCATTCAAATTATTGTAGAAATTTCCAAATATATTTGGCAATGTCTGATACACACATTAAAGGCTATACAAGCAAACAAAAGCAATAGTCATTTTACCCAGTACACACCAACTGGGTAAAACCAACACGTTCTAGCTCCATGCTAAGGACATCATTAACCCTTTCTATCAAGGTAAATTAAAAGAGGACAGCAAGAAACTAATAAACACTTTGCTGGGAAAGAAACTGCCACTTGAAAGTAACTTATGTCCTGCTTTTTTTTTTTTTTTTTCCCCACAAGCATATTAAATTATACTATTCATAATTTATCTTACAAAATAATTTATATAGCTTATCATAGGAATTTATATTCAAAATGGCCAATCGTCAAAAATTATTCTAGCAAGTCGTTCTTTTAGCATGATGTTTGCCTCATGCATCATTTCAGCCAAGAAACAAGGCCAGTGTGTACTAACCATGCCCCTAAATTAATTATCTGTGCCAATCAGCCACCTTACGCCAACAGAATTTGTAGTTAACTAAATCACTCAGGGTCTCATCTCCTCTGCCTGAATTTCTGCAAGGCTAGAAATAGGTCAATTTGGTCAAAACATTATGATATTTCATTAGCACATTGCTTTGCTATATAACTGATTTCACTGATTTAAAGGCCATCTGTCCTTTTAGATATACATATGATAAAGATATATATAGAATGCATATATATATAGAATAAGGTAGGTATATTAATATATTAATAGCTCCGCCTGCATTGTCAAAGATGCTTGCAGATGTTAGCAATTATCCTCAAATTTGTAAAAACAAAACAAACAAACAAAAACAAACAAACAAACGTCTTCAGATTTAGCTAATGTAATCTAACTTTGATTGTAGAGAAGAGTAAACATGATAATAAAAGGTTAAATGCAGTTGTCCATTAGGTAGAAGTACTGACGTTATGTTTCATTTCTCAATGGATGAAGTCAGTGTGATTTTCAGACTGATGGTCTATTACCTATTAGCATAAGCATAATCTAGTTACTAAATTTCATACAAGAACAGGAAGCAATATCCATCAAAACTCTTGAAATTTTATTCCACTGCAGTCATTTTATGCCTTTTCAGCCTTAGGGAAACACATACTGCTGCTAAAAGGCCAAGGGAACACAGTCAATGCTTTAAGACAAATTCCAACACAGTAGAAATTCAGAGGCTCTACAAAGTCAGCATCTGCGAACATGCTTAAGCTTTCCATAGTGAAAATACAGTCCCTTGCATTCCACTGACAATGAACGTAATTTAGAGCTACTCTGACCTGTTATACTGCTAGGACAAAATATTAACGAATTACTACAGATTCTTTTTTTCTCTTCTTTTTGGATTAATACTGTTGGCTTCGACAGGGATAGTGATCATCTGTATGAGAGGCACTCTTTAAAATGCATGAAATAGCTGCCACCTTCTTGTTTCTGCTCTCCCTGGAAGTCCTACAGCCTACCAGAGAAACTAGCAATTAAGTAATTAGAGGAATTCTATCCTGTTACTTCTTCCTCTGAGAATGCCACTTCAGGTACAGAGATAATAGCAACTGCTCAGAGTACCTCTGCTTGATGCCTTTTTCCCCCTATAGGATTGCAAGCAAACAGTAGAATGATTCGATTACATATGTTTAAAAATCACTGTACAGTTCAAGCAGAATTTGCTTAGACATGATTTTTAAAAAGATGTCATTGATACAAAATTTAAATAATATTTCATTTTTAAATTCTCACACAGCCACTCACTCACTCCCCTCTCTCACAGAACTGGAAGAAAATTGAAAGAAGATTATGGATTAAGATAATAATAGTTTAATTTGGAAAGCAAAAACTGTCATGCAAGAAAGGCAAAAAGAGGAACTCATTCATTACTTTCCATGGCCAGACAGATTTCCAGCCACTTCCTGGAAAGCAAGGTCTCAGCACTGGCAATGGTTGCTTGGGAAGACATCCCCCCTTCCTCCCAGACCTTTTACTGCTGAGCATGACATCGTATGGCATGGAATGGGCAACTTGGGTCAGCTGTCCCAGCTATGTCCCTTTGCAACTCCTTGCCCAGCCCCAGCCTAGTTGCTTTGGTTGAGTATATAGAATCATAGAATCATTTAGGCTGGAAAAGACCTCCAAGATCATCCCATCCGACTGTTAGCCTAGCACTGCCAAGTCCACCATTAAACCATTAAACCATGTTGCTAAGCTCTGAATCCAAAAGTTTTCTGAAGACCTCCAGGGATATTGACTCAACCACTTCCCTGGGCAGCCTATTTCAGTGCTTCATAACCCTCTCAGTGAAGAATTTTTTCCTAACTATATCCAACCTAAACCTCCCCTAGCATAAATTGAGGCCATTTTCTCTTGTCTTCTCAGTTGGCACATGGGAGAAGAGCCCGATCCCCATCTCACTATAGCCTCCTGTGACGCAATTGTATACAGTGATAGGGTCTCCCCTCAGCCTCCTTTTCTCCAGGCTAAACAACCCCAGCTCCCTCAGTCACTCCTCATAAGACTTGTTCTCCAGACTCTTCACCAGCTTCATTGCCCTTCTTTGGACATGCTCCAGCACCTTGATGTCCTTGTAGTGAGGGGCCCAAAACTGAACACCGTATTCGAGGTACAGCCTCACCANGGTCAACACTCCCACCCAACTTGGTGTCGTCTGCAAACTTACTGAGGGTGCACTTGATCCCTTCATCCAGATCATTGATAAAGATATTGAAGAGAACTGGCCCCAGTACTGAGCCCTGGGGGACACCACTAGTGACCGGCCTCCAACTGGATTTAACTTCACTTACCACAACTATCTGGGCACAGCCACCCAGCCAATTTTTAATCCAACGAAGTGTACACCCATCCAAGCCACGAGCAGCCAACTTCTCCAGGAGAATGCTGTGGGTAACAGTGTCAAAAGCCTTACTGAAATCTAGGTAGACCACATCCACAGCCTTCCCCTCATCCACTGAGCATGTCACCTTGTCGTAGAAGGAGATCAGGTTAGTCAATCAGGACCTGAACTTCATAAACCCATGCTGACTGGGCTTGATCTCCTGGCTGCACTGTAAGTGCCACACGATGGCACTCAAGAGGATCTGCTCCATGAGCTTCCCTGGCACCAAAGCCAGCCTGACAGGCTTGTAGTTCCCTGAATCCTCCTTCCAGCCCTTCTTATAAATGGGCATCACATTTGCTAGCCACCAGTGGCTACTATACATTGTATACAGGACTGCTGATAAATGATGGAAAGAGGCTTGGAGAGCACTTCCGCCAGCTCCTTTAGTACCGTTGGGTGGATCCCATCTGGCCCAATAGACTTGTGTATGTCTAAGAGACGTAGCAGGCCACTGACCATTTCCTTATGGATTATGAGGGCTTCGTTCTGCTTCCCATCCCTATTTACCAGTGGTATAGGACAGACTGAGAAGGAAAGAAAGCCTTGCAAGCACTGTTTAGTAATAGCCAAATTATTGGTATGTTACCAACACTGTTTCAGCCACAAATCCAAAGCATGGCACTATATGAACTGGTATAAAGAAAATTAACTTCCTCCCAGTGAAACCCAGTATATAAGGACATGTTGGACAGTACTAATATATTATACCAAAACGCCATCTCCTAGCAAAGAGCTGAGGGTTTGTGTTTGTTTATCAATTCACTTTATTCCACGATGAGGAAAATGTAGTGGATATTTCTCTCAATAAATGAATGCTCAGATCCGTAAGTTGAAGGCTTCAAAAACCCATAGGATGAAGAGTGGAAAAGTGTGTTTGATTAAAGTTTGGAAAGGAAGTGATGAGGTCAGACCTCTACATCCAGAATTTCTTCATTAACTTCAGAGCAAATGCACATAAGCATAAAGATACACTTAGTATGGACTGACATTGATTAGTGTTTAAGGCTTAAGTGTCTGAAGACAAAAACTAGAACACGCACCAGGAAAAAGAGTTATGAAATCCGAACCTTTCATAAGGCAAGCAGGGGAATAACTTCCACAACAGCTCTCATCGCAGCACAAGACAATATATGTTGTATCATTAGCTCTACAATGTATTCTTCTACAAAAGCTATAATGCTCATGCCAATGACGATCTTTACATTATCACGGCAAAATTAAAATACTATGTCTGTAATTTGATTATATTGCATGTTATTGTAAGATTTAACTAGATCTTCAATATGTAATTTGGAAAGCACAAACCCAGGGCAATAACCTCATTGTTACCAAGGATATTTTCACTTAACTGTGTGACATTTTTGTGGTGAGTTTGTTATTGACATATATAGTATCTGATGCACTTGTTGAAGTTGTTATCATATGATATGTAATCACACACAAAAAAGAAACCCTTAGTGTAAAGTTTTTGCATTTCTGCTTCTTTATACACACACACACACAAATCCATTGAAGCATTTACTATTTTTGTTGTTATTTAAAAAAAAAACAACAATAAATATTTATGTAGTACTACAACTTGGGGTACTTAGACTTTAAACAGAAATAAGCCTGTAATACTTAGGAAATTATCATAATTGAGGCAAATAGGGAAAAGAAAGACAAATGTTAAATAAGTTAACTAATATTAGCAAGGAAAAATTCTATTTTTGAAAAAGATAATAATCTGGGCTGGAAGGGGAAGTTTACATATGTAGAACTTCTTAGAAGTAAAAAAAATGCAACTGGAATATTGCTAGGACATTATCCTCCCTCTCAGCCAACTGTAGTTACCTCTCAGAGGAATTCTCTTTACAAACAACCTTACAAGTCACTATATTCTCTGGCTTTGGAAACCCTGTCAGAATTCCGGATACCATACCATATTTGACCAAATGCCAGAAAACTCGTCATATTTCCTGAGATTTCCACACTATTTGCAAAAATGAGAATGTTCGCTTTAAGTGCTTAAAATCAAATTCAACACTTTCTAGCAAAAAGGTCCACAGAATAAAATCCATATGAACACAAGTTCTGAAAACATGAAATATTAATGATGCATAAATGGACTCTAGATTTGAAACATACACCCAATACATGGTTATTGCAGATATCTAGCAGCTTTACTTAGAATCATAGAACACTCTGAGTTGGAAGGGACTCACAAGCATCATCGAGTCCAACTCCTGGCTCCACATGGGACCACTCAAAAATCAGACCATATATTTGAGAGTATTGTCCAAATGCTTCTTGAACTCTGGCAGGCTCAGTGCCATGACCACCTCCCTGGGGAGCCTGTTCCAGTGCGCAACCACCCTCTCAGTGAAGAACCTTTTCCTAATATCCAACCGGAACCTCCCCTGTCGCAGCTTCATGCTGTTCGCTTGGGTCCTGTTGCTGTCACCAGAGAGAAGAGATCAGCGCTTCCCCCTCCACTCCCCTCGTGAGGAAGCTGCAGGCTGCCATGAGGTCTCCCCTCAGCCTCCTGTTCTCTAGGCTGAATAAACCTAGTGACCTCAGCCACTCGTCATAAGTCTTTCCCTCTAGACCCTTCATCATCTTTGTAGCCCTCCTTTGGACACTGTAATAATTTTATATCCTTCTTATACTGTGGTGCCCAAAACTGCACACAGTGCTCGAGGTGACACCGCACCAGCGCAGAGCAGAGCGGGACAATCACTTCCCTCAACTTATTTTCTTCTTTCAGGAAAGCCACCAAGTCCAATAAACAAATAATAGGCAACCATAACCAAATACCATAGCCAGCATCAGTTTTTCTTACAGGGAGACAGGAAAACAGGATTCAGATAAATAATCTTTCACTACCTTAAATGCTTATTTCTAATAACAAACTTCAATAATAGTCTATTTTTGAAACTGTCCCAAATAATGCACAGAAATTGTTGGGGGAAAAACAGCCACAATACTGTGATTAACCTTTATATCCATGAAAGAGGATGTGATCAATTTGTGATCAATTCTTCCATTTGGGGTTGGAAACTTTACCACTTCACTTGGTGATCTGTTTTCGCCATGGACTCTTCTGTCCGGCTATCTTAATGTGATAAGAGTGCAATGCTACATTTCTAGACTGCCTAAGTTTGAATATTTCCCAACAGCAACTGCTTTAATGTTTAAGACCATTTTAAAAAATGTTGGCAGAGAAACAATAGGTGTGTGGTGTGATAGGTGCTCCAAGCAAAACTGAAGGCAGAAACAAAATCAGTTTTGAAAGTCTCAGCCTGAAAGGAGGGGAGGGAACAAAATGGAGCACTGTTGGTCAGCACAAAACACACAGATTTTGGTATACAAGTACCCCCAATACGGGAAACCTTTTGGTTATGTTTCTTTTGACAGATGATAGAATCACAGAATCACAGAATGGTTGAGGTTGGAACGGACCTCTGGAGGTCATCTGGTCCAACCTCCCTGCTCAAGTAGGATCCCCTACAACACATTACCCAGGATTGTGTCCAGACAGCTTTTGAATATCTCCAGGGAAGGAGACTCCACAACCTCTCTGGGCAACCTGTTCCACTGCTCAGTCACCCTCACAGTAAAAAAGCTTTTCCTCCTGTTCAGATGGAACCTCCTGTGTTTTAGTTTGCACTCATTGCCTCTTGTCCTATTGCTGGGCACCACTGAGAAGAGTCTGGCCCCATCGTCTTGACACCCTCCCGCCAGATACTTATATACATTGATCAGATCCCCCCAAGCAAAGGCTCCAAGCTGAACAGGCCCAGCTCCCTCAGCTTTTGCTTGTAAGAGAGATGCTTCAGTCCCTTAATCATTTTAGTAGCCTTTTGCTGGACTCGTTCCAGGAGCTCCATGTCTCCCTTGTAGTGGAGAGCTCTGAACTGGACACAGTACTCCAGGTGAGGCTTCACCAGGGCTGAGTAGAGGGGGAGGATTACCTCCCTTGACCTGCTCGCAGTGCTCTTCTTAATGCAGCCCAGGATACCATTGGCCTTCTTGGCCACAAGAGCACATTGCTGGCTCATGGTCAACTTGTTGTCCACCAGGACCAACAGTCCTTCTCCGCAGAGCTACTTTCCATCAAGTCAGCCCCCAGCTTGTACTGGTACTTGGGGTTATTTCTCCCCAGGTGCAGGACCCTGCACTTGCTTTTGTTGAATTTCAAAAGCTTCCTCTCTGCCCATCTCTCCAGCCTGTTGAGATCCTTCTGAATGGGAGCGCAGCACTCTGGGGTATCAGCCACTCCTCCCAGTTTTGTATCATCAGCAAATTTGCTCAGGGTGCACTCTATCCCTTCATCCAAGTCACTGATGAATAAGTTAAACAATACTGGACCCTGTATTGACCCTTGGGGAACATGGGAACATTACTAGCTACAAGTCTCCAGCTAGACTCTGTGCCACTGATTACAACCTTCTGAGACCTGCCATTCAGCCAGTTCTCAATCCACTACACTGTCCACTCATCCAGCCTGCATTTCCTGAGCTTTCCTATGAACATATCATGGGAGACATCGTAAGAAACCTTGGTGAGTCCACATAAAAAACATCCACTGCTCTCCCCTCATCTATCCAGCCAGTTGTCCCATCATAGAAGGCAATCAGGTTGGTTAAGCATGACTTCCCATTGGTGAATCCATGCTGATTACTCCTGATCACCTTCTTGTCTTCCATATGCTTAGAGATGGCTTCCAGGATGTTCCATCACCTTTCCAGGGATTGAGGTGAGGCTGACTAGCCTGTAGTTCCCTGGGCCCACCTTCTTGCCCTCTCTGAAAACTAGAGTGACATTTGCTTTCTTCCAGTCCTCAGGCACCTTTCCTGACTACCATGACCTTTCAAAGATAATCGAGAGTGGCCTAGCAATGATGTCCACCTCCTCCCTCAGCACTCTTGGGTGCATCCCATCAGGGCCCATGGTCCTGTAGATATCAGGTTTGCCTAAATGACCTCCAATCCTCCTCAACCGAGGGAATGTCTTCCTTTCTCCAGACTTTCTCCCCGGTCTCCTGGGTCAGGGATTCCTGTGGGCTGCCCTTGGCAGTGAAGAAAAAAGCAAAGAAGGCATTCAGTATCTCTGCCTTCTCTGCTTCCTCCATCGCCAGGGTCCCTGCCCCATTCCATAGTGGGCCCACATTTTCCCTAGTTTTCTTTTTGTTGTTGATGCATTTGAAGAAGCCCTTCTTGTTGTCCATGACATCCCTAGCCAGATTTAATTCCAAATGGACCTTGGCCTTCCTTGTTACATTTCTGCATACTCTGACAACATTCCTATATTCATCCCAAGTTGTATGTCCCTGCTTCCACCTCACGTATACCTCCCGCTTATGTTTGAGTTTTGTCAGGAGTTTCTTGTTCATCCATGCAGGTCTCCTGCCACCTTTGCTCATTTTTTTGCTTATAGGGATGCGCCATTCTTGAGACTGGAGGAACTGCTCCTTAAATATTAACCAGCTCTCTTGGACTCCTCTTCCTTCTAGGGCCTGTTCCCATGGGATTCTTACAAGAAGGTCTCTGAAGAGGCCAAAATTAGCTCTCCTAAAGACCAGGGTTTTGATCTTACTTATTGCCCTGCTTCCTCCTCACAGGATCCTGCACTCCACGATCTTGTGGTCACTGTAGCCATGGCTGCCCCCAGCCTTCACGTCTCCAACCAGTCCTTCCTTGTTTGTTAGTACAAAGAAGCACACTTTGCCTTGTTGGCTCCTCCATTACTTGTGTCAGAAAGTTATCATTAATGTGTTAGATGATAGAGTGGTGTGAGCACCTTACACTGTTCATCTACCTACTGATATCATTTTACAAGTTCAATGAAGCTTAATTTTCCAATAAATTATTTCAAAGTTCTATAGATCATAAATTACACAAGTGTTGACCTAAGTTAAATTCTGCAACAACTTTACATGTGTATTGGGTTTATGTGGTAAAGGTTTGGTAGCAGGAGGGCCACAGGGGTGGCTTCTGTGAGAAGATTCCAGAAGCTGCCCCATGTCAGATAAGAGCCAGCTCCAGCCGGCTCCAAAACGGCCCCACCGCTGGCCAGGGCTGAACCAATGAGCGATGTTGTTTGCGCCTCTGGGAGAGCAGATTTAAGAA